>WAAE01018326.1:39699-58003 GCA_013400495.1 Nicator chloris | reverse complement strand
TATATAAATATATAAATAATATAAAAAGGCAAATTTAAGACTGCATTATGTGTTTCTGCTAATAGAGGAATCATAGCCATTTAGATTTTTTTTTTTATTCTGTAAAAATGCTTGTCTAAGTTTTCTTTGCTGAACTTGATGGAAGTTGTCTGAATAATCTGAAAATGCCAGTTCATTTAAAGCAATTGCCAATGAACTCAAAGTTGAAATTTAAGGGACAAAACCAGTTTTGCTTAGATTTACTTTCAGTTAAGAGAAATGTATAACCTTTATATAATGAACTTTTCTGTTTTCCTCTCCCCCCCTCCCTTTTTTTTTTGTGTCAAAACCTGAAAGGGTTAAGTGCCCTGAGGTTGGGATTTTCTTTTAACTTATTTTGAGATTTGAAGCAAATGGTGTTTTTATATTGTTTACAGTCAGAGTAAATCACTGGATTTTGTTTTATTCTGATTTGCTCTGTTTTAATCAATCATATCTAGAGTTTATATGCCTCTGCTGATGAATTTTTATCAACCAGTTTGTATACTAAAAACATACTCATCAGAACAACTGGCAGGTGAAAAGGATGCAGTCAAAACAAAAAGAAAAGAAAAAAAAAGCTTGAATTCCTTAAAGTCTTGCTTCCCTGAGTTATCAGTTGCAGGCATAACATATCTGAACTGAGCCTTTTGCAGTTGGTCTTTTCTAGCACAAGTAAACCTTTTCAGATTGGTAAAAATGTGGAGTATCCTCAGTGAAGAGCGGTTTTCATTGTGTGAAGTAACAAGTCCGTGAGGTCTAACAGTACAGTTAAGTGGCAAGGAAATAATATATATGTACATTTTTATTACAATGTTGAGTCATAAACTACAACAGGCAATTTTAAGGATTCCTTATAGACCTTGTACAATAAATGAATGTGTCTTACTTTTAAACACTGCAATATATGTAAGTTTTAAGGTTGGTTAACAATGTACTATGGTTTTATATCTTGACTTGCCTTGTACCTCCTTCCATTATGGAACTTCTGTGTCCAAGCACAATATCTTCACACTGTGCTGTTTTGCTGCTGAACTAAATGCACTTTTCCCCACAGCTGGGGCACTTGCTTCAAAATATTCAGTTCAGTATCTTGATTATTCTTTTTTAACTTCATCCTATCTGTTTCAGTATTAAACCGATCTGTTAAAAAAGAGGCACCTTTTTCATTTGTGCAGAGATATTGGTAGCTCAAGAGAAACACTGTAAGTAGTGGATATTCAGTTTTATCATTAATTTCTTGGCTGTTCAGAAGGCAGAAGATGCTTCAGGGAGATTTACACTTTCGCTGCACTTGCAGGACCAGTTGTCCTTTTTCAGGAGGGTAAGAACTTGAGGCAGTCACATTCAATGGTTACCCACGAACTGTTCAGTTTATATTCACTGGAATTGCTGCTGGGGTAGTGTGACTTACAGGACTGTACCTTTTGCACAAAATCAAATCAATGGATGCCATGGGAAATCCATTTCACATGCAGAAGTTTGGGAATACAATTTCTGGCTTTCAGGCATGCTTATTTAGACATATTTCCTCGATCTACTTGCATTTTGTTTTTGTTGTATGTCTTTTCATTAACAAGGAGTAAGTTTTAAATGTAAGGCAGGTGGAGATATAAAACCTTAGAGGGCTTAAACATGCTGTAAAACTATTGTAGATGTCACTGGATTTTACTAAGTAATGTTCTGTTCTTCCTCACACACTCTGTCGTTCCCTCCCCTTCCCTTTTTTTTTTTTTTTTTTTTTACATCTACTGTAGCTTTTCGGTTTAGACTTTAGTTTATAAAAGGCTAGTTCCTTACAGTTCTGCCTAAGTTAATCTTTCTCAGCACTAAGGTGTTAAAATATGCTGAAATGCTTAGTATCAAGACTGTAATCTAAGTTCTGGATATACTGCAAAGTCCGTGTTGGTGCCCTCAGGTCACTAGGGGGGAAACTGGTTTGATTAATAGGGTTCCTTAAAGCAAAAGTGGCGACCCCTTGTGTTTCCAAACGTCTTGGTCTCATTCCCTGTCCGCTCCTCAATCCCGTTTTTATAAGAGTTCAAGGGATTGAGTTTGTTTAGTTTGTAAATATGTTGATTATTCACCTTGTTAAGGTACATGGTTAATGACTGTATGATTGTAGCTGACCCTCTCTCAGATAAATTCCTGTGGAGAAGTTGGCTACCAAAATAGTGCTTGTTACACTCACTTAAAAACAAGCTATTCTTTTCAGTACACTTATAGGAATAAATAAAGCTATGTTTTAATTCATTACTTTATTAAAAACAGGATATTTTTTTCAAACTGTCTTTGTACTAGTATGGTTGTTGCAATGCCAGATAATCCTGAGCCCTGTTTCAGGAGTTTAATTTTATACACTTTGAGGTGGATGCTTATTTTTTCAGTGTCTCAAAGGAGATTTGAATAAGAGCAGTGTGAGAGAAGTTCTGGTACACAAGAAATCAAGTCAGAAGAATTTGACAACTTCTTTAAAATTATCTGAAAGTTTGAGTATTAAATTCCCACAGATTGGGAATACATGCATATAAATCCAAATAAGTACAATATATGGATTTATATACAGATCTGTGCATAGATCCATATACATCCAGCCATTTTGATCATTCAAAATAATCTTACCTCCTGAAATGAGACTTTTGCATTTCCCAGGATGCTGGATTGTTAACTGGTGTCTTTTCTAAATGGTGTTATTGCCTGGGGACATTCAGTTAAACCCACATAGTGCTTACACATTTAAGAATTTTATTTGACCTAATCAGTTAAAGTATGAATGGAAAGAACTTCGTTCTGACAACTGTATGTATACACAAATACAAAAAAGTATTTGTGTATCAATACATGTATGAAAGCATAGAGAAGATGGAGAAATAAATTATTTATGGCATTTTTGAAAATAAGATTGAGAAACAAGGGATTCCCAGATACTTGTATTAAATGTTTATCCTCCTTGCTATACTGAGGGAAATAATTTAGAACGGTTATTGAAAAATGTGACAATCTTTACTTTGGGTGAAAATCATGACCTTGATTGCTTATCCATAGCCAAAATATCAATTTTGTATGTGTCTGTGCCTCATGCCCCATAGACACTATCCTGAATCATGCCTTGATTTATTTAACAAGCTAAATTATTAGAGACTATGTAGTGTTATGGAAGTGTAGAAAGGTAAAAAGCAGATCAGAGATTTGCTAAACCATGAAAAGAAGGAACAGTTGCTGTTGTGACTCACGTTGGTCACATACTGCATTTTAATTTACTAAATAGGAATTTGATAATTCTTTGCAAAAGTTTTTTAGCATAAGCCTGTTAGTTGTGTCTCTCACTGTCCCATATTCAAGTTTGTCATCAAAATTGTCTGATATAAGTACAGTGCAAATGCTACTTGTAAAGTTGTGTAATTGGGACTTTTCATTTTGGCAGATGCCAATGGAAATGTTGACCTTCATGCACCCTTTTTAGAAAGATTTGGATTGTAGAATATTTGCTTCAGTGCCTCTCTTTGATTTAGTATTTTTAGGAACGTGCATGTTTAGACATCTTGAAGGTCGTGTTTGCTCATGTATATGATTTAGACAATTAGTACTTAGATTGTCTCTCTGGTTAGTGCTTAAACCCATTGTGTCACCTGGAATTCAAATCTTCAGTCCTCTGAGTTTGAGAAATATCTTTTATTTAACAGTTAGAAGACTTTGAGAGGTTATTTTTTCTCCCTCTTTTTTTTTTTTTTTAACCCAAAAATAAATTAAACTTCTGAATCAGCACAAATCCATATTAGGAGCCTTTTCCTATCTGGATGCAGTGAAGAATTCTCCTGTCAGTGTCACACCTCAGTTGTATCAAATAGACATGCCAGAATAGCTTCTAGTTAGAAATGTGCAGTTGGCAGTAATTTGCACAACACAAACTTCAAGGCACAGTAAGGATGATTATAAACAAATGATAGGATCTATGAGTGGGTTTGTTTTCACATTAGCAAATATCAAAAATTATGTTTATTATTATTCTGATTTAGATCTTAACCAGGACTGCACAGGACCTTTGCTGTGGAAAAATATCAGACCACACTAATTTTGTGGTTAAAAGCTAAGTGAGAGTGTAAACAGTCTACGAAAATGTACTTTTAATCTGAATTATTGTAATGCTGTTCTGTCTATATAAAAGATTGCCTTGCTTTTTTATAAGAGTCATTCTGTATCAATGCATTCATTATAAATAGTATATTTGTAAATAAGCTGCCACTGAGTCTTTTCAGAGTTTTCTAGTATTTCTAGTCTGACATTAACCTGGATGTAAGTATACTTTTGCAGCACCTCAAATTATTAAGAACTGCTTTCTCATTATATACTTACCACTCTTCAAAAGATCTCAAAATACAGATTTTCATGTAGAGCAATTAGAGAAAACTTCAAAAAGTTGGATGATAGTCGCTTCCTTACTCAGAGTCATGTAGACTGGAGACCTTCTGTAAAGCAAATATTGGTAAAAGAATTTATATTCATTTTGTTGTTGTTTAGTAGGGCATGTAGTAAAAAAATCCCACAGCTTTCTCTCTGATGGGGAAAATAAAACTTGGATTTTAGTGCAAAATGCATTTCAGCCACAACAAAATTAAAGTAGGTATAGAATTGTGATGCCTAAAAGACACCAGCATTTAATCTTCAGGTTTAATAAAAGACAATATGGCCAAGCTGCCATGGCACTGATTAAACTGGTATCTTCCAGCTCTGTGAAGCTCATTGCACAGACTGCCTCAAGAAAGTCCTGCTTACATCGTGCCCAACAAACAAACAAACAAAACAGAATGTCCTTGGAAGTCAGAATAGAAAGACCTCAGGAGTTTGGACATGGGGAAGGAGGAAGAGGACTGTAGCTGGTCGCTTTAAAAAGCTGGAACCAGCTCTCATAGTGTGCAGCAGTCACTTGTGCCATAATGAGTGCTTCTGCCATTTCATCAGATCCCTGCTGATTAAAATCACTGGAGGGTCTGATCAGAATACCTACATTTTGGTCTTTGAGGTGAGTCAGTCCCTGTAACCATAAGTGGTCCAACAATCTGAAAACAAGCCAGTCTCCTCACCAGCATGACAGTCCCATGCCGTGGTGTTGGACCAGCTGCCATCCACACCTCTGTCACAGGGCTGTGCAGAACAGGAGGTGCAGTTCCTCTGCTGTACTGCTCCAGACCTCACCAACCACAGTTTGAAGGGCTTGCAAAAAGGAAACAGCATCTGTATCACTGCATTTAGTAGCCTTGATGAAGCAAATTCACAGAAGAAACTTTATTTTTCCTTTTTCTATTTATTTTTTCTTTTTAATTTTACATCTCTGTGTATGTCTGGCCTCTGCGACATCCTGTGTCTAATAATTCTACAATGTAATTATGTGCTGGGTGAAAAAGTACTTCCTTTTGTTTGTTTTGAACCACACCATCTTATTTCATTTGGTAACTCCTAGTTCTTACAGAACTAGAAATTTATGAACAGTTTTTTTCCTGTTCATCTGCTTTTCACCACTCTTGAAGGTTTTGGGCTTATTTTCAGAAATGGCAGCATTTTTTCTCCAAGTTCTAGTTTTTTAGCTTCTCTTCAAACTAAACCTCTTCCATTCTCTGATAATTCTTGCTGCCTTTCTCTGTGGTTTTCTAGTCCCAGCTCTGAGTCTTTTTCCTAGTTTGTGGCCTTTAGCAACCTCTTTTGTTCTTTGTGTACTTCTGCTTTGTGAAGTAAAAGTACAGTTCTGTTATGAAGATTAAAGTTCAGTGGATGATAAAGTCTAGTACTAAGATGTGGTGAGGAATAATCCCACTAGGCAAGGATCAGATTGGGATTTATACATCAGATGCAGGTCACTCTCTGCTGTAATTAATTGTTTTTTCTGATTAGCTGTAACTGTCTTCCATCATCTCTTGCAACTAGGTATAAAAAACCAGAATTAATACAAAACTTTTCATAGTATGCTGATTTAAATAATGCCAGGATTTACATGCTAGTAAGAGTTAATTGGTTTGGAAGATGTGATTTTTGAATATTTCAGCTGACCTTTTTAAACTGTCAAAGCCCAACGTTTTCTGAAAGTACTGGGAAATTTCTGGTATTACTGGTTTTTTGGAAGAGAAATTGGAGACTGCACTGGTTGGGTTTTATTTTCTCCCTTGAAGTCTTTGTAGAAAGCTGCATAAGAAATTCACATAGTTGAGAGAAGAAAAGCAATCTTCTCTGACTCTTCCATGACTGGGAGCACCCTGCCAACAATTGGTGTCAGCCAGAGCTTGGCAGCCACCTGGACTGGGGGGAACTTGCTGGTTGTGACCACTTTTTGTTCACATGGTTGAAGTGAGCATTCCCAGGTGAGCCTGGCCTCAAGAACCATGCTATTTGGCTCTAATTGAGTGAAAAGTGAAGAACGTGTCTTGCTTCTGCCACCCCATGTCCTTAAGGCTGTACAGAAGGCCTCAGAAATACACAGACGGTGTCTTGTGTGTCTCTGGTGAGACAGATGACATGTTTGTGTGATTAATCCAGCCCGAGTGCCTCAGGATACCCAGGGTCCCAGCACTGCTCTCCAGTGACAGGTCCTGCCCTCCACTGGAGGGAGTTGAGCATTTCAGATACCCATGTATGTTGTTTAGTGTACAAATACTGCATAAAATCTGAATACTGGGCAGCTCTACCGAGCATACCTGGTGGTGTGACCTCTTTGTGATGGCCACGGTAGAAAAAAAGGTGTTAGAGGGCTGGAGATGGTTAACTTTGATACAACTGGATCAGGCTGAGTGCCTTGAAAGCTAATCTGTTTCATTTTCACAATCCATCTCAGTCAAATAAAATACATCATCTCTTCATTCAATCCTTGCCTCACTTTGGATTCTAAGAGTGGGAGATAATTTGATTACCAAGATCAAATGATGATGTTTTAGAGGAGGAGCCATCTGGAGTTTCTGAGAGAGCAGCTGGCAGCCTGGGCTGCACAGTTAATGATCTGACTATGTGCCTTGCAACTATTTTTTGTTGTGCAAAACCTTTTAAGAGTCTTCAGAGATCAATCTACCCCACTGCCTCCAAGTAAGATGCTATCTGCAAAATTGCAGACAAGTGTTCCTTTTTAAAAGCTCTTTCCACAACACCCTCCTTTTCCTTTCTATTAGTAAAGTATTTCTTTGTTAAGACTCATAATGAATCTTTAATTTGCCGTAGTTTGGTACTTGGCTTTGCTTGACCTAGTAGTAACTGGTTTGCATTTTGTCCTGTATTATTACAGCTGTACTGCCTGAAGTGATTTCCAAACTTCATGTGGTCAGTTTTAATGGAAATACATTTTTTCCTTGAAAATCTCAAGATGATATTTGAAAACAGCCATGGTAAAGACAGTGCAGTAAAATTCTTCTCTCCATATGACCCAAGGTTTTTGGATGCATTTAATCTTTTTTTGATCCTTGCTGAGTAATGTTAATGGAGTGGGAAGTTATAACTAACTTAGAATTATCTATGCTTGCCAGAGCAGCAGTGGGTAAGAGATTTAACTAGGTATGGAGCTTCTGGTCAGTGAGGCAGCTCTTATTTCAGGCTTTTTAATCATTTCCAAGTCAAGCACTTCTTTTTAGGCCTGCCAGGCATTTCCAGCCTCCCAAAAAGCCACATCAGACAGTGCCATGTGGTTCTGATGTGGGGGACCAGGAGAGAGTCCCAGCGGCACCAAGGAGTCAGAGGTTTGCCTGGAAAGACTGAAAGGCACTGGAGGCAGTTCCCTAAAAGCAAATTGAGCCAAGTGGAGAGTGGGTGGTACCCTGCCAGCCTCTCCTGATTGATGCTATGGTAGCCCAGGCTGCAGCTCCAGGCACAGCCAGGCAGGCAGGAGAGCACAGTCAAGATTCTTGGGTCTGTGGCTCCACCAGATGGATGGTCCTGAGGCCAGGCCACTGCTTTTTCTGAAGAAGCTTTTGAAAGTTGTGGAGGGTTGATGTCACTTTAAAAGAGAACCGTATCTGGAAGTAGCAGAGTCCCCCATGAGAAGGAGGGGCTTCTCTGGCATCGCTTCTTTTTCCCTGGTGAACTCTTCTAATCTCAGCCTCTCCACTTGTGCTCTTACCTGCCAACTCTGTTACTTCAGATTTCACTCTTTTGCCAGCAGCCTGGTGTCTCACCCCTGTGCCTCCCACACTGTGCTGAGCTGAAGTAAGTGGAGGAAGGGAGAGCAAAAAGATGGTGTAGGACCAATGACTTCTGGCCCGTGTATCTGTTGGTGCAGCCAATTCTTCTGAGCTTGCTTTGTATTGGTTGTGAGCCCCTTTTCTCCAGTTCTATTGCAGAATGGAAACACCAAGAGAAAAACAGGATTTGGGAACAGATGGCTGGGAGAGGAAAATAAAAAAGATGGATCAGCTGCACATGGCACAGCTGTGCGTTGCTGTACAGCTTCTCTCTTGGCTCCTTGGACACAACCAGGTTTTTACATTGTGTCTCAGAGTCCCTCTAAAGGGATGGATGTCTGAGTACTTGCCAGATAAAAGATTTGGCTTGGGGTATGTGTCAAGACTCAGAAAGGAATGAATTTTGATTAGATGGCAATTCTGTGGCCAATCTGTGCCCCAAACCATTTAGGAATAAGGATGGATGGTTTAATTTTTGAAGTGACACAAAATGCTTAACAGTCCGGTAAAGAGTTCTGAAATATGTGTAATGCTTAATAATATTCATCACTTCTGCTTTAGGAAAACCCACATGCTCCCACAGTTAAATTGTTAGTGAAGTATTAATAAGAAAATTACATTCTCATTTCATACAGACATGTAATTCCCCAGAAACGTTTAAAAATTTACGTTTTTTAAATATATTTGTTAAAGTTTCCACGATTGCTTTTTACTATTTTTGTCTTTTGCTCTGCTAAAGGAAAATTGAAATTGGATTATAGTGAGGAATCAATGGTGATCTTCCGTGACTTCAGCTCCAGAGGACTTGGCTGGCCTGGTAAGGTGTCCCACTGCTTAGGGACACAGGGAACCTTTCTAGGAAGCACGTGAGCCTGGCAGCTGGGTGGATAGATCAGAAGGGCTCCTCAACAAAATGGTTTTGAGGTGCTGTCAGTTAAAGCCCATTGCAGCAGCAGTGAGTTGCCTTTCTGAAGATTTGGGGGTTGCTTTTATCCTAGCTAGAATGAAAGGGTGCTGAGATTTCAGTTGTGCTGTTTTCCTCTGCGTGTCTGGGGCCACTGGTACTACGCCTCTGGAAGCACTTGGATGCTGTATGGCAATTTCCACATTGTGGTTGTTGCCCAGCAAATGGCTTGGCCTCAACAAATGGAAAGAAAGCGTTCAGGATGGGTTCAGTGCTCCCTGTCTGGAGAGCTCGTGTTCCTCATGGATTGCTTTGCCTCTCACCCCTCCTGCCCTTGTGTTTCACTGCGTCTGACAAGCTGAACAGCAGAATATACATGAAGTAGCAGAGATTGCTCCTTTCCCTCCCCTCAGCTATGGCTCCCATCGTTTTTTCTTGGAGTGGCAGAGGGTGTTAAAGACATCAAGCCTTGTGAAAATGGGGATGGCATCCTGTGTTGACGGGCCCCCTGACCTGCTGTATCCTTCATCAGAGCGCAAAGACAAAGTTGTGGCAGAGGAATCTGCTATTGTTCTGTTCAGGGTTGAAAATGACTTCTCAGGGGGAAAAAAGTAAGAGTTTGCAGCAGCAGAGATTAATGCTTACTGACACGTGCTCGGTTTTCTGTTACACTTCAGGGAATGACATGGATTGTTTTGCTCTTGAATTTTGTATGGCAGGAATTTCCCTTGGTACCTAGGATGCTTCCAGGGAAAAGGAAAATCTAAGTTGAAAAAGTGCAAGTGGAGATACAGTGCTTCACTCAGCCTGCCTTCTCTAAGTGCTTTGTCCTCATTACACATTACCACCCTTGATTCCCAGATAGGATAAATGTTTCCTGGGGAGACAGCCAGTTTGTATTGCTGAAAAGCAACTGACAATGCTGAATAAGCAAATACATCAAAAGCTGGTGTTTAAACTTAATTTGAGCCTCTCAGGGAAAAAACAAGTTGTACCTTGCTATCTGTAATATCCCTCTGCAATATCCCTGTGACTGTGCCTTGCAATATCCCTGTGATTGTGCCTTGCAATCTGCAACATCCCTGTGCAATTTGCATAGGGATAATTGTCTTGTAGGCAGTGTGGGAATGAGCACAGTAATGATGATGGATGCAGAATCTGCAAACCACCGTGAGGATGGAAACCCTGGCCCTGGAGAGAAGAATACTTCATCCTCTGCCCACCAGATGAAAATTGTTTTGCTCTGGTTTTGGCTCGCCTGGCTATCACCACGTAGGCCAGGAAGGTGTTGGACCATGGACCAGCTGGAGTTCAGCACTTGGCCCTGCTCTGGGGGCTGAACCCGCTGTGACCTCCCCATTCTGGGAAGTCTCCCTGCAGAGACAGGTACCCTCTCCTTCCCTCTGATGGAGCAGATCGTGTGCAAGCATTGCTGCCATGTCCAAGTGAGAGGATTGTGGCCGGGATGTGGAAAGGAGGCCTGGCCTTGGTGGAACTCTCCCCTTTGGCATGGCCTGATGGCAACGGGGCAGCACAGGGAGAAAGCAGCTCTGGAAAGCTGATGAAGGCAAGCTCTCCCCAGCACCCCAGGTACTTGTAACACCCAGCTGAGTCCACAGTGAAGGGTTTTCCTTGGAGGTATGTGTCCCTTTCCACCTTTTTTCCTCTACTTGCTGCACCCCTGGTTAACAATTCAGCTGAGGTGGAGAAGGAAAATCTCAACTTGGAAGGGCTCTGCTCACCATGACATCTTTTCCTGGGGGCTTGGTTCAGCCTGTGCTGGGTTTGGTTGCCAGGAGACCTGAGTTTGCCCTGCTGTCTATGCTTACTGTCCCCTTGGGAGCTGGGGCAGGAGCAGGGGTGGAAGAACTGCTGCCTGGGGGAGAAATTACAGGAGTCAGTGGGCTACAGCCAGCATGGGGACAGCAGGGACACAGTGGCACGGCCTGGGCAGTGATCCATCTGAGAGGGGAGTCAGCCTGTGCAGAGGAGTGTTTATACAGGGCCATGATTTAGGACTGGGGGACTTACAAGGCTCTGGGTGATGCCTGTGAACTCTGTGTCCCCAGCAGAGGCAGCTGATCTAAACAGGAGGAGCTGGTGCAAAGCACAGTCTCCTTCCAGAGCTGCTGCAATTCCTGGGTGGCTCCTCAGTGTTATTTGCTTTTGCCACTAGATGGTGAAGTAAGGAATAAGGGAAAAAACAGGAAGTGTCACTGTGTTCCCCAGCGGCCTCTCTCCCTGTGAAACCACGCTGACGTGCTCTGCTTTCTGAGAACCCAGCAATTTTAGGCAATTATTCCCTGGACATTTTATACAGCTCAGCCTTCAGGAACTGCTGCTGCCACCCTGACTCTTTGATCTTTTTAACTCCAGTGCTGCCGCTCTGCATTGATGTAGACGTGGCAAGCTGTGTTAGGCACAGATGGCAAACCTGCCTGACACAGGGATGTACAGAAAGCTGTCTTTGGTCTGGTTTAGGAAGAGGTGTATGATCTGCTTCCCCTTTCCCACGAGGACCTGAACCTGCTCCCACCTTGGCAGGTGGAAATTGCAATCACTGCGTGGCTGCTCTCTGTTGTGCCATCTCTTTTCAGAGCTGTTTGCTTCACTGGAAGCTTTGCTCTGGCTGTGCTGGAGGAGTTTGCTGGGGATGGGTGATGGACCGGAGAGTTACAGCTCCCCTGGGGCACTCCTGCCTTGGCAAGAGGGATTGAATGATTGTTGATGACGGCAGCCCCTGCCCCAGAGGGAGCGAAGTCGATGGTGGAGAACGGGGAGGGAAAGGCCAGGTGCACACCTTTGGGTGCTGGGGAGTGGAACTTGAAGGAATGAGTTACTCCTCAGCTGAGTAATTGAATGCCTGCGTCTCTCCCAGCTGGGAAACGAAATGTTTTAAAGGGACCTAGTCTCAATTTTGTCTTACACATAGGCTGACTCTGCTCATGAAGGGGAACTTGTTGAGCTGCAGAAACTTTATTGCTTTCATTTAGGGAAGGTTCTAAGGTGCCCAACCTTCCTGCTCTCTGAATACTGGCCTGGGTGCCACCCCGCATGCCCAGGATTACCTGCTTTTCATAGAATCATAGAATGGTTTGGGTTGGAAGGCATTTTAAAGGTCATCTAGTCCAATCCAACACCCCTGCAATGAGCAGGGACATCTTCATGTAGATCAGGTTGCTCAGTGCCCCAACCAACCTGACCATGAACACTTTTAGGAATGGGGCATCTACCACCTCTCGGGGTGAGCTGTTGCAGTGCGGGCTTGGAGAGCCATTCCCTTTGACTGGCTGGAACACTGACCTGCTTGCCCTGGTTCCAAGACCGTGGCAGTGCTTCTGGCTTGGTTATGTCTTGCTGGGCATTGCTGCTGAGGGGAGTCTTTGCACAGGAGCAGATCAGGGAGTGTCCACAGCAGCAAGGCTGTGTGTGGGCAGCCTCCAGGCAGGAGTGGAGCCAGAGGCTGGGGATTATCACCTAACCTAGGTCTGGCCAGGGCTGGAAGGATTTGGCTGTGTTTTCACTGTGTTTCGGCTATGTGGCCCTTAGGTATGGAAAAGCCCATTGTAGTCTGGTACACGGTTTTATGAGAGGCAATGAGTCAGTCCCCTGAGTGAGATAGTGAGCAGTATGGAAAGTCCCTGTAGTGTATTAGGAATGCTCCATAGACGGTGTGGTTTATTTTTTACCATGTTTCCACTGTTCTTGGCTAATTTCAGTGGGATCTATCTTGTGAGCTGGCACGCTGGGGAGCCTGGGGAGGGGAGTGGAGCTGCTCGCAGCACTGAGGGATGGCCCCCTGGTGTTTAGTTCTGGCCATGTTGCAAGATGCAGTGAGCAAGGAGAAGTCCCAAAGAGGGAAGTGAATAAAGAAAACAACATTTCATAAAAACACACTCGCCTTGTGCTTGGCACAGAGGTACGTGTGTGTATGTGTATTTGTGAGTGCTGCAGAGAGAAAATGCACATTTCACTCTCCCTTCTCCCATAGGCATTGAAGTGCCTGAGGGGCACAAGCCAGTAACATGCAAACAGCCAGGGAGGTTTCTTGTGCATCCCTCCTCCTGCAGTGCTGAAACGAGCCTTTTGTGTTCCAGAGGCCACTGTGACACCACGCAGCAGCAAGAGGGAAAATACTGAACAAATAAACTTTGCATGAGCACAATCCCCATGTCAGCCTCACCCCTGACTCTGCCACGCTATAATCTGTAGCATGGAAATGTTTCTCTTGGCTGTTGGTTTAGGGCTGTGCAATCAAATCTGGTAGTTGAAATCCTGCTGAACAGGGCAGGCAACCCGAACAGCAGAGGAAAGGCAAGCAGAGCTTTCAAGTTGTTTGCCAAAAAAGCACCTGAGGAGCAGGTGGTCACAAAGCATCCATCTTGTGCTGCTTTGAGCCAGCTGTCTGCAGATGGGGGGAGTTAAGAACTGCCACTGTAGGTAATATTCAGTGTGTCTCCTTTCCTTCCCCTCTGAACATCTGATACCATGGCAGCATCCCTGCTCACAAGGGGATTAGGTGCTAGCACAGACCACTGCTGCAGCTATCCATTTCCTACTGATTTATTCAAATAACTTGGAAAAGTACATCCAGCAGCTGAGTTCAGAAAAACTCTGTTGAAAAACATGCCTGGCTCTGCAGGAGCTATTGCTGCGAGATCTGTGAGAAGAGCAAACCCCAAACTCTCACGTGCAGCAGGGGTGGGCAATGGAAGGGCTATGGGTCTGAATGTGTGTAGGAGGAAAAATGCCTGGAGTCTCAAAGCAGCTGGAGGGGTGGCCACACTAGACAGTTTTTGAATTCAACTTAGAAATAGAAGGAAAATAGAAATCACAACATTAGAAACATCTGCCTGGAAATGGAGATTTATAAACCCTGCAAAGCCAGGTTTGCCTGCAGAATATCTGTGCCTCTTCTGTGATAGCTCCTGTGCTGTTACTCCTCCTGGGGTTAGCCCATTAAAAGGGAAAACCATTTTTTTGTGTGACTTAGGTGCATCTCTGCTGGCTTGTCCTGGACCTGCAGGAAAACTGACCAAATTGAAGCTGCTGTGAAGGGCTGCTCCAAAGGGTGTCACAAACCGTGGCATTTCAGTGCCTTACTCCCAAGGGTAATGGAACAGTTAGAAAGGGAAATCCTCCTGAAACACACCCTGCTTTGATAAATTCAGATAAGCCCAGTAGCATGATCAAAATACACAGCTACAACAAGGGCTTCCTGCCATGGATATGCAAATATTGAGATCACTGCAAATCACAAACCTCATGCAAAGCAAACTGTGACCGTTGTTTACCTCTGGGTCCACAGCACCCCCAGCTACAAGGCTTCCCTCTTTTATGCTTGTGTCAAGTTGCTCTTGAAAGCTTCTGCTGAGCAATAATTTCTGCACCTTTTCCAATGGCTGCCCCTTTCATGTGGTCGCCCCAGGAGTCTGTGCTGCCATGCCTTGACATAGTCTTAGGTTTGTCCAGTTTCTTTAGGCCTGAACCAGACTGTCTAAAAAGCAAGCCTCAGTCCTTCCACCAGTATTTTTTAAATTTTCCCCTGCCAGAATCTCACTGCTTTTCTGGAAATAAACAATTCCTGGGGCTGCTTGCTCAAAACACATATCTTGCAGCCTTATTACCATAGCAATTCTTTCCAGAGATTCTCTCTCCATATGTGGTTTGCTTCATGCTGTGAACAACTCCAAGACCGCGTGAACGTTTCTCAGCTCCTTCTCCCCAAGAGGCAACAGGGGAGGGTGGTCCCGGTTCCCCACAACGGAGACGATGCTGGAAGCGGTGCTGGAGTCGAGGAGTGGAAGAGATGTATAAACATGGAGGCAGCATGCCTAATTAATGACCTGAAACCAGCCGTAAAGGTCAGTTTGTTTGCGGGGGCCGCGCTCGAGGCACGTGTGCTGAATGCGAACTCGGCCGCCGTGCCTCGGAAAGGGCACTGCTGCCCTCCCGGGACAGCAGCTGGCGGAGGGGGAGCCATCACGGGAGGCTTGACAGCCCTCAGCCTCACTCATTAGTGTGCACCCAGGCCTGCCCCCCTTGTCTGGCCAGCCCGATCCCTCGTGGGGTTCTGCTGAGAAACCAGGCTGCTTTCTGGGGAAAGGGCAGGCTCCTGCAGGTCTTCGGTGTGGGATGCTGCAGAGAACAGGCTGTTTTCTGGGCTGTCTTGTCAGACACTTGTCAGCTGAGTTTGAGCTGCAGAGCCTTATTACTCATATTAACGCTGTCAGCAGCACGCATGCAAAAATTGAGCGTCTGGATACAAACGCCAGGGAATCGATATAAAAATGTTCTTTTCTAGCCATTTTTTGTTCCTGTGAAACTTTTCTCTGTAGTCTACTAAGGGGTAAAGATTCAAGTTTCTTGCCTAATCCTAGGACTCTGGGAGTTAAGGCTTTATGAATATTACAAATTATCATCAAGCATGGTATAGACTTGTAAAGATGGGTGTCCTGTAGGACAAGGTGTGCCATGGGTTGTCACGTGAGATATTCAGGGTACTTGCCAGCCCTTGCAATTTCTGACCAGACTTCATCTCAACAATTGGGCAGTCATGAGATAACCTGTAGAGAAAATCATGGGGAGACCTAGCATCACTGAGTCACTTTGCAGACAGTACTGAGCACTTCTGGTGTCAATAAAATCAGAGCGATCACATGCACAACAATGGTGGCAATGAGAGGAAAGTGGCTTTGATGTCGCAGGTTTTCTCCCTCTCTGAGATGAACACAATGCCATCCCAGCTGTTCCCCACTTGCAGAGAACTGTCTTTCTAGTGGTGTTTCTGGGACAAACCCTTTTCTTCAGGCCTTTGGCCTCCTGTTCCCCTCAAGCTCTTTGTCCCACCAAACTGAACTGATCAAAGCTGCTTTTGCCATGCAGTGGATCAGGAGCAACTTGTTGGCTGTGTTTAGCTTCAGGCAGACTGAGGGTGTCTAGCTACAAAAAGAGACAGAAAATCAAGGCAGCTGGTCATGCTTTGTCATTTAAATGGGCATTCTGTCTGTGCTAGGGAGTGCAGAGAGCATGGGGGGAAGGCAGGGTGTTTCCAGAAAGGCAGCATCCCAGGTCTGAGCAAAGCGTCTCAGACAGTCCCTGGTGGCCTTAGTGAATGTGAGCTGTTAGAACTGGGATCAAACTGATCATAGAAGGGGTTGCTCGTGCAGGCAGGGCACAGCCTGCACCCTTCCCTGTCTGGATCCTTCCACCCAAGCAGTGACCAAGGAGGCTTCTGCCAAGAGTGATGAAGACTCCTTATCTGAGAAAGAGCAAGGCATCCTGTGGAGCACAGCAGTCCCCTGCAAACAGCAGAAGGCAGGAGGTGTTCCCAAAGTCCAGCATATCCTTGACCTCTCACCTGGCCTCGCCATAGACTTAGGTGACTTAATCCTCTAATCCTTGCAGTGGTCTGTGGTTGTACATCACATTGACTCTCAGACAGAGACCTTTTCTGTGGGAATGTCAGTCATCTTGGGTTCAATTTACAGGTTTTAAGTTAATCTCTGCATTTTGCCCTTTTCCCAGACACAGCAGTGCAATAGGCCCTACACTCGCTTGCTCAGGCAATGGGATTCCCCCTCATTTTCCCTCCCTCAGCCCTGTGCCAGTCCCAGAGGCTGTGATTTCTGGCTCCCAGACCCTGTCTCTCCCATTCCTGTTCCCTCTCCTGGGCGTCACTGCTCCCGGGCCTGGCTTATAACACGGTGTGTGGCACAGGGACAAACATGACAGGCCTTCCTCCCTGAAGGCTTTCCTCTTGCACAGGAAATCGGTTCACTGGCCTGAGCATTCAGCACGGCAACTGAGAGCAGCCTATATCTGGAGCACCAAGCGAGCATCCCCAGACGCATCTGAAAACGAAGGGGAAAGGGCCGCGAGCGAGAGGATTGGGCTGGAGGACGTGTGCTCTGCGGGTGAGTGATCTGTACGTGCTGAGAGCTGGCAGCGTCGAGGCTGGGTGGGATACCTGGAGCATCGCTATTATTCCTTTGCTGCTACAGAGCTCCCACGCTGCTGCTGCAGCCGTGGAGGTGGGTGATGCCAGCCCCGGTGCTGTCGGAGAGCGCCTGGGGAGGCTTTCCAGGTGTGGGGCACCCTGCGGAGCAGCTGCCTGCCCAGGCCTGGGCTGCCAGGAGCGAATGCGCTGAGCCTGTGCTGTGGCGTGGGGCCGCCGCGGGCGCCCGTGCAGCCGGGTGAGCCGGGCTGCGGTCCGTGCGGGGCTTCCCCATCCCCGGTTGCTCCGCCACCCCGTCCTCCCCTCGGCCGTCGTGGGGATGCTGCACGGGGGAACGCCGCTCGGCCCGGCGGGTGCAGTGAGGCACCGCGGCCACCAGGTGCCACTGGCCCCCCGCGCTGCCCAGGGCCGCCGCCCGCCCCGCCGGCAGCGCCCGCTCCGCGGGGACGCTCCGTGCGCGGGGTCCCTGCATCCCCGCGGGATCCCCCGCCCTCGGCGCCGGCAGCTCAGCCCTCCTTGGCTGACACGCGGGGCCGCGGGGAAAGCGCTGCCCTCGGGGCTTCCATCGAGCACGGCCGCACACCCGGCAGCCGGAGTGGAGCCCGTCCGTTCCCCGGCGCACACGCGGAACGGGGCGGCAGCTTTCACTCCCTCGCGGCCCGGCTTGGTGCACCCCCGGCCGGCCCGCGGAGGCTGCACAGCGGCCGCACGGTTGTCTCCTCCAGCCGCCCCTCGCACACCCGCTCCCGGGGGCAGCGGAGCCGCTCCTCTTCCGAGCGGGGCGGAGAGCCAGGCTAGGCGAGACCGTGGGATGGGGACAGCGTGACAGTGCGAGCGGGTGTGTGCGCGGAGGTGCCGGCGAGCGAGCGGGTGTGCAAATACAGGCAGTGCGAGCGGGTGCGGTGTGTGCGCGGAGCGGGCGTGAGAGCTGAGCGAGGGGCGTGCGGGGGACGCGCGTGTCCGTGTAGGTGCAGGGCTGCGCGGTGTGCGAGTCGGGCTGTGTGTGCCCGTGTGTGTCTGCCTGTCCATGTGTGTCTCTGTCTGTGTGTGCGTGTGCGCGCACCGGGGGCAGCTCCCCACGTGGGGCTGACGCGGCAGCCCCGGCCCGATCCGGGGCTATAAAGCTGCTCGGCGGCGAGCGAGGCAGAGCAGCCGCGGCCGGCTGCAGCTCCAGCCTCGGCTCCGCTCCGCCCGCCCTCCCGCTCGGGGGTCCCGGCGGCAGCGCCCAGCATGCGCCGTGCCCGCCCGCAGCCCCCCGGCCCCCGGCGCGCCGCT
>WAAE01018326.1:0-39269 GCA_013400495.1 Nicator chloris | reverse complement strand
GGCCCCCGGCGCGCCGCTCCGCCCCGGCCGGCGGCACAGTAGGGCGCGGAGCAGCAGCGCGGAGCCGGGCGCGGCGCGGGTGGAGCCGGGGCGAAGGGCGGGGGTGTCCGCGCAGCCGGGGTTGATGTTTAACCTGGAGCACCCGTTCACGGAGAGGGGCCACTTCTTCTCCTCCATGGAGTACCAGCGGCAGCTGGAGGAGGAGGAGGGCTACCCCCCTCCAGGCACCAATGGGACCTTCAACGACAGCGGGGCCGGGCCGGGCTGGGGCACGCCGTATCCTCTGCACACCACCATCACTCTCATCAGCCTGGCCGGCTTGCTCATGCTCTTCACTGTCTTTGGCAACGTCCTGGTCATCATCGCTGTCTTCACCAGCCGGGCGCTCAAAGCCCCCCAGAACCTCTTCCTGGTCTCCTTAGCCTCAGCTGACATCCTGGTGGCCACGCTGGTCATCCCCTTCTCGCTGGCAAATGAGGTGATGGGGTACTGGTACTTTGGTAAAGTCTGGTGTGAGATCTACCTGGCCTTGGATGTGCTGTTCTGCACCTCCTCCATTGTGCACCTCTGTGCCATCAGCCTGGACCGATACTGGTCCATCACACAAGCCATCGAGTACAACCTCAAGCGTACCCCGCGACGCATCAAATGCATCATCTTCATCGTCTGGGTCATCTCGGCTGTCATCTCCTTCCCACCACTCATCTCCATCGAGAAGAAGAGCGGGCAGCAGGCTGACCAGGGGGTGGCAGGGTGCAAGATCAACGATGAGAAGTGGTACATCATCTCTTCTAGCATTGGCTCCTTCTTTGCCCCCTGCCTCATCATGATCCTGGTCTACATGCGCATCTACCAGATAGCCAAGAGGAGAACAAGGGTCCCGCTGAACAAGCGGGCAGAGCGCCCCGAGAAGAAGCAGAATGGCTTGACTGACAAGGAGGACCTGCCAGCCACAGCGCAGCTCAACGGGGAGAAGGCAGCAGGAGGCAGTGGCGGGCAGGAGGGAGAGGTCAATGGCATAGACATGGAGGAGACCTCTTCCTCCGAGCACCAGGAAAACAACCAGTGTAAGAAGTCAGAGAGACCACCCAGAGGGAAGACCAAGACTAAGCTGAGCCAAATTAAGCCCGGGGACAGTTTGCCCAGGAAAACAGTGGAGGAGAGGAACACCAAAGGGTCCCGCTGGAGAGGCAGGCAGAACCGGGAGAAACGCTTCACCTTTGTGCTTGCAGTGGTGATCGGGGTCTTTGTCATCTGCTGGTTCCCCTTCTTCTTCACCTACACGCTGATGGCTGTCTGCGAGAGCTGCTCCGTGCCTGACACCCTCTTCAAGTTCTTCTTCTGGTTCGGTTACTGCAATAGCTCCTTGAATCCCGTCATCTATACCATTTTCAACCATGACTTCAGACGGGCCTTCAAAAGAATCCTTTGCAGGATAGAGAGGAAAAGGAGTGTGTGAAGGACCCTTTGTTACCGGTAGGACTAATCAAGACTTTGTAGGAGTGTAAAGTGTGTCTCCCTCAGGCTCTGCTTGCATGGGATGGTTTCCTTCAGCTCGTGAGCAGGAAGCCTTTAAGACCTGAGATGAGCCTGTGGGAGCATCGGGCAGCAGCAGTGAGGAGCAGCAGGCAAGTGGAGGTCTGAGCCGTGGCATTTGGCTTGCCAGGGGAGGATGGCCTTTGACTTGCTTGGTTTATTTTGTTAGTTCTTTTTTTTTCTTTTTCTTTTGCCAGAATCTCTCAGTGGATATTCTCATGACTGCTCAGTTTGACTTTAAAGACAAACATCGTGCAGCTCTGGGAGAGGAACAGCAAAGAGGGAGTATGCCACACCAGAAGTGTTGGCTTTTTTATCTTGTTGTGTCATTTTCCCCCCTGTTGTATATGTAATGAATTTGGACCCCCTTGTAAAATACAGTATTGTATTCTTGAATTTGAATGTCTTAATTTTTGTAAGGCAAGCAGCTTTGAAACTGTGAATGCTTTAATTGTCTTTGATACCTTAAAATTCTTTTTTTTCCTACCCCCTGCAAAGCCCCTTACTCAAAACCACTGAACAACTAGAGCCATCCCTCTACCTGACAGTTTGATAATATTACCAAAATTCCCAAATTTCTGTCTTATTTTTTTTTTGTTGTTGTTTTGGCTGTAAAGTTTAGGATCACAGACCTCACTAGACTGGCTATTTTTGTTGCTATTTTTTACGTCATACCTGTTTCTGTTTAATTTCTGTGTTGCCTGTGACACAACACAGCTGAGATGGCAACTGCCATCTCGTTACTCATGAGAGCAGAGCCCGATGGAGCGGTGGCTTTGCTGTGCAGGCAGGGATGTCCCAGGCAACAGAGACTGTCTCCCTTGCAACATGAGCCTTGGGACCCTGCCAAGCTCCCCACGAGTTAATCTTGTTTGATATTATACCACTCTGCAGCACTGAAATGTGTTCGATGCTCACTTGCTTCCTCCACCTCAACTGTAAATAGGTAACGTTTCAAAGCAAACAGCAGGGCTCTGCATATCATGTTATCTCGTCTGTGTTGATTTGTGATGGTTTAACTGCTGCAGGATTTCCTGCAGAGAGGAATGGGTTTGTGCACAGTGGCTGTTCATCTTTCTCAATTAAGAAAGAGTTCAGTTTTTAACCTGCCAGTCTCATCTTTCCTAGGAAATAGGGAAGCATCCCTCTTTCAGTCTTATACAAGGCAAAACTCCGAAATGGGAAACTTAACTTCCAGTTTCCCCATTATTTTATGGTGTGATGAAGCTTTTCTTCTTTTTTCTTTATTAAAGTGTAAATATTGTGAGATTGGAGCAGGAGAGAGAGAGTTAATACTGCTTTTACACTCTTTCCTGAAATGGCTTTCAGCTCTTTGGGCTAAAAAAACCAAACCCAAAACAAAAAATGGACAGAACAAATCTAATATCCTTGTTCCATGAATAAATTTCTGGAGAACACTTATAGGAAAAACTTTTGATTTATTGCAAATATTAAATGAATCTGCAAGTCTTTTAATGTTAGGAACACAGCTTTATGAAATGCTGACAAGTCACAGAAATGGTTTGGAGGAAGCAAAGTTTGTATACGTTGAATGTATAAATGAATTTGCCTTCTCTGGAGTTGTATGGTATACAGGAAGAGACTTTAAAAATACGTTTTCACTTTTGGGAAGTGTTTTGTTGATTTGGCTCTCTCTTTTGACTTTCTAATTAACTCCAAGTGTCCCTGGATGCATCTTGGGACTTGGAGAGCAGTGTTTACATTCACTTGCATTTTCAGAACTGAATCCTCAAGAGGTGAGGAAAGCAAATAAACTGTGCTTTAATGTAAAGACAAAAAACCAACAAAAACAAAACCAAACCACAAGCAGAAGTTACTATAATGGATGATTATTTTTATTAAATAAAAGAGTGTTTACAAATCAAGTGTGAAAATCCTCTGAATAATGTTAGCTGTTTTATTCTATTTTATTTCACTGTATTTTATTTTCTGAACTGTTCACCGATCCACTGGTAGCTTTGGTCTTACCACTTTTTGAAGAACACACTGGGAAAAGCACTCGTGTTTTCTGAAAGGATTGTTAGCCCAGGTAGGAACAATGGCTCTGTTCATTGTGCAGTGGCATAATAACAAATGAGTCCTTGATATTTCTTGGGTATTTCCACCTCCCCCCCTTCGTGCCTCAGTAAAGGCATTCATGTGTTTGTTAAAGAAAAGCACGTGGGGTTTGAGGGTGTGATTTGCACCCTGGGAGTGCAGCCTGGCACTACTGCTGGGGACGCCTGCCTGGCATGGTTTGCAGCTATTGTGAGGGTTTTTAATGATCACTTTGCAAATGGGATTAGAAACAATTAGGCTGGAAGGCAACCTTTTGTGATAGATGCAGGAGTGTCCACCTGAGCGGGCCCTTGTTTCCAGCCCCCAGGAGCTAGAGCTTGTTTGCCCTTCCACCAGTGCTGCCAAGACCCTCCCTGAAGCAGGTGATGGGGGAACATTCTCCCACCGAATGTGGAACTGCTTCTGGTGAGAAAATAAATGACCAGAGCCCCATGTGGGAGCTGCTGGTCCAGTGGCCCCACTCTGCCAGTGCCCCTGGGTTGCACTTGGAGGTGCCTGGCAAGGTGGTAGGGGGCCAGGGTGTGCAGGCAGCATCACTGCTGGCTGTAGGGCACCTGAGGGTGGCCCACAGATGAACGTCTTGCTCACCTTGTGGTGGCCTTTGCAGGCCAGGGGAACTTGGTTTGGGTAGAGTGTCCTGCTTCCACTCTGGTCTTGGCTGACCCTGATGGCCTCGGAGGGTTTTACAAAGCAGATCCCGTGGGAGACTCTGAGGCAGCTCCTGGGACACGAGGTGATCCAGAGCCACTGATTGCACTTGCTCCACCCCTCTGGCTGTCGGTTGTCCTCGCTGCCAAATCTCTAGTGTGGGCAGTAGAGTATTTTGGTGGGTTTGGGGCTGGGAGACTGAGGCTCTTCCCCCTCCTGACCCCCTCCCCATCACTGCTTCCAGGTCATTCCCTTGCAAATGATGCATTAAGGGATGTAAAGAGCCTTGATTTTTTTGTATAACCTTTTATTTTGGGGCAGAAAGGTTAATGGTGTGAGGGGAGGGAGGGAGACCTGTCTCCCCAGCTGGGTGGGAGCCAGCCAGGCTGGCACAGCAAACACCAGGCAGAGATGCCACTGCCAGCTCTGCCCTGGGAGATGTTTCTCTACCACTTTCCTCTGTGGGGTGACCCTGCATACCACCCCTCGTGTGGGGACCCCTGAGGAGGGCTCAAAGGTGCTAGACAAGAGATGTGCAGGAGGGGCTCAGGTGAGTTGGTCTGGTGGAGCAAATGTCCTAAAATTCTTCCAGGGACAGCTGCATGAGCAGCAGGGTTGCCCTTGCAGAGACCCGTGGCTGCCTGCCCAGGGCTTGTCCCTGATCCCCTCAGAACTACTGATGTATTCATTTGTTTCCATGGGTTTTGGTCCATGTTCTCAGGGGGCCAAGGAGCTGGTCACATAGAGGAGCTTCTTTCCAGTGAGGGAGGGACTTGGCCTGAGTCACTCTGCTCACACAAAATGAGTTTCCCAGACCCAGAGGAGCCTTGACAGATTCCAGACAAGGTCCATCAGCCTTCCTGTGCTGTAAGTACCCCCAGTCCCACCCTGCATCCCCTTGCCCAGGGGCAGGTTCCCTCTGTGTTGGATGGTGGCCCTGCTGCCTGTGCAGCTTTCAGCAGTTGAAGCTCTTTGTCTTATTTCTTAACATTCTCTGTTCTTTGGAAAAGTTCAAAGTCTGTTGAGATTGCTCCTTTATTACAGCCAGTGCCCTGGCAGACAGCTCCACTTGCAGCTCTCATCATCTCTGGTATGAACTGCTCTTTGCAGCTGGTTTATAGGAACCTCTCTGTGAGTTGTGAAATGTTTGTAGTAGCTGTGATTTCTGTGCCTTATCTCAAGATAATGTAGAAATGGAGTGAAGAGAGAACAGAATTTGCATCACCCCAACCCTTGCAGTAGCCACTGGTACTCACTCAGCTCACAAATGCTCAGGACCAGATCCCAACCCCTCTGGAGCAGAAAGTGTCATAGTCTGAGTCCTGGGAAGTCCAGGTGACATTCCATCTGGGGATCACAGTGCAGGAATGCACAGTGCAAGGAGGCTACAGCACAATAACAAATATCCCCATGGCTGAGCAGAGGGGATGGTGAACAGGGCTGTGGAGGGCACAGAGATCCATGCTTTTTTTGTGTCAGAGCATGGCTAGTCCCAGGAGGGGAGCCATGCAAGCAGAGGAGAGGAGGAGGAGGAGGCCTGCTGTTGTGGAGCGGGGGTTGTTGAGAGGTGTTGAATGGAGATACTGATGTTTGAGCTGGTCATTCTACATTCTTCCATCTTGGGAGATCTTCTTGGTCATTTCAGTTGATAACTCATTTCCCAAGGAGGACCAAAAATATTGAGGACATCATCTCACATCCAGGAGTATGGGGGTGTGAGGCAGCTCTCAGCACCCAAGTCCAACGGGGACACATGAGGATAGACCATAAAAGGGAGCAGGAAGACAACTCCCTCACTTGAGCACAGGTGTCATCAACAAAGGTATAAACTTGTTGGCTTAAACTAGCTTAAAACTCCTGAAGCTGGCTCTAGTTTAGTCTGTTAGTGTAATTGTTAATTCCATGTTGGCTAAGTTCAGAGAGAGCATCCGTGCTGGCTGGGATCTAAGGTCCTGCTTTGCTTCTGTGGCTCTGAGAGGGGCCTGAGAGGAGCAGATTTTAGGGAATAGTGAGGAGCCTTCCCAGGAGGTTCGGGGGTCATTAGGTGCTCTGGGATTTCCTGGGGCCAGCAGTGCCTTTTGCACTAGTGGAGAAATTCCACTGACATGTGTTTCCTGTCAGCAATGCTCTGCAGCGGGAGGTCTGGATGGCTTTCAAAAGCATGTTTGAGTCAAAAGCCAGCAGTTGGGTCTGTGTGAGAACATGGGGGTGAATGGGTTTTATCAGGAGGTGAGATGAGCTGACCTGAGCATCCCTGCCTTCCTGTGTGCAGTACCTGCAGCCTTTGGCCCAAATTGGTTCGGGCACAGGCCAGGATATTGCATTTGCAGGAGCAGCTGTGAGGTCCTCCAGAGCTCTGTGACCTGCTGCAGGGTTCACTCCCAGACATGAGAAACATTTGCTTTAAGTCAGCTGCTACATGGAGGAATAGATTGCTCTGTTGCTGTTTGAAACAGTTGTGTTTTGCTGGACCATGACTTTATGGCCCTTTTTCTTGTTTGTTTTTCAATTGCTCTCCACAGAAAAGAAGAAAAGAACAAGCTTCTCACTGCTAGGTATCTCTGATAAAATAATTCCTGGTGAAGGCTGCCTTTTCTTCATCTGTGCATGTGACATTGCTGCAAAGTATTCATCTTGAGTTTGACACCTTAAGGTGTTACTGAAAGATTCCCCGAGTCCAAAATGAAATAAATGTGTAGATAAATATTTAGGACACTGCGCCCAGACTTCTGCTCTGAACTGACTGAACTTTTTTGAAGAGTGAAAAGCTGAATTCTGGTCTTTTGCTACCAGGATAACTTTTGGCACTAGAAAAGTTTGGACAAACTATTCCTCTTGCAGACCAAGCCGTGCAGGGTTGGACCCTGAGTGTGGCAGACCTGGCAGCTTGGCTGCTGGGATGCTGATTTATACCCTGCTGGACACCCCCTCTCCCAGCTTGTTCCGGCAGTCATAATTCCTGGATAATCTAGTGGTAAGTCCTCTCTGTGTATAGATGAGTTTGTTCTTGGTTCCATGATGCAGATACTTGACCTCAAATGGCTCCTTAGCAGGGTTTGCCAGGATGAAGTTCCTGTTAATTTAGGAATTGTTTTGGCCTTTCCTTGGCACAAACAGCTCTCCACGCTCATCGTCTCTGCTGTGCTGTTACCCAGACAGGGCACGCGTCCACAGGGGACACCAAATGCAGCACTGAGCTCTTCTTTTCCCCAGGGAGTACCCAAAACACAGAAGTGGCACGACCCCAGTCAACACATGGCCAACATGAAAAGGGAGTGGAGTTTCCCTGCTTTTCCCTTGGTTATGGGTTTGACCTGTAACCTAAGCACAATCCAAATATTTATACTTAAGAGATGTTAGTTAAAAGTAATCCTGCATTTATTATTTTAAAACAAATATCTTGTGGCTTTAAACCAGCCTCAAAATTTAGTGGAGACAGAAGAGTTAAAATGTCCGGTTCAAATGAAATCACCTGACTTGCTTACTTCGAAAGATTTACCATCTAGGGCCTTTGGCATTGCTGTCTCAGGATAATGAAGATACATCAGATACATTTTGAGAAGCAGTATAATTGCTTTCATCAACACCAGTCAGTGTTTGGGTGAGATGGCTTTTAAACAGTGCAGCAGGGAGGAAAAGAAAAGCTAAATGCTGTTCTGCTGAGTTGGGCACGCACCGAGGAGAGCAAGGTAAGCAGTGTTGAATGCAGGGCAATCTTTCATCACTGTTGGCTCTGGGGGGGGCTAATTAGAGAATGTGTTCTGGCTGGTATGACTGGTATGGATGGGATTTGGTCCAAACAGGGTTTTCTGTAGTAAAATGAAATGGTTGTAGCAACAGATGCAATGGTGGCAACTGCCTTTAGAGCCTAGTGCTAAATGGTTTAAACCTTTGCATTGGAAATGATCTGCTCCTATTGTAGCTGTTGCTCATTGCTCCCAGAAATGCCTGTACCTGACCTGTATGCTGCTGGGTGATGTGAGAGATGTGCAGCTGTGTCAGGAGGGTGGTCAGGGACTAGGAAATGATCACACCAGTGACAACCACCTGTGAGGGGCCTGGGTTTTATTTGCCCTAAGCCCAGTAGCTGTTTTCATCACCTTAGCTTCACAGAGTCCCACTGCTGAGGATGTAGCAGTGACTGGGAGTGGGATGAGGGCACACACTTGAGGATGTACAAATAAAGTCCAGGGAAAACGAGACACAGTGAAGCTGGGTGTGGAAATGGTTGGTGTGAACCAGATGATGCTACTGTACACCCATCTGCAAAAGGATTCGGCCTGAAAGGCTATGAGAGGCAAACAATCCACCACAGCAATTCCAGCAACTAAGAACATAAACACAGGACCCTCCCCTCTTATTAACTGACATCTCACTTGGGGTTGCATAGACTGACATCTTCAAGTTATCAGATGTTTGGAGGGAGAGGTGAATTTTTAGCTGTTGTTTATTCAGACCAAGATTTAATTAATATTAAATAGATTAAATATTTGATGAAATAGACTGAAATTAAATATTTAGATCCCTCTCCCCCCGAGATGGCAGTCCCAGTGGATGTTTATGTGGACAGTAAAGCTAGAACATCTTCTGAATGTCAGAGTGTGTTCAAAGATCAGTGACATGGGAGTATCATCTGTGGATATGAATTAAATTTCTCTTGGATCCTTGTCTTTGGCAGCCCTTGTGGGAATGTGGTCTTCCTTCCTCTGGAATTATTGAGCCACGACCTGCTGGGACTGCAGGTACCACTTCAGTGCAGGCTGTCACCCTGTTCTCCTGCCACATTCATCTTCAGTGGGGAAAGAGGCCTCACGGGGAAGGGCTTTCTCCCGTGCTTCTCATTTATCAGGGCAGTGGACACAAACAGAGAAGAAAATAACATTGCTTCATACAGATTAATTACGTTCCTGAAGAAGAAAATGTGGAAAAACGGCGTCTTGCCTGAAGGAGGGCAGCTAATTCCTCACCAGTTGTGCAGGCTGGTGCTGTGTATCCCCCACCAGAGGAGGAGTGGGACCACTGTCCCCAGGTCAGAAATCAGCTGCTTGGTCTTGGTAGTAAACACTTAACTAGAAAGAGTCTTGCTGTCAAAATCCACCTGCCTGTGAGTGGAGACTGAAGAAATGACCCTTGGTTTGGTCCAACTAATGATGGCGTGGAGCTACAGTCATGGAGCCTGTCATGTATCCAGGGGTCAAGTGATGATGGACACTGGGAGGGGTGGGGCTGGGGATACATTTCCTTCAGTGCCCAATTTCTAGTGCTGGTGTTTGGCCCCCGTGGCAGCACTGGCAATATTGTAGCCGGAACTTGCTTGGTTTTGGCTACATTCAGCTTGTTTTAAAAGTGAGTACACTATCCTAGCAAGAGTTTTCTAAGCAAAAGTATTGTCATAACCCAGCAAAAGGATTTGTGTGTTTAGATAAGACCTCCCATCATCAAGAGTGAGGGTAAATCCAGTGCTCTTGTTGTCCAACAGACCACTTTGGTCTACTGGAATATTTCAGAGGCGGTAGCAGGGTAATGGCTTGTGCCTCTCACCTCTGCCAGCATCACTGCTTGGGGATGAAGCCAGTGCAACCCATTCAGAGTTGCTAGAGGTTGAGTGAAAAAAGCCGTGGTAGATTAATAAAAGATGATTTTAAATAATTCAGCATGGCCCAGCTGATGAAGCTTAACAGGACCAGAAAGCAGATCTCATTCAGCTTGGTGTGAAGCTGTGCCTGGCCAGCTTTTTGGCAGGAGGTAAGGGATGTTGAGGACCTCTGGGAGGGGGTCTCTTGCTGCGTGGGCATGTTTGCCCACCCCATTACTAATCTCACTGTGGTTCTCAGGGACTGGTTGGGGATGGTGGATTTGTGTTTGGTGTGGCAGCAGTTGTTCTCTGTGTCCTTTGGTGTCTTTACGGTCCCTTTTGGTTTCCTGCCAAGAAAGGGCATCCCTGGTCTGGGTGGGCTTGTGAGTCCATGCTTTCCATGGGAAAGGCAGCTCTACAATTGTGCTGGTTGTGGGCAAGGGAGCCTGGATTCCATGGTCACAGAAGTCCATGATGATGGTCCTTGCTTGAGGTATGTGCATCCCCAATGCTGACAGCATCACCTGACGAGCACCTGCAGACCCCTGAGGAAGGAGCCAGTCTGTGGGGCTTCCAGCCCTCCTCTGCCCTCCTGTTCCTGTGGCTGCAGGCTGGCTGGCAGTCTGTTTGCAGACACCAGCACTCCATGCTTGCCTTGCCTCTGGATGCTGCAGCAATACCTCATTAAGTCCAGGTCTTTTTCTAGGAATCTGCTGAGGAAAACCCAAACAAACCTGTCTTTGTTTTTATGGCTTATCTCTGTGCTGCTGAATTGCCTTGAGTTTCATTGCCAGCAGGCAGCAGAACCCCCATACCCATCAGGGATGTATTTTCACTTATCCTGCCAGGTTTTCTCAGAGCTGTAAACATAGCCAAGCAGAGAAAACCATTTCCAGAGCAGATTTCTGAGGGCCCCCACAGGACCACAGCCAGGCAAGCAGGTCAGCACCTGGGAAAGCCAGCCCTGGCTGGCAGCTCTCCTCTCCTTTTGGTGAATTGCACCAGGCTCTTGATCTGCATTTTGAACTGCATGGGACTGGTGAGGGCCGACTCCCCACAGCTGGGCACAGGTCTTGGGAGGCTGCCCTCTTGATGGATGGATGTCAGTGGCACCAGGCCAATGCTGAAAGGACCTGCTATCACTCATATGTGGCCCTCACATTGGGGCTCCCTCTACTGTGGAAGAGAATTAGGTGATAGCAGAGCTGATTGTATTTTTGCCTCGTGACAGAGAAAGGCACATGCAAGAGGAGCCCAAAGAGAGTGTGATTAATGTGCTTCTGGAATTGGACTGTTTAATGCAAACAGCTTTAGAGATATGACTAAAGTAGGAAAAGAAGCTTGGAAAAGACCCCATTTGGGATAAAAGCAAAGAAGGCTATTTTTTGCAAATACCAGTATAGCTTCTTCTAAAAATAATATCTTGGATGTCTGTTTGAAAATGAGAACCAAATGTGATTCTGAACGGTCTAATACAGCCTGTCATTTCAGAGGAGGGATGGAGACCTCTCATTGGAGGCAGGGGATGTGCTTGCAGGCTGTCAGAGACACGGCAGAAACCAGACTGTGTGGAATCCAAAGCACAGCTTTGGAAGGAACGTGGATGTGAACGAGCAGCATTTGCCCACAGGCTGCTGAAGTGCAGGTTCACACTTTGCCATGTTGGCAGCCACCTTCAGTTGTGGCTCTGGGAAGATTTTTGAGAGTATGTGAGAGTTTCAGAGGTTCAGGAGAATGGCATGTGGATGGTCGTGCTTTCCCATCAGCAGTGGCATTCACATAAGAAAGGGGGTAGCCCACTGTTAACTTCTGGTGGTTTTAGTTTTCTTTGCAGAAGCAGGAGCAATATCAAAGGATGGGGTAGAAGAAGGAATGGTCTTTGCAAGAGAGGCCACATCAGAGCTCTTTCTGTTCAACTATTTCAGGCCCATTTTGGCTGTCCTTGCCTCTCTGGTGCACTGTTCCTGTGAATCCTGTAGAAGCAGCAAGGTAGGTTTCTCCTCTTTTTGCACATCTTTGCCTCAGCATCTCAAGCAGATTTTTTTCATCACCCAACAGCTGAGAACACTGTGTTCAGAGTGAGTTCAGGTTGCAAACATCAATGCTGGTGCCAAAGCTTTGCATATGATTGAAAACCTTCAGGGTATCCTTCAGTACTAACTCAGCATACAAGCAGTTTTGGAGTATTTTCACAGACTTCACACTAATCTAATATTAAGCTTTGCTCCAACTTTGCCCTTTCCAAGCAGTGATCCAGCTGTCCTCTGGCCCTTCTGTAAGAAGCCTACAAGAAGTTTTTTTCTTCCTTTGGAGCTGATGAATGTGAGTGTGTTTTGTTTGAAATGTACTGATCAGAGCACTCCACCTCAGGCAGGGGTACAGGGGACATGCACCCTACAGAGTGCACCGTTCTCCAGCCCTGCCTGATGGCTTCACCTGACCTCTGCAATGTATGCTGGGGAAAGGCCTGCCTGTTTCCTTTATCATCAGTGTCTGTGAAGAGCACAATGACAAGGCAGTGAGACCGTCAGCCTGTGGAGCATTTGTATTGGGTAGTACTGGATCTTTCCTAAGTATAAATCAGAGTATGTCTCTGGAGAAAATTTTCCCTTGGATCTCCTTAAAGGGATTTAATTCATCTGCCTCTGTCTGTATGAAAATGTAGATGATGTAATGATGGTACTGATAGGCTAAGATCACACCAGGAGTCAGCAATAGGTGATCTGATGGAAAAGGTTGGTAGGTGTCAGCTGTACTTCCCCAGGGAGTTTGTTGTGGCCACAGCTGCTCTCACCTTTGTTAGCCCACTAGACAAATCCTTTGGCACGATGCCTAAGGCCAAGAGAGCTTCAGGTGGCACAGGCAGGGCCAGACAGTTGTATACCAAGTTCCTTGAGCTGAGGGTAGTAAGCAAGCTCTCTACCTTGCAAGCTCAGAGCACCCTCTTTGCCCTTGCTTGGTAGCCTTGTCTCCAAGATGACTTGCCCAAAACCACACTAACCTTTATGGGACTTAAATAGACCATGCAAGCTGGAACATCCCATGTCCTGCAATGGATGGCTTCAAGTCCTCACTACTAAAGAGAGGGGCTACTTCAGCCCCAACTGTGCCTGAACTATGACAGGGACAAAGCTGCAATATTTGTTTGAGCCATTTTGAAACCGATTTAATGACTGAATGCAGTGTTGGGAGCTTTTCAGTACTCAACAGGGATGCTCCCCTCAAAACCAAAACAACACCAGAAGGTGTTTTTCTTGTGACGTGTTTTGGTTCTGTCACTGTGTGTAGTTTTTGTGATCACTTTGTTTTGCCTGACTGCATTGCTCTGGGCATGATGGGGAGGAAAATCCATCTTTCAGTAAATACTCCTCAAGCCGCCTGCTGTCACAGCAGATTGCTGCATGGCTCTCTGTTCCCAGAGAACAAACCCATTGTAAATCTGAAATTTTGGGTCATGTTCCATGCCTTCTGCTATCTGATCCACCTCACAGTAAAAAATTTTCACCGTGTTTTGGATGCAACCCAAAACATTATGCTATAAGCGTGAAACAGCTGTAATATAGAACGTGAATCCCATGTGCAAAGACTTAGAGGATTTGGGTTTCCAGGGCAGAGGAAGAACATCCTGCAGCAAAAGCCCTTCTGCAAGGCCTTGCTTTTGTCTCTCTGAGACACTGCAGGAGGGGAGACTTTTGCACTTGCTTGGGAAAAACTGAGGCACTGTGCACTGAATGGTCTGACACGCTCCTGAATCCTTTTGCCACGGTACGTGAAACTTGAGTGTGTTTCTCCTTCCCCAGCTGCATCAACAGTCTCTGGAGGCTTTATAATTGAACTCTGGGTTTCCCCTTTTCTGGATCCCCGCTCTCCAGCCTTGCTCTGCAAAGACAGGGACTAAACCTTCTCCCGAGCTTCTCGGTGACTGTATCTATGGATGAAGCAGCTGGCTGTGTAAGCAGACGTTTGCCCATCTTTATGCCTGTCACAACTTATTAATGTGTGGCATGACCGCAGTCCCTCTGGAAAGAGCCCAGCACTAACTGCTCACTTCCTGGCCTTGTCATCCATTCCTTCTGCCAGGTCATCTCCCCTTCAGATCTGCTTTCCTTTGGATGCAATTTTTTTTTTAAGTGACAGTGCCCTCAAGGATTTTGGCAAAAGAAAAGCAAAATGGAAAATTCTTCCTGGCAGGACCCATTCTTCTGACACAGCAGCAGCTGCCATGGAGGAGAGTCAGCAGCAGGGATCCTCTTTGGAGGAGTTTACAGGCTGAGGATCAGAGCTTGTGCTTCTCTCCCTGCTTTGTAGCACAAGCTGCGTCCCTGCAGGGAGAGGTGGTAGCCAAATCAAGCTTGAAATGTGACATTCACAGCTCTAATGAGGTATATGAAGTTTCACTTTGACTCCAGAATCCAGCCCAAGCAGGTGAATGTGAGTGTCTTCCAGTGCTTGCCAAAAGGTAGTCTAGGAACTTCCTCAGTGCAGTGACCAGCCAGTCCAGGACTTAATAGATTCAGCCTGTTTAAGTGTTTGCATTAAGGCCAGCTGAGTCACCCTGAGCACTCACTTCCTCTTGGTCCATGGTGAAGGGAACCTCCTGGCCAGCTCTAGGAAAATGCTTACTCTACAGCTGCAACACTGGGAGAGAGAAATCTGGTCAAGGAGGGAATAACCTGCTTTTCTTCTACCTTTTGTCCTGGTGGGCTCCATCCAACTCTACTGCAATAGGCTGACCATTTGCAGCTATTCATAATTTATTAAACTTTACTGAATATTTTAATAAGCACAGCCACAGCAGAAAAAGAGAAAAGCTTGGTAGGCATTTCTCATGAGCCTAATGTTAGGATATGTAGGCTTGGAGTGGGGCTCTAGACAGGGACTGGAATGAGACTGCAGAAGATGACAGCAGTCCATCATGTTTGGATTTTGTGGGCTGAGGAAGCTTATGGGTGCAGGTACATGATGCTCTCAAGGGTTTGCTGCTGTCATAAACCAAAAGCAATGTCTAAGTTTTAAGGAAAGGTCTTTTTCCTTCATCTTCCCATCTCTTTCCCTTCCCCACTTCACACTGTTAATCACCCTGGCAGGATGCCCTCCAGGCTGCGACTGTTCTGAGAGCAGGGTGAGAGGAGGATGCTGAGAAGGAACAGCAGGCTGTACATTTTTCTTCTCTAGCATGATTTAGCCATGATTAATGCACATGGAAAATAATCAGTGCATTCAGCCTAATTCTGCAGAATTATTGAAGGGATGATAACAAGGGGAGAGGAGATATTTTGCTGCTTTTCATATATTTTTAGGAAGGAGGGCAGGTGTTGTGTGAATCTCGGTTAGGTGACATCAGCATCTCGTATTAAGGGATGGAGCAAAATTTATCACTCTTTTGTTTGTTTGTTTGTTTTGGTTTGTGGTGTTCTGTGTTTTGTGGGTTTTTTTTTAATTTGGTTGTGGTTTTTTTTTTTTTTTTTTTTTTTTTTTTTTTTTGTCTGCAAAAGGCATTGCTAGCCTGAGCTTTGGAGATTTCCTGTTACTTCTCAAAACCAGGTCACAAGAAGCTCATTCATCATTAAAACACCACAGTCTGTATTAAAGGGAAGAGGGATTGTAAATGGGGAATCTTTGGAAAGTAGGATTATTATGCCTTGCTCTGAGCTGTTGCTCACCTCAGCCTTCCCGCCCCTCCTTTCACTGTGCTGCCAGTGGTATTGGGAACAGCAAATTGCTCCTGGTTCCTGGGGAAAATGCACCATGCAGGAGCTGGGTCAGCCAGACAGCTGGGACCTGAGCACATCACTACAACGTGGTGCTCGTCTTCTTTACACACATCACCAAAGCCCTTGTGTTTCAGGTTAGGTCAGATACAGCTACTTCTAGTTTGCTTACTGCCCTGATCTCTATTCATCCCATTAGGAAGGAAAACATCTCATTTTACAAGCCAGAGGTCTTGTAAAACTTTCTTCCCCTCATGTGTTAAAATGAAATAATAAGACGTTGCTTTACTGGAGAGATTTTGATATTTCTCCAGATTTTATAATGTATTAAATAATACACAAAAATGACTGTCATGGAAAATATTAGAAAAGCCTATTTTTTGGTTTTAATTATGTTCCTTTCTGGCCCAGGAAAGCGTGTTGGCTACTTTTGATTGTGATTTTTTGTAACTTTGAATTTACATTTTATGTATTTTCCATTTTCTTGTAAGTCCCATTTACCAACACAAAATTAACACTTCTTGTCCCTGCTGAGCTTACTGCTATTGATTTTTTCTTTAGTTTTCTAATTTTGCAAACTTTGATTAGAGGGTTTTTTTTCTCTGTAGGTTTCTATGGGTCTCCATGCCTGCTCAGAGAGATTATTGCCCATCAGTGCTTAGTTTCAGAGTCCAAAGATCCATAATTTAAGACAGAGCTAGGAGTCATGTGATGTCTGAGTCAAACTGCAGAGAACAATTGGATGCCATGGCATTTAACAGCCAGGCTCTTGGGTGTTGCCTCATCACAGACCAGAGCAAGGCTGAAGCTGCCTCCTGCTTTGCGGGGGTGTCTTGCTGCCTTCTGGGGCCACTGGAAGCAGTGGATGCCTGAGGCTGCACTGCATGGCAAAGCCTTGGGATTGGGGTGTCCAGGGAATACCCTCACTGCCTTCCTGCCTGCCTTGGTGCTGGTGGTGCCTCTTGGAGGACTGCAAGCACGTAGCTGGGGACTGGAGGTGGCACTGGTGTTGATGTGAGGATGTGACAGCCCCAAGGGGCTGAGGCACAATGCGAACCCTGCTGGGCTTTGGTTCCTGGGGGCAGCCTGACCTCATTAGATCAGCTTGTCACATCATGGTTAGGTTTATTCCTTCAGATGCTCTGCAATGATCCCTTTTAGTAGAGGAAGGGGATTTGCCTTTGCATCCCTGCATATCAGGGTGCCCAGGCTTGGGTGGAAGGGTGCACAGAGAGTGGCACCCTCTGCAAGAGAGATGGGTGTTCTGTCCTGGCAAGTGAGGAGCAGAGTGAGGGGACAGAGGTGTCCAGGTGAGCCTCAATGAGCTGGTGCACAGAGCCAGGTCCTGGATGTCCAACTCTGTGCTCTGTACCAGGCCACCAGAACCTTTGGAAAGGTACTGGGGCAGCGGTCGTATTCCACTGACTGTTTAGAAGTTGGCTGAATGTTCTTCTCCTTGCAGATCAGCTTCAGGAATATGCTGAAGGTTTGGAGATTGGAATGGAGATTACAGCTAATAATATTAAGCTTTAGGAGGTAAGAACTAAACCTATGCTGGCCAGACCTGAAGAGTCTGGTGTAAATGAAGAGGACAATCCCATGTGTTCTGCCATGTGATGAGTCTTCCTCAGAAGGTCCAAAATACTCAACAGCTCAGGGAAGAGCAGACAGATGTTGCCAGGGCCTCAACCCTTGGATTTACTTTGCCCAGATGAACAGCAGTGATCTACCAGATGGCCTAAATAGAATGGCCCAGTGCTCCCTGGTGCTGAGGTGTCCAGCCAGCAGTGGGTGCATTTCTGTGAGACTGGGAAGAGACTGGGAAAAGGCTGGAGAGAGATGTGGCCTTGGTGCAGTCTTTGGCCGTGACTCACAAGAACAAGCACAAAGTTGTTGATGCAGATGCTTTGCAAATGAGTGAATGTCAATTGCCTCTGCAGGGTGTGTTAGTCTGGTACCTGTCCAAGGTATTCAGAGGGAGATTTGCTTTTGACTGTGTAACCCTCCCTTGCAGAGAAAACCTGCTGAGGATTTTTTTTTCCTCTCTTTCATGATAAGCACAAGAGTCTGTGGTGGTCACAAGATCCCTTCAGCAACATCCTGACTCAAGCAGCTTGTTGTGTCGTTTGTAAAAGTCCAATTTTCTTTTTGAGGAAAATCAATACAGCTCATTACTTAGCTGAGAAAAGATCCCTGTGTCAGTTCCACTGGAAGGCAGGCCTTGAGCAGGCTCAGCCACTGTTTGTCAGCCACACAACAGGCTGGTAGTCTTTGTCTTAAATTATCTGTTCCAAACTAAAACTGCCCCACTGAGAAGACAGATCAGCTTCCCGCAGACCACCAAAGAGCTGCTCAACAAGTGAATACCACCAGCCTTGGGCAAAATACGCACTGGAAAAAAAGTAACAACACAGAAGACACTTTTTTACACCTGCTGTGATGACTGTAAGTTCTCATGCTGCTTCTTCATCATATCCTTTTTTCTAGGCTCAGGCTACATCATCAAGTCTTTTCATTTCAGTGCTAAGATGGAAGATGTACTGCTACAAGGCTGACAGCCAAATACTCTTTGTTGAGCCTATTTTGAGTGGTGAGACAGAAGTCAGGTGCTTGGCCCAAACTTATGATGAGTTCAAGACATTTATGTAAGTGCACAAGGTGTTTTAAAGCAGCTTTGGAATCGGAGAGGGATTGAGACAGTTGGGTAGAGAGTGCCCTTGCCTACCGTGTGTGTGTGTGTGTATGGCTTTGGGGACCACACTGTTGGTCACTGTGTTTATGCAGGATCTGGTCTGGGGGCATCCTCACCTGCATTCCCTAGTAAAGACATACTTTGGCTACTCATATGAATACATAGGCAGTGAAAATTGCTGCAGCCCAGTTTCAGGATCCAAGTCTACGATCCCTTCTCAGAAGTTTGCTAGTTTGGAAAGTTGGAGGAGGTATTAATCTTGTGTGAAATGGAGAATGCAGAGGAAAATGCACATTGTGGCTGCTGAGCAATAGGACTGGGGGCTAAATAGTCACATTTTTATGGTTTTGGTTTGAGATCTGAATGAAGGGAATGAATGAACAGAAATTTAGCGGAGACTTTTCACTGCAGTAAGTTCAGTGACAAGGTCAGTGAGATGAGAGGACCAATTGTGCATGGAGAATTACTGAGAAGGTAACCTAACGGCTAGGGTACCTACTCAGCTAACCAGGAAGAGCTATAAATAAGGATGCAAAGCTGGTAAATTCTGTTAAACAAATTCCCTGTCTTGGCTATTCACAGGCTGTTTCAAAACCAGAGTGGATAACAAAAGGAAAACTGCAGTATATTTTAAGGGAGTAAAAAGGTGATCTGGAGAGAGAAATTTGTCTTCTCTCTCCAAATCACCTTTGTGGTGTTCACTCTCGAGAGAAGATTTTGGATGCATGAAATGCTGGTGAGCTTGGCCCTGCCTGTCTCTTCTCCATTAGGTGGTGATGGGTGGCTTCCACCCTCACACCCTGGGATGAGCAACATGCTCGGGGCTGGGGGAATATGTCCCAGCAGCAGGGAGTGGGGCAGTGCTTGCAACAGCATTTTGTAGGTAACTGACCTCTTGACCAGTTCCTGTCTGCACATGTGTACCACCAGGTCAGGAAAACCAAAACTTAAAGGGATTTGCATCCCTCTCGTACCATGCTGTCCAAAAAACCTCTGTTGTTTTGGCTTCCATCACTGGTCTGTTTCCAGTCTTCCTCTGTACCAAGGCCTTGATCTTATGAGCTGTCTTAAAAATTTATTTCAGATGCTAGACAATTTCAGGTTGTAGACACTGTGAACAGATGACATTGCTTATATTACCACGCTCCTCCGGTGTTTGATGATGGCTATGATTGCAGTGCATATAACATTATTATTTGACTGCAATTACAATAGCATGGGTGGTGTTATGCCTGACTAGCTGATTAATCATCTGGAGAAATGAGTAAATCTCCCCCTCTTTTGCAACAATTAATATGTACAACTGGATTGCAGTTGGCCGAGTGAGTGTGGAAGTGATCAAGGCAAACAGAGAAGTGTTTGGCAGCTTTAGGCTGTCGGAAAGGATGAGCATATGGAGCTCTTGGGGCAATTATTCCCTCTGCAGTGTAAACTGTAGCTTGAGCCAGTTCTGATCCACCTCAGGGAGCTGCATGTCTGTGGTAGGTGGCCAAAGTGCTTCAGACAAGTTGGTCCAGTCAGAGTTATAAGGTCTGGCTTTGAGGGTAGGGTCATTTAAGACTGTATGATGCAAACATCTTTCTTCCTTGCAGGGGTCTGAAAGCCCTTTGACAGTGTATTTGTAGCTACCCAGGAGGGAAGGGGAGAGAGAAATTCAGTACTAGAATTGGATTAAATACCTGCTGTGCTGGGGACCTGCCATGATGGCTTAGGGCCACCATTGTCTCCCAGCATGCAGTGGCTTTCTGGTTCTCCCTGCAGTCTGGGTCACATACATTCAGTCAGCAGCAGTACGGATTGTCTGAAAGTACCTCATGGTTTTGCTTGTGGGCATTTACAATTCAAATCAAGAGACCTTGCAGCCTCTCTCTTCTTCGTATGTTGATTTCCTTTGCTCTCCTGATACAGCAAAGATCAAGTTGAAATATTAAATGTCCTCCACAATGCAATTACATATGGCTGGTTGCAATGCATTCCCTCTGCCTCATGTAGTTTGCTATTGTTTTCCTCTTTCCTTCCCTTCTCGTAAAAGACATAAGGCTTTAACTTGACAAAAGATAAAGACTTTGATTTCCACGTCTGCCCAAGGAGAAGTGAGCTCCCAAACCTCAGTTTTCACTGAGGTGAATTAGAGGTGATTAAAGGTGATGGAGGCAAGAAGACCAAATGGAAACACAACCCTGCAGCTTAGTGGACACTGCAGGACAGGGAAGAGAGGAATGATGTTGGTGCCTACTACAGTGATGGTAAACCACTTGGTAAAAGCAATGAATCAGCAGCTCTGAGCATCTCTTGCCAGACACGTGGTTTATCCCTGCAGGACATAGCTGTGTTCCCATCCCTGTCAGCCTCTGGTTATATTAAGCTGAGCATTTCATCACCACGGGCTGAAACTCTGCGGGTGGAGAGTGTTCACACACCAGCAGGTAGGAGTGGCAGAAAGCCCAGTGCACAGTGGGAGTGAGGCACCAAAGAGCCCCCCATCCATGGCCCCTCCTTCAGTGCCCTGCCCAGGAGCCTTCTGCCACTCCTGTGGTACAGGTGTGTTGAGAGCACAACACCTTTCTTCAGAAATCAATCAGACTTTTCATTACATGTCAGTCTTTGCCTTTACCTGTCTGAGCCTTACACATTGGTATGTTTGTGGCTGCTCTCAGTGCTGGTGTGGCTTTGTTTATGATACTGTCATTTTTTACTTTCTGGTTGTTAATATCTCCTGTTTTACATTCTTTCCACATTCATCTAGGAGACCAGAGATAACTCAGATGAAAAGAAGTCAATTATGTGGTGCCTGGGATACTCGTAGTCTGGACTTTATGACCCAGGAAGTTTCTCTCTGCACCATGCTCCCAATTTGTTGGACTTCTTTTTTTTTTTCTTCATTAATATAAACAAATAACATATCCTGGATACTCTGCAGTCAACAGCACTCACTTTATTGGCAGTAGCTGACTTGGAAGCTACTATGTCTCCGTGAATTTAAATTTTGATCTATATCTATCTCTTTCCATCAGCTAGGAATATATTTTTTTTTCATTTTGCTTTTTGTTTTCCCCCCTTCATCATCAAGTTGAAAACTTGCTGACACTAGATTCTCAGACAATTTTTGAAATTAACCCAAGCTAGGAATTTTCCATTTTTTTTCCATTTATGTGGTGGTATTTTCCAAAGCTTTCCTTCCCACTTCATCCTTGATTGGCACGATACCATGGATATAGGCAGGAGATGAGTTGGGTCAGCGCCGAGTCCCTGGGAACTCTCTGCAGGTGGCTGCTGGGAGTGTCAAACTAGTGATGCAATAGATTAAATTTACCAATGATGTATTGCTGTTGTCTCCAGGGAGGTCTTCACCATGGACAAATATCTCGTGTTAGCATGACTGCAATGCTCAAGTCTTCCCTTCTGAACAGATTTCTGTCTAAAACGGCAAGCAGCCAAGCAATAATGACTGTGCTTAGGTGACTTTCAAATTTTTATTATTTTGCAAAAAAAGGATGAGCAGAAGATGATAAATTTCAGTGTGAGGATGCATTGAGAAGCAGAAGGTTTGAATTAAAGTCACCATACTTTTTGATCCAGTATTTGGATTTTAGGTGTGGGGACTTTGTAAGGGAAGAATGTATCTCATCATAAAGTGCTGGAAAACAGTTCTTTTGAAGTTTTGTTCCAGACACTGAAACCCCATTAAAATATCCTATATATCATGCAATATAACACTATATATTATATCTTTTCTGTACCAGACGAGATTATGAACAAGCATTCTTCACTCTCGTATATTTGAGAGCAGACTGTTTATTATTTGTTCTTTATAACATTTTTCCTGACAGAGGGTTCATTTTGAATTCCTCTCTCTGTGTTGGGTTGCCTTTGTGTCTCTGCCCAAGCCTGGCAGGGGTGGGGGCCAGTCCTGGACCTGGAGAAAGCACCTCACTTTCCTCCCAGAGGCTGCTCCTTTGGCACTCGCCCTTCCCAGGGGACACTCAGAGTACTGGTGAGGGGGAGCTGGTTGCAGATGTGATCCTGCAGGCTCCAGGGCTGTTACCCAGCAGACTTTACAGAAGGAAAAATTACTGAGGAAAAAAAATATAAATAATGCAAACACAGGACACAACAGGAGGAGTAGCCTTAAGTACCTTAAATTAGGGGAACTGAAAGTCATCTCGCTGCACCATGACATTTTAGGCGAAGTCATTGTAATTAATCTTCTTTTAATACAGAATAATAGTCTAAGAAAATGCAACACAAACCATACTTCTCCTGCTAACACGTATCCAGGAGACAGAGTGGATTTGAAGTAAGGTGATCTTTGTAATATGGTAGAAATAAATTCCTGAAAGCAGCAATTGATCGATATGGAGAGTGGCAGGTAAAAGTGGTACAAATACCTTCTCTAAAAGCATTGGATATAGTAATTCCCACAGGCACCAGAAAGATGTTAGCTAATCAGATCCACCATAATCTTCACTATCTTGTAAAAAACAAAACAAAATAAAAACAAAACAGAAAGAAGAGAAAATCTCTGAGCATATGGTCAGCAAGTGACAAATGTGTATGCTGGGACTCTCTGGAACAGGGGAAAGCCATTGCCACCACTGTGACTCATTCCTGAATGACCAGGGCACCAAGGAGGCTGTTTGGTTTCATGATGCAAGTAGCTGTGTGGCTGTGGCACCCACCCCAGGCCAGTCTGCAGGGCAGCTTGGCAGTGTGAGAGGGTCGAGCTGGTGTTGAAGAGCCAGCCTGTTCTCCTTTGTGCACCTTCGAGGCATCTCTCTCCCACTGACAACAGGTACAGTAAGTAGGGGAGGGTGTTTATAGGGGACTCTGCCATTCCCCTTGGCAGGCAGGAGATCAGGATTAGCACAGTCCCACTAAGCTGGTCCTAGGGAGGCCAGGTGTCCTCTGTGAAGGCTGGAGAACTCTGTCTAGTGCACTTGGCCGTAACCAAAGGAGCAGAAAATGGCAATGGCTTGTGCTTCAACTGGAGCCAACCCACCAGATATTAAACAGATTTCTGGGAGAATCCATGCATCATTCACAAATGTCCCAGGTCCTGCAGGAACTGCAGCTCCTGAACATCACCTTGATCACTGCTTTTCACACCCACCTACCAAATACATTGTAGAGATTATATTACACTCTTATGTAGTGGTGGTGGTGTGGTTATCATATGCTTTACTCTGGTTGTATTATAAATTCTGTCTTCCACAGATGTAAGTACAGATCAAAAAGTGCACAGAAGTGCTGAAGTACAATCCCTGTCTCACCAATTTTATAGACTAACATTATCCTCAGATGGAGTAAGATCTTCTCCTTGATGCCTACAGTTCACTAAGCTTCTTTTCTCTCCAGTCATTTAAGATCCTGCCATTTATCCAAGCTCTGGCACCTGTAGGACCCTCTCTATGCTGATTCAGCTCACTAATCTGGCAGAAAAAAAGAGTACAACAGAAAAGAGGTAGATGGTTTATGCTGAGTTAATGGGTTGAACTCACCCCTGTCTTTGTTTGCACAGGCCAGCTGGAAATCTCCTTCCCCAGGGAGATGGTGCTAATTCTCATCTCCAATTTTAGCTCGTCTCCTGCATCATTCTCTTCTAGATTTTCTTTTGATGCAGGTAAGTAACCTGAAAAGTGGAATGTGTACCTTTTGACCCCCTCTGCCTGGAAACAACTTTTTGTCACTGCAGATGGAGCCTGGACTGAACATTTTCTCCCCAGAACCATATGGAACTGGACTCCAAGGGTGCAAACTGCTTGAAAAATGGAAAAAATGCACACCACAGTAAGGGCTGGGAAGGACAAAACAGCAGTTAAATAATGAAACCAATTTTTTTTGTGACAGCCTGACTGTCAGGCTGGGCACCAGTGTGTTGTTTGTTTTCCCTTAGATTTGTATCTTCCAGAGCTGGTTCGTTAATTTTTTCATTAAGCAGCTATCTGTCAATGCACTGTGTTTTAATTATGCCTCCTGCATGAGTGCTGGTCTGATCTAGTGATGCAGGGAAAAGCCTTCCCTGTAGAACATTTCCTCTACTCCAACCTCTGGGCTGCCCCAGCCTTGTTGCAGGGATCAGGCCTTGATGTGCTCAAGCAGGACCCAGGCAGGGAAATATCTCTGTCAGTGCACAGCCCCTGCTGCTTTTTCAGGAGTGTCTTGAGAGCATGGAACAAGAGACGGGGGTTTGATGCTGACTGCTGGGCCATGGAATTGTTCCTGACAGTGGTTGCTTTCTCTTTTTTCAGCCCTCACCTGTACATCTTCTCTGCTACCAAACATTTCTCTTCCTTCTGTCTGAAGCCCCTCTAAAAACTTTTTCAGAATTATTTACCTCTATTCTCATATTCAACCTCTGTCTCTCTGCAGAGATGCCTGGAGCAAACTGCTTCTCCTGGACTGCAGCTCATGAACTCACCTACAATCTGATTCAAGTGCAGTTATTAAAGGGTAGTGCTGCTCCAGTGTCTTGAGTTATATCTATATTGCATGACGTAGTGGAGATTTATCAAACTAACCATAACTAATTTAGTTAGCACAATAAGCAATTTAGCCAGGCTGCCATGGGGCTGCTAAAGGGCTCATTTACCCCTTTAGAAGATCAGCAAAGACAAATCTGAATCTGGTAGGTGCAAAGAATATGTTAATCCAAAACTCAAGCTGAGCTACTCTTTCCAGAAGAAACCAAAAAACGATCATGAATAAATCCATAATTCCATAGATGTATTAATATTTTACCAAACACCCTCCATAGATTTATTTATATTTTATATCCATAGATTTTATTCGTGGAGTAGGGAAAAAAGGAAAAATGTGAAAGCTCTTTTTTCTTAATTCTGATTTTGCTAATTACAGTGCTAAAAGGATAGTTTGCATCTGTGCTAATCAGTGGGGTCTGTTTGCTGTGGGCACAGAGGTGTAAGAGAGCCATTGGCACTGAACATGTCCAGTCTAATGCTGGAAATAGGAATCTCACTTTTAAGGAGACACCTGAAGTAGCTTTACCCAAGGAAAGGCATTGTGTGTGAGAGGCACTGAGCTGGGCAGGAGTCAGTGCACGACCAGTTTGTGGGAGGAACTGTGTGTGCTCATGACTGCAAATGAAGTAACTCCTGTTCAAACACCCAAGAGGTACCTGGGATGAAGGATAGGTAACTCAGCAGTCAGGTGTTCCCACCATGAAGGCTCTCCTTCCTATCCCGTTTTATTTGTATGCTCCATGGTTCCCCCATCTGTCATAGTCTGCATTAGACATGAAGGGATGAAATCACCCTTATCATTTCCCCTCTCACCCTAGGTAAGAACTGTTTGTGCTTTGGTAGATTGAAACCTTCTGTGGTTGTTTTCAGGACTCACTAACACGAGGATTAATCTGAAGCTACTGTACAAAGAGTGCATTTTGGCACCTCTGACAGTAGACTTACTGTGACACTGGTCTCAGCTGGTATGGCATCCAGGCTTGAGTACTGTGTGGTAGGACTGCACCCCTGTGCATTATCCTATCATCAGATAAAAGAGTGGCTTGTCCTTACTTAAATTGTGCCAGAAGAAAGGAAAGCTGGAGCACTGAGCCTCTTATGCTTGCAATGAGCATTCATGAATTTTAGAAAATACTTTCATGAGACCAGAAGCATTGGGAAGGAGAGAACCATAAAGCAGAACACTGACTTGCTGCTGCCTAAAAAGCTGAAAGGAGAAGGGCAGAAATACCACAAATACAGCAAGTCTCCTTTGCCAGGCAGTGGGCCATCATAGCAGCAGACAGCACAACTTTCCTCCAAACACATAAAAATGACCATGACGAATACAGGAGATAAAGGACCATAGGGTAATGCTGGGAGAGCCTGTTCCACCCTTGGGCAAGGGCAAAGACTATGTTTGGTCATGAAATGTGGAGACATCACCGCATTCCAAGTGCTGAGTGCAATTATGGATGCAGTAGATCTCTTGCTAGGACGTGTGCATGGGGAAATGTTTCCCAGAGATGGAGCAATTTCGACGTTAAAATTCCTTCTTTTCTCATGGATTGTGCCAAGGAAAGCAGCACTGGGGCAAGCCAATCTCACAGCAGGGAGAAGTGAGTCCATGAATGAGTCCACTGTAGCACCATAACGGGCACAAATGTGTGCTGGCCCTTGGCATGCAGGAGAACTGGAAAAGGCTTTGGGCAGAGCCCTGCCCTGTGGCTGGGTGGTGCTGATCCTATCTCAAAATAGAAGATGAAGAAAGCAGTAATGGTCTGCCAGGCTTGGCAGTACTGGCAGAGAGAAGGGAAAGGAGGGTGGAGTGACCAAAGAAGGTGAGGAATCATTTAAGTAAAATACCTTTTAAAGAAAATCTGACATCAATCCCTGTGTTACTGAACCAAGACAATCTCAAGTGAGAAGTCATTAGAGTTCATTACCGTGGCAACCCATGGCCATTAATTCTCTCTGGCAGCAATACCTAAGGTTGGAGGAACATCCAGGCTATGGCTCTGAGTGCTGGAATGCAGAGACATGATAGGACACAAATACTTTCCTCATAGACGTCAAGGAAGTTGAAGAAGATGAAAATGGTCCCATGGGAAAGGAACAGTTAGGTGAGCAAGGGGAGCCACAAATCATTGACAGGTATTGCTTCTTCTGGCACCAAGTTCAGTGATCCACAGGAAGAAACACCTCTTCTGAGGATGACAGACATGCTCCATCTATTGTTTCATATCTCTTTACTTTTCCTATGTTATCACACTCTGATTTCTCAGTCATAAAGCTCCTTATTAGCTTGGTCTTTAAATGGTCCAGTAAGGATATCAACCTAACTCAACACTCCTTCCTATACTGAAACAGCCTGAGAATTGCTGAGTCTGATTTAAACCCAAAACTCTAAACTTTTTCTCACTACTGCAAAGCAGGCTGGTGTTTATTAGGTAACAACCTGGAAAGGGGATTTCTCACCAGGTTTTCTCTGTCTTTGCTTTCAGGACCATTCTACTGTCTTACTGGGAAAAATAAATATCTTGGCACCTATAGCTATCAACCCCTGCCTTTTAGACCCTTTTGCCCCCTAGAAGTGCTGCATGCCTTGTAGTTAAGGGTTTTCAAGCCAAATCTGAGGTCATAATCTAGATTTCAATAACAAAGGATCTTCAAAGGGAATGCCTGATCTTTCCCTCTGATACTCATGAAAATCCACTTAAGGTCCCCCTGCTACTCTCAGCTCTGGTTATGAAGGCTGAGAGAGAGGAATGCTCTCTCACAGCATGTACCCATCAGCCACTCTTGATCAAAGTCTGGATCAAAGCCTGGTAGCTGGTATCCATCCAGGAGCAGAAAAATAAGTACACAGGTAGAGAAATGAGGATCTGAAATTTGCCCTTGGGTAGCCAGCCTTCTGTATCAACATTGAGAGTATTCTCACCTGTTAAGTAAAGCTGAGAAGATAAATCCAAAATATAAGAAATTAAAATCAATAAACTCACCAAGTCTGCTATGTCACAGTTCAGATTCATAAAGAGACAGAGCCATGAAATCCCCACAGTGCTCCTCTTTCACAATTGCAAACATTAAGAAAAGGGAGGAAAGAGTTATATGAAACATTTGTCTTGGTATAGGAATCAGTTATCTTAATGATGCAATACCAAAAGGAAATATTGTCTCATTTAGACATCTACCAGCTACAGTCACTACAATGCTCCCAAAAGAATGGTAATTATTCTCACAGATGCCTAGAAATTAAGAATTATACTTTCACTATGTTTAATATCCTAGCTGTGCTTTCAAGGATCATCTGTCTTAGTAAAGCTTTGGGGATCTAATTCAATTGCTTTTTGCCTGTCATTGCTTATTTATAAAACACGTATCTTTCTGGTGATACTGTGTTCCAGTGGATCTCTCAGAAGCTGGAAAAATGGATGAACAAGATAGATGTGATCTGCTCACCATGCCTCTAGGACTGCATCCTGTCCTCAGTTGTCTCGTTTTGCTGAACAAAGGACATACCTAAAAAATGCATCAGCCTCGAGCTGATCACGCCACAGCGTAGGGCAGAGACATAGCCACCTTTTGGTACTTTGTGCTGATTGTTCTGCTAAAACCAACAGCCAGCTGGTGATTTTTCACCTCAGCTAACAACATCTGCAAGGTGTGAGACATTGGCTTACCTGTGTGCAGACAAAGAATAATTTATAATGGGTTATTTACAAGATCACACCATTATGGAACAGCTTTGCCAGGAGCCCTAGAGTAACACCCAAATTGATAAGCTATGCAGAGACAGCTGAAATGCAGCCATTCCTCAAGAGAGACACTGCAGTGCTTGGGGATGTCACATGCATGTGCTAATGATAAAGACAAAATATTAGTGTAATATTAGAGGATGAGAAAAAAGGTAATCTATATAAAACTTCCCAACCAAATCTCTGAGACATGTTGGCCACTGTGCTTTTTTGAGGGTTTTCAGCAACTCATCCAGTTTGTGTTCCAGGTCATAAGTGCTCAGCTCGAATTTTTTTGTCACTTCTTATATGCTTAAAATTAACCATATGTTTAAATGCTTTCAGGTTGGAAATGTTTTGGAATAGGCAGCATCAAATTTCAGGCTAACAAATGCATGTAGAGTCTTATCATCTTCCTATAGGAAACAACTGGCAGAGCCTTTCAGCCCTGAGAGTTCTCTCTCTCAATAGTCTAGAGTATATTGTTCTGATGAACAAACCACAGGATGGATTTCTTTCCAAACGTCTGATGCCATGTGAATCCAATTCTTAATCAAAAAAACCCCAAAAAACAAAACAACAACAACAACAAAAAAAAACCCAAGCAGGAAACACATATTTTACCCGTGTTGCTGTGATAACTATGAATTATTGCATATTTGACTGCTCCTGTGGTTTTGTAGAGTTCTAGGAACATGAAGAAATCATCCTGAAGATGGCTTTAATGCAATACTATAAAAGTTTGGATTCAGCTGACTACCAGATGCTGAGTCATAAAGACAGAGATGTTTCAGAGGTAATGGATTATGGATAGAGCTTGTAGGATTCAGTATTTATCCTTATTCAAAATCATCAATATATATCACCAATGATTCTTGCTTGTCCAGGATCACTGTCAGTTATAATTTCTGGTTAATGTAGGGGAGCATCTGACTCTGTCACATCAACAGCACCAGCTGCAGGTCTTAGGGCAAGAGAGAGAGAGACTGAAAAACCAGCCAGTGCATGTAGGGGGGAAATCTGTGCTGAGAGTCTGGAGAGTGAATAAGGGAAAAAATGGTCAGTTTTCCAATATTTATTGATTAAACCCTGCCCAGTCTCTTCATGGAGCACAGCTGTCTGCTATAAAAGCGAAAAGCCAGCACAGAGCAACAGCAGGACCGTGCAGGGGGAAGTGCAGCTGTACAGCTTCAACAAATCTGGGGTAAATGTGCGTGTCAAGGCACGGAGCTCTGGGCTCTCCCCGGTGCTCCCGGGGCTCTGAGCTTGGTCTTTGTCACCGAGCTGCGGCTGCCCTTCTCCAGGGAAGCAGCTGCTGTAAGGAGGGATGGAGTGTTTGGCTCCACCTGCAGTTATTGTAGGATTCAAACCGTGGCACTGGCTGCCTGGGTTCCTCTCACGCTCTCTGTGCATGCACACAAACAAAATGACGACGATGGCAAAACAAAAGATGGGAAGTGCAGCTGTCAGGAATTTCTTGGTTCGCACAAGGAAAATGGAGAGTCGCCAAGAGAACAAGAAGGAGGGCAAATCCCTGATAAAGAAAACCAAAGTAGATAGAAATACTAAAAACAGGAGGCCTTTTAAGGCTTGAGAAAGTGTAAGGAAAAGAAAAAGGTGTGGAGGCAGAGGAAGAAAAAAGAGAGGAACACCAGACAGAAGCTGTGGAGTTACTGATGCTGCAGGATCACAGACCTGATGCTTGTGTGCTAACTGTGCTTGGTTTATAATGAGCAGCAAACCTCAGCATCTGCATTCAGCTGAGCTGAGAACACATTCCATAGATTCCATAGCACTGGTTAGGGAATGTTGTTTTCCTACTGAGGCATTTAATGACAGATAGGAGATGAGCTAGTGGTTTCTGTCTCCACCTTGTAACAGAAGTGAATTGCTGCAAAACCAGAAGTCCTGAAATTCCCAGCTGATCTGCTCAATCTCAGTTTTAATTTCTGCTGGAGAGTTGTGAAACCAAGCCCTCAGAGTAAAGTGAGAGTGAATCTGTGTGAGGCCAGTAGCTGTGGGCAACTGGAGGGATAGGAAGGAGAAGATCACTCTAGTGGCTGACAGTGGGCATATGCAATGGAAATAATTTAAAACCACGAAGTGTTGTAGTGGCCTTTAAAATATGTATCTGACAAAAAGGCCACTTAAAATAAAAGGCATTTGCTAGTTCTGGAACAAAGCAGCAATCTGAGAGACACCTGTGAGGAGAAGGATTCCCCTGCTATGCTTCCATATGCAACACAGACACAAAAGGAAAAAAAGGACTGGAGGAGCTGCAGTTATCACTGCTGCATGGGGCTGCTGAAGCTGCATTCCTGAAGGAAGAAAGATGCAGAAGTCAAGACTGAAAGAGAAGCACTCTGTCTTGAGCAAGAGGACAAAGAGCTGACTTGCAGGGAGCCTCTTGGTGTGGGGCTGGACCCACTTGGTCCTTGACTGCCAGGTTGAACCTGAAGACGTCAGCTAGTGGGGGATGCCGAGTTCCTTTTGCAGCAGTGCCTTGGGCGTCAAAGTGGGACCACAGGACAGGGAGGTCAGTGCCAAGCACATGCTTTTCAATGTCTCTGAGTCTCCTTTTTCAGTCTTCAACTTGGTAGCTGAGAACTTAATTAAGCCTTCACTGTGCTAGAGTAGTTTTTGTCTCTAAGCTTGGCTAGGCACCTGCCTGTGCCTGGGTCAGTCCAAAGCTCCTCTGGAAGCAATGAATCCACGTAAGGTGGTGTGTGCAGTCTGCGCTGGAATTAGAACCATCAGTGACAGTTCACAGAACAGAATTCCTCAGGTTTACCCACCTGTCTTAGGCTATGGATAAGCCTTTGGGAGATTGCTCATTATCCCAAAATGTCCCACCTAACAGAGACAGCCTCACAGGCAGTGCTATTAGGGAAAAAACAGGGGGATTTTGAAATGGGACCTGATTCCTGGTACTCCAAGATCAGTTTTAAAGAGTAAAATGTTTGCAAATCTGTCCTCTACAAGGCGAGCCACTTCTGCCCCTGCCATTTGAATGAGCATGAGAATTGGAACTCCTTATTTGTACTGAAGTGCACCCATCTCCCTCCCATCCTCCCTCCCCTGAGTTCTCAGTCCCAGATGCTGAGTTCCTTCAGTCTGGCAGGTACATGAAATGCAGCGTTAGTTCAAGGGCATGCACTAATAAAACATATCACAAAAGGCAACACTTGGTCAACATGCTTAATCTTTTCTACAGCAGATAAGCTTGGAAGGAACTGATGAAGCAACATCTACTGTTATGTTTGCAGAGTAGTTGCATGTTACTGAGTGACTCAGATGAAAAGGATTCACCCCTGGTCAGTCCTCCTTTGCTGTTATTACACTCCAGGGAAGTATACTTTTATTCAACTGCCTGTAAAACCTGGGGTCTAAAGTGCAACAAATTGGCCACTGGCAGTCCTATTAAGAGGCATAAGTGCATATTACTCATTTTATAGTTTGTGTGTAATTTGAGCCTTTCAAATTTCCCTTGAAAGCCTTAGCAGAGTTGCCTATCATCACCTGAAGGAACGGTGATGAAGTTCAGGGAGTTTTACTGTTGGAGTGGTTGCTGTAAGGTGTTGTTGGGTCTGGAAGTGTACTTGTGTTCAGGACAAAACTGCCAGAGGCTGTGAAGGTGTGTTGGGAAAATTTCAAGGCTGCTGGTGACAGCCAGTTGTGTTAGATGGACTATTTCTCCAAACCAGTTTGGCTGTCAGCTCATGTGATGGCAGCATATGGCAGCTTCAGGAAGGGAAAAGCAAGACCTTTTATGGGGACAAAAGTACCTAAAATATGTGTCCTTGGTCTGTGGTGCTCAGACTGTACACGTTACAACTCTCCTCTTCTCTGGCTACACAGATTCTGGGAACTCTGATCACCTTGGCATGAATTATTGTAAGGAACAGAATGACTGCTTAAAAACAAGAAAATATGTCTGTGGCCCAAGATCCTTTTCTATCATCTCATTGTTTCCTTGTTCACTGTATTGCCTGCTGCCTCCCAAACACTGCAGATAGCCTCTAATTCCATTAGCTCTGCGTATGTGTGCTTAAGCTGCCCACTAGCATCCTGTCACTAGGAACAAACTTCCCTAAGGTGAATTATTACCCAATTATGGAAGTTTTGTAACCTTTTCTGAAGCATTCAGTGCTGGTCACTCAGTGCAGACAGGGCTTTGATTGATAGGGACTAATGGCAGGGCAGTGTGAAGGAGGATCTTTTCTTGGAGCTGTCTTGAACAGGAAAGCAGTAGTACTGAGTAGCAAGAGCAGAAATCAAGCCACAGGTTTTGCTTTTTGTCTTGAAAAAACTTCAATTTAATATCAATTGGGCTGTATTATATGAAGGTAAAGAAGAATCAGAGAGAGCAACAGCATCTGAACAAGGTTGGAGAAAAGAGGTATTGGGTAAAGTATTCTTATTTTCTTGTGAATTTGTTTCATGTCAGTTACTGACACTATAATTATAGATATGATGTACCAACAGAACCAACAGAAGGAAAAGGAGTTTCCTGTAGTATTATATTACCAGACTGGAAAACTTAAGGAATCCAAGAAATGTTTTGTGTCTTGCTACCTGTATTTTTTATAACAATACCTCTGGTATTAAAATAGGTCATGGCTCTGCTACACAAAGTGCCATGCAAATATACCACAGCAGACCTTCACCTAAATTGTCATGGAAAATCAATTTAATGCTTCTCTTGCAGCTTTGTGATACTTTGGACCTGGGACAGATTTCTCAAACTATGTGAAGGAATGGTTTGGGGAGAAGTGATGTGCAACAGGTGGCGACTCATGGGCATTTTTTACCTTGTCAGAAACAAGTCATAGACTTCATTAGGAAATGTAATTTCTGCTTGGGTTTTGAGGGACTTGAATGATTTGGGGATGTTGTGGAAAGATGGTCTGGTGGCTGACAGTGGTTTTGCTGTTGTATGTGAGTGAGATTACCAATTCAGATAATTCTGGGTTCATTGACCATCAGCAGTGTTAATATTGACCAATTTTAGCAGTGGGAAAAAGGGAGGGAAGGCCAATGTTTAAAAAAGACAAAAAAAAAAAAAAAAGAGATATAAACTACCTACATGAAACTGAGCCTTTTGTATGGTATTGCCTAATATATAAAGTATCACAAAGCTCTTTATAGATGCTGATAGATTTATGAGAGGGAGTGAGTTGGAAACAGAGCAGGCAGTTACAGACTGTGCAGTCTTGCTGAATTATTGGGGAATACAGTTCACATCTCCTGCTTTCCCAAAGTCCTTTGTGGAATGACAAATGGCATACTGCTGTTTCTTCTTTTAGAATCTGGTCTCTGTCAATTAAATGTGTAAAGAAAATCTGCAGGGATCCTGGTAACAGTGGGCAATGTCCAGACTTGCAATTGAAGCAATGTACATACAAAAGAGGAGGGATAAATATCTATCAAGAATTCCTCTTGCCTGATTTTAAATTACATGTCTGTGTATCAGATTCTCCTGGGTACAGCTAATGTAGAAAACAATGTAGCCTTCCTGTCACTTGGACAACAGCAGAATAGCACAAAGCAAATCTAGAGCCTGATATACAGAAGTAAAGGACTAAAACACATCCTTAAATGCCACATCTACACGTCTTCTAAATACTTCCAGAGATGGTGACTCCACCACTTCCCTGGGCAGCCTGTTCTAATGCCTGACAACCCTTTGGTGAAGAAGTTTTCTTAATATCCAGTCTAAACAGACAAGATAATCTGTTCCATAGCCTTCCCTGGGACTGAGGTCAGACTGACAGGTCTGTAGTTCCCTGAATGCTCCTTCCAAGCCTTCTTATAGATGAGCATTTGCTAACTTCAGACTCACTCTGGACAGATAACACAGAAAGGCAACAGCATGGCCTTCAGTATTGCAATCTGGAAAGCAAAATAATAATAGAAAAAGGGATTAAATTGCTCATTTTTAGTTGACAGATTTTGTTTGTAAAGCTACGGTAACCTAATGGGGAACCTGAATTTCATGGGGAAAGTCTGTATGCTGCCCTGGGGTTACTGGATTGAATAATTGACAGAAAATGAAAATACAACTGCATGTAGGATGATAAAGCACATGGTCAGTCTCTGGTACCCCAATTTTTTGAAATGGCTCTAATCCCACCAACACACTTGAGGGAAGCTTTGTCTTCATCCCTCGCTCCTGCAGGAGAGCAGGCTGGTTGGTACGTGTGAGTCAGACCAATTCTGGTAAGTCAGCTGGGATCAGATATGGGGCAGAAAAAAGCTGCTCCTCCTGGAGCACAGCGTTATCTGGTGGGTACAGCTACATTAAAGAGATATAGCCATTCTGGTCAGGAGATTTATTAACTCTTCATCTCCCCAGGCATCATCTCACGGAGTTTGTACAAGGGATGTGCTGGCAGCCTGCTCGTGAGAAGAAGCCAGGGCAGCTGTTTTCTCTTTTGAGGTGGAATATGCCCACTCTGAGTCTTATAGCCCAGGTTAATCCAGGAGGCAGCATATATGAAAAAGTTTTGTGGACCTCTTCACTGTGTAGATGTGGAAACTTGTAAATGACAGGTGTGGGCAAATGGGGTCATCAAGGTGTCCCCCCGAGATGTGGCTCAGAAGCCACATCTGCATGAAGAGCACAGCCAAGGACAGAATTTCTCCCTTGCTTGCCTTCCCGTTTATACCAGCCACAGTGCTCTGAATCATGGGAGAAGCAGAAGTTTTGGTATTGGAGATACCCTACAAGCCATACCAAAATAAAAGTATATGAGGTGTTTAACACAAAATAAGCTTCAGCACAGCTGCAGACTCATCAATGATTATGTTATTGCCTCTCATTATGTAGGCAGACCTTCAAAGTCAGCTTTGGTTTATTTGACATAATTGCTGTAATAGTACCCATCAGCCTGTTAATGTAGAAATCCCAGGTATTTGGCATTCAGGTCAATATGTCATACATAGATATTCCCTGTTTTTGCACACTGCTTGTTAGTATAATGCTCAGGAATGGACTAATGTCATGTAAATAATTTCATCAGGGCAAGATTATTAGATCTACTCACCCCCAAACTCACATTATTTTTAAAAGCCATATTTCAATTCATAGGAAGCAGAGAAGACTGCACATATAAAAGGCTGCCTCACAGCCAATCTGCAGTTTTTAAAAAAGTAACCCTTTGGGAGGGTCTAACTTCATTTGTAATTTCTTTGTCTCCAGCTCAGTGGAGTATGAAAAAGAAACAGTTCCTCTCCCAAACCCAACCAAGCACAGAGGTGGAAGCTAACTCAGGGAAAAGCATCACAGCAGTCTCACAGGCCTGGCTGCTGAACAGTGTGGCCATATCTTGGTGTCCACATTACCAATCCAATCCCTACCAAGTTAATATGTTAGTCAATGCTCATTCTCAGTTAGGTTTATAGAGCTATGGAGACTTATAATTGGTTCATAAATTCTTTTCCCTAAGCTATTGTTCAGACTGTTATGAGTAAGAGGGTAAGAAATGATCTGGCTTTTCTGTTTCAGGCCTTTTCCACTGGGGTCCTGTGATTTTTGGTTGCCTTTTACTTACATAATGATAATTTCTTTTCTACAGAATATCTTCCATTTTGCTACAAAAATGTTTCCTTTTTTTGCATAGACATTTGAGTGGGAGTTTTTTCATTATTCTGCAAGAGACATTAATACCATTGCCTTGTTCATGCAAAAAGAAAAATCAGTCAAGGAAAAGGTTAAATTACTTATTTTGGTTTGTGTTACAGTAGTGATCAGAGGGATATGCTGGCAGATGTGACCTTGGGGCCAATGTTCTGGGCACCCTGGAGTCCCACAGGAGCAGAGGAAAAGGACCAAGCATGACAGAACAGGCTGTCCTTTGGGCTTTGGACTGTCTCAGGTCACAGGCTGCCCTATGCCTGCAATGTGCTGTGCACTCTAAAAGATGCTTAAATATCCACGTCTCATACTGCAGGGTAACGTACCTTTATACTGCCTTGATTTCTTCTGTATGAGCTATAATCCTGCTCCAGAAATACACCTTGAAATTGAATTCACGCTGGGAGGAGGCAAGAAGTTGGAGAAGTACACTTATCTCTGTGTATCTCAATGATGAGATACATCCTGTGCCTTCAGGATGTTCTAAGGGAATACAGAATATGTGCCCAGAGACAATAAAAAGACATTTTGTTACTATTATCATTTTTTATTTTTATTGTTATTACCAGATATTAGTTTATTTTACCCACGAATTCTTGACTGACTTCCTCAATGAGTCCTTTATGGGGTGCCTCTGTTCCTGTGTAGATGTGTCCATCACCCCAGGGCATGGGCAGAGGATTGCTGTTGGATAGTTCATATGTGGGAAGAGATCAGAAACTTGGAGGGTTATGAACAACAAATAAGAAGTCAAGGTAAACACTTCACTGCCTTTTGAAGGGTCCTAATTGAAAACTGGTGTGTAGGGTGAGAACTTTATCCAGGAGCAGATCATCACCATTATACTTCAGTTCAAAACATGGCAGCACCTTGGTGTTTTCAGCTCCCATTATCTGAACTTGTGATAAGATGATAGCTGACTGTTTAAAGGGACTTGAAAGGCTTTTTTGAAGTATTTGGAACTGGAAACTTTGGCATGGTTTCCTTCTGATATGGACATAGTTACGGGGCTTCATAGCCTGCCTTATTTCAGGATTTGTTTAATACCCTTATAATTACATAAAATTGGCCAGGAAATGGGCTGAAGTTGAGGATATGAAGACCTGCCCACTATGCATGATCCTGCACAGCAGCCTCATTTATTTTCATTTCAAGTTTTCCTTGGTTTCATTGCATTTTTGATAAGGAAAAAAGGTATTCCTGTATTTTAATTTTTTTAATAGCTCTGATTCTAATTGTGTAAGGGGAAATTTTATGATGCAGACATGTTATAGTAGTACCTCTATAACAGGAGTCCAGAACTATTAATCAGAATTCTTCAAACAATGGTAGTTGCAGTGAGCAAAGTGTAGAAAATGGGGAAAGGAACAGATCAAGCCATAGCTGCCTCTCTGCTTAAGAGAGCATGCAAGTGTCCCAAATATAAAGATAAAACAAAAATCTTCACATTCACTGCGATTTGATATAGGCTAAATTCACTTTAGAGCTAGATACCCATCAGAGTGCATCAGCTTTTTCATCTCTGCTGCAACAGGAAACTTTGATTTTATTTCCAAGGGACTTGAGTTTGGGTTCCTTCTAAATTAAGTTGAGTATTAGGGCCAGTGAAAACTGCAACTGAACTCTTCTATCCTCCTCCATTCAATTTCATGCCTCCAGTTTCTGTGTTTCTAATGAAAGGGATGTTTACTACGAGGCATCCCACTTGAACAGATTTGGCAAGCTGCTTAGAAATGTAAGTTGCAAAACGTTTGATATTGATGATTTTTTTCTCCATCAAAAAGATCTTATGTCAAAAGCGAAGACAAGTCTTTGCTTTTTTTCTCCCTAATTATGGGATGGTAGACATTAAACATTGAACTGGAAATCCAATTACATGATTATTAATCAGATGCATTTTTTTCAACTTAGGGGAAAAAAGGCTAAGTGAAACATGAAAGTCCACTGGGAAACACCACCAATTAAAGCAATTAAAAAAGGACATGGAATTCTTAATTTTTACACTTGGCTAGAAAGTTGATTGACGGGGCTTGACTCTCCTGGGAGTGGGTGTGCTGGGCAGTTTTTTATTTGCTTCTTGATATTACATGTTTCTGTTTCCTTATGGAGAATAATTAATTTTCTTTGCAGGAAAATTTACTTATTGTGACATGGGTAGCTGATCAGGTTTAAAATGTTTGATGGGGTTAAGTGATGCCTGTCATTTGTCATTTCCACTCACGAGGAGAAGCACTTATTCCCTCCACTCTTATTCTGCAGACAGACTTTCTGACAGCTGAAGTGTAGCCAGTAAATTTCTTTTCCATTAGTTGCAAATTGTGCAACAATATACTAAAGTAATTACATCATAAGTCTTCTTGCCTTGAAGTTAGGCTCTGCGGTACACACTCATAAAATAGTGCAGTAGCAAATAAAATCCCTGCATCTGTGTATATTTGTCTTGCAATAATTTTTCTGAGGGTGGTCTATAACCTTGATAAATGCGAATTAAGAAGGAACTGAAAAGAATTCAGTGTTTCTTGCTTTGTATAAGCTATGGTTCTTCAATAATTAGGGCTACCTTGGAGCTGCACATGGGTCAAAGCAAAGATTATTGCCAACAGTCTCCTTAGATGTGCATTAAGAACTGAATACAATATTCCCTTGGTCATCCAGGGTAGGATGGTGATCTAGGGGTCATCCATGGTGAGTCTTGTTGAAGATCTGAGTTCAAGACAGTGTTGAAGTACCTTAGGAGTGTACCCAGTGCAGACAGAATGCCTCTAGGATATATCTAACCATTGCATGGCTCTAAAATGCTTTGAATATCAGGGAAACATAAATGACAATATTTGCACAAAAAGAGGTAACTGCCAATACATCTGTTTTTCTTAGCTGTCCAGAAAAGGACAGACAGGTAACGTACCTAAAGCACCCTCTTGGCACCTGAATGTGAACAGGCATTATTTAGCATTCAACATTGTGTTGCAAACTGTGGCAATAAAATTATGCTTTCTTGGCAATTTTGTTCCCAAAGCCAAGGGCTACCCTGGAGATAAAGCTGCCTGTAACCCTTCTGATACCCCCTGAATTGTGCAGTAGGAAAGTTTCTTTCCTTCTTTTGAGAGAAGATGGCAACAGTGGTCCTGTCCCATCCCATCCTCCTTCTCCAGGTGGGCTACCAATCTTCAGGGTTTTATATTATATTATTTATTTTA
>WAAE01018325.1:74297-87814 GCA_013400495.1 Nicator chloris | reverse complement strand
CCAAACTTCAATTTTCAAAGTGGCTGTGAAACAGTGTAATTGTTACTATGAGGGGTTCCGAAACTTGTCTCAGCTTACATCACTGCTATTGGTGATCATTTAGGGCATAATGTCTCAGTACAGCCTCAAGTCAATTTTTTAACTTTCCCTGTAAGAAGTTGCTTTTTTTTTTGTTTGTTTGTCTCATGTTTCACATCATTATTGGCCAGTCCCTCCACCTACAATATCCACAGTCAGTGACTCACCCAATAATCATTATCGTTTCTAAACAAGGAGCGTTGTCTGCAGCGCAGCAGCTTGTGGGGACAATCATCCCACACAGCTTGTCTGCTCTGTCACTCAACAGTGGTCTGATCTCAAAGCCCACCATGACAGGCTTTCTGGCACAGACCTTCACAGAAGGTCTCCACAGAATCATAGAACAGGCCAGGCTGGAAGGGAACTCAAAAGATCATGTGGTGCAGCCTTTCATGTGAAACCATGAAATCATTTAGCATGCTCCTCAAAACTTCGGACAATCGAGACTCCACCACGTCTGTGGGGAGGTTGTTCAGTGAATGATGGTTCTCACTGTAAGAAATATCTTACTTCAACACAAATATGTTCTATTGACATTATTAACCAAAAAAATCCCATTTGAAGTGAAAGCACTTACTCTTAAATTCCCATTTATTACATTATATAATCTGTAAGCAGATTACAAGATGTAGTCCCATAATCACATTATTCTCAACCCTAACACCTCTAGAACAAGCAAAGAGGACCTCACTGTTTCTGCTGAGCTTCTGAACCTGGATCATGCCCCAGAGAAGTAGCCAAAGAAAAGAGGTGTCCGATAGAGGCACCACCAGTATGGGAAGATCTATTTCACTGAAACTCCTTAGGGCAAGAAACAAATGGTTGAGTCCCATCCCCATTATCAACTGCTGCAAATAAAGTAATGTATTCGCATGTTAAAGCTAATGAAAAGCCAGATCTAACTGGTCAGCTAAGAAAGCCCAAAGTGGTTCTCCTGGGCTGTTTGAAGCCTTGGGAAGATGGTGTTTTACCAGCAACAAAATTGAGATGCAACTAATGAATCCCTGAAGTTATTGCTATCTTCTTTCCCTGCCTTGATGGAAGGACAAAAGGTTCTTAATTTATAAAGCTTCATTAATTTACCTCTCTCAGTACCTGAGCTAATTCTGGCATCTTTACAAAGCTTTGTACAGGACTAACATTCCCAAGGCTCTTAAAGCCACTTCTGCTCAGCCTTCCAACTGTGTTGTACTTAACAAGTGCTAAAAAATCCTTTGCACTATTTTGTTTGAAACTGTACAAACTCTTTCATCTGAAGGGCTGTTTATCACATTCTTGTGGGAATACGCATTCTCATCCTTTTTACGGTGAAAGCACTAAAAATTAACTGACTTTCTGTTCACAAAGATCTTTATAATTTAATTCTCAGAACCAAAGAGCATCATAATGCCACCAGAGTGTGAGGAAAGGACAGAGGAGTGTTCTGCAAGAGACAGTCACCCATTATTTCAGACCTCAGAGATGGCTTTCACAAAGCCACACAGCAGCACAGCTCAGGATGTTCCCCTTACACTGCTCTCAGCCATCTGCAAGAGAGTCAGCGAGTGGAAGCACTAATCAATCGTTGGGGTTTGCGTTCCTCCTCCAGCCCCTTCTCCAAATTGTTGGGATGACAGTTACATCAAGATGTTATTTCTTCATGTTTTTAAAATCTACTTGCAGATTAGCACAGAACATAAAAACAATTTTCTAGAAGGGATGGCTGATGCTTTGCGAGTCCTCATGTAAATTTTAGCCAGAGAGACAATACAAAAACAACTTTTGGAAATGCTGAAGTCTGGTCCAGAAACCCAGTATTGAATCTGGACTTCTTTTACGTAAAGAGGGTGGAGCGGTAAAAGGCAAGAAAGCATTTTTTCCCCTAAATACTTGAAAGAAAATGTGTTTGTTACTTCTCTCAATAGCTGCAGTTTCAAACAAGCCAAAACAAACAAAAAAAAGGCCACTAGTGGTGACACATCCTTCTTCTACATTCAAAAGATGGAAGGAAAAGCCTTTATTTCCCTTTCTGCACTTGGCTTCTCCTTGCCTGTGCTACCCCAGAGCTCCCTGGGGTTTGGTTCACCATGATGGCAAGGCCTGCTGCCCTCTTCATCCTTTCAAAAGTGTAGCATTCAACCTTGTCTTCACTGGCGACTGTCCTGGTGCTTATGAGGCGAAATCCATCTTTGAGTAAAGTATCAAGCAGCAGGCCTAGCACATTAGTACCATTAATCAGCTTTCTATTATCAGGCTTTATGGAAACATACCTAAAATCAGAAAAAAAAAAAAAAGCAGTTACAACACACTTTAACTACTTCTTGACAGCGTAGATCAGCACAGCTGCACTGTGTTTACAGCAACCAAGGCTCCAGAGATTTTTTTTTCCTCTTTTAAGGACAACTGGACTCTTTCCTTCATTATGAGTAATTCTCAGTTCATCCAGTTATGTGCTGGGGAAGAAGTGCTCTCTTTCACACCCTACCCTGCCACAAAACTTACTTTCTTAAGAAATATCTGTGACAACCCCCATCTGGTCTCACTTAACAGAGGAGAAGGGAGCAGCAGGCTCTGCAATGCTGGAACAGTTTTTCAGGTAAATGATGGACAGCAGAGTCGTGTTCCCCCCAAGAGCACCACTCTCCAACACATAGGATTTCTCTCTGTCTCTCTCTTTACAACCAGTAACATTTATTGCAAAGTTACCTTGTACAGCAGGTTGTAACAAATATGAAAACCATTTTCACATGGCCTCAAATGATTTTATTTGATATAAAGTACAGTGTAAGAATCTACCCAGACATTCTGAGGAGCAGAAGTCAAGTAAAAATACTATTACAAAATATATAAACTGACGGGTGAAACTGTTCCACAGTTCACAGGCAAGCACACCAAACATTCATGGAAAGCACAAGAAAGGCAAAAGAGTCCATGTCGCCACAAAGATTAAGGAGACAGAAATTCAGCAAGGCAACATAATCAAATTTGACTCATTTCATTACTCAAGATAAGCTCTTCTGTTTATCTGCAGAGGGAAATTTTTACCAAGTCTGAAGAAATAAATGAAAAAATCAGAAATATTTTCCCCACTACTTAAGTTGCCATAACCTACTCAACCAATTTCTAGTCCATTAAAATTAGTAATATGTTACGAAGTTAAGGTTTGGCACACAAACAGATATATTTGCTTCACAAATGTAAAGTAGTTTTTATTCTACTTTCTTAGCCAAAGAAAGCTGGAAGAAAGATAAACTTTATTTTCTTAAAAAAATAATCAAAAGACTGTGTTGGTTCATATATCCAAATAGAATAACCCTTTTGGAAATATTTCAATGAAATTTCCATAAAATTCCAGATGTTCTAACAGCCACAGAGGACAAATTAGGTTAACATTGTCTTATACAGTAAGAACATGTCTCCATACAATAGAGACATCCAGCAAAAGACAGTTTAAAAAAACCTAAGTAGTCATTAGAATACAACACTGCTATCACAAAAATTACTGATACACAGTTATCTTAATAAAAACAGAATCTGGCTCTGAATTCAAAAAAAACCCACTGTGAAGCACATAGTTAATAATCTGTCTCTTCTCCCTCCCCCTAATAAAAAGCTCTACAAAAGCTTTCCAGTCCCTGAAATGCTGTCTCAGTTCCACCAGAGTTTTTAACCCTTCTTGCCATTCTGTTTCCTGTTTTCCATATGAAAGCCTTTTGCACCATAAGCTGGTGGAGATTTTAGGCTTCCCCCCAGTACTTCTTTACTTTGTTTCCTTTGCTTCATTTTACTGTGTTTTTCATGTTCTCTAGAAGGTGATGCTGTGAAATTCTGAAGTGAGTGAGGAGGAAATGGTAGAGAGAAAAACCTGAGAGCTCATAAACAAACATCAAGAACAATATTTTAGAAAGCTGAAGAACAGGCAAATCAGTGTAACAAACTGGGTGTTTCAGAACTAGAAAAAAGATAACATTGAACAGAAAGAAGGAAACATAATTCTTTTTAGTTTCTTTAAAAGGAGTTTTGCTACCACGTAGCATGCACTTCATGAACTGGAAGTCACAAAGACATGTCCGTAATAAGAAGTCACTCTAGGGACAGTACCTGGCCACGAACTGGTCACCAGCAGAATACTCAGTACCACACAGAAAAACAATATCATGATGAGAGGGTCTTTCCAAAGGAAGTGGAATGAGTGGTTTCTGAGAAGGAAAAGGGCTGTTCCAGCCCTGTCCTGACTGCTGCCCTGTAAACACAGTGATCTGCTCAGCTAGTGCCTCAATGGTGGTACTGCAGGAACCAAAGATCCGGAAAAAGGCCTGCATTTCTTGGAGAGAAAAACGCACTTCCAAGATCTCCAGCCTCGGCTTCAGCAAATGTTCTTGGCTCAGGAGATCGGCCAGGGGGTAGAGTCCATAGAATTCTGCTTCTCTCTGCAGCCTCTGATAGTCTGAGAAATCAGTTGGTAAGGACACCTGGAGAGTCCTCAAGAAGTCCACGATGTAACTAAACAAAGCTCCATCTCTGTCCACAAAAAACTCTCCATTCACCAGTTTAAATTCCCGGTCATCGTCAGTCACCATCCGTGCCAGCCTGGACTCAGGGAACTGCTGCAAGGTAGAAGGCCGGGTTACAAATCTCACACCTCCCACATTCAGAACGATCACCTCTCGACAACTCATGGCTACCTCAGCCCCTCGGGAATCATAGCTCTCTCACCTACATGTCTGTGACTTGGTCTTTCCTAAACTGCAGCTGCAAGAACCATTGTGTGCTTTTAGCAAGTGTTTGGAGTGAAGTGTGGAGCAGCAACAGGATTCCCAGGCAACAAAGATGTAAATATCATGTACAATAGTTTTGTTTGCTGGGTTTGGTTGCTTGGAAACTTTGATTCTTGGAATTTAATGTTTTATTTTTGAAATGAACAGCTTGCAAGGACTACTGGAATACAGTGAATTGACTGTCACAACTTATGAAACCTCAAGAGAGGCTAATGAATATTCCCAAAGTATGGCACATGCTATGTTTGTTTTCTAGAAATGTCAGTTCAACATTTTCATTCCATACACTGCTTGTAATGGAATATACTTCCATTCATAGGACCACTGCAAAAAGAAGTTAGGTGTGCTTCAGGCAAGACATTTCAGTACCGTATGCTCCAAAAGAAGTGCACTTCTGAGAACTCAAGCTTAAGGATCCCTTTAAAACACTGTTATCTAAGGCCAAGTCAATACAACCAGAAAATTCAATTAGCTCCTGAAATGAGATACACTAAAATAACAGCAGGAGAACCTCTACAAGGTTCTTCAAACGCCACCAACATCCATACACCTGCTGCATCACACAACCTGTTCCAGGAATCATCCAGTCATTTCTCCTGGCTTTTGGAATTGCAATCTGGAGAGGCAGAGAGGGACAGGAGAGCAGCTTTTGTACCTGCCACCTCTGCAGAGCTAGAGCCCAGGCTGCCTTCCTGTGGCAGACCCAAGCATGCCTTTCACTCCACTAAATTCTTTTATGTTAAGGCCAGTTTTTAGGAAAGTGTGGCTTCAGAGAAACATGGACCTAACAAAACAGCCCAGCTACCCCAACAATTTGATGTTGGAAAAGTAAACGGCAAAGTATGAACTACCTGCAAAGCACATACTGTCTTGCAGCTTGTGCTTATCATTAGCTCTAGAATTTATGCTCGCCCTGAAGATACATTTTTGTATAGGAATGCACAGGGTAATTACAACATTTGGTTATACAGAAAAAACAACCCACCAAACCAACCCAAAACATATAGCTATTTCAGAGAGAAGTAACATCACCAGATAGAAGCTGGTTCCAGAACGTGAATGATGCACGCTGCATTTTGCAGTGGGAGGGCAGTCCTCAGCAAACCTGTCAGCACAGTGCTCACCTCAATCACAACTCTCCTTCCTCTTTCCAAACGATCTCCCAGTTAGAATTTTTTTTAAAACTACAATCTTTTATCTTATTCTACAACTACATTAACATCAAACTAAAGATACAGTTTGGCGCTGTATTTTGGTAAGAAAAATGATTTACAGTGAGTAATATTCCCATAATCACCACTGAAAGAAGAATCCACAAAGTGTTATTTCAAAGCTCCATTTCACTTTCTGGTTTAGCAATGCTCAAACTATGTGAACATTATGAATGTTATGGAATCATTCTGAATCTTTGAATGTTTTCACTGGAAGTCTGAAAAGACCAATTAATTTAGGAAGTTCTGTGTTTTCTTCCCCAGACCTCTCTTAGTTCTTATATTCCAGCAGACACTTCACAACAGTTTGTATTTGCACACAAACTGTGCAACGTTATCCAGTACAACCAACGTATAGTTTTTGCACTTTTCTCTTAAAAGTGAAGCTCCATCTGTCATCTGTTCCCAGTAAAAGACGGCATGATCTGCTATCTCCACGGTATCTGCCAAATAGGACAAGCAAACTGTAAGGAACTGAGATTTCCAGCACTGGAGATTGTCAATGACTGACTCCACAAAGGATATTCTGGTGACGGCAAGAATGAGCAAGAAAATAAGAGAGTTCACTATAAATCTGCGTGAAAAGACTGAGGGAATCTTGAATTTAAAAGTGCTGCTTTCCTGAGGCAAGGAAAGTTTGTCCACATCAACAAGTTTTATTCCATTCCACTGGCTGGTATCAAAGCTCTTCATTGTGGTACTGATGTCCACAGTGGAACAAGGTAGAGGGGTTTCTTTGAGCACCTTGATTTTTTCCCTGAACTCCTGCATCTGTTGCAGAAATATAATGGGTTCAGACACATCTTTGAAGGCCTCTGCAATGTTAAAAGCCATCCGCTGCTCTTGCAGAATCGTGTTCAGTTTATTGATTTCCGGATCGTAGGCCTGCATCACTGCAAGCTTCATGGTCTCAAAGTCAGACAGAATCTCATTTCGCTTCTGCTCCAGCGTGTGCTGCAGCTTCTCAAAGAACTCCTTCACTTTGTCAGAATCTTTTGTCAGCATCTGCAGAGCTTTCCTCTTACTGGTCTCTAAGGTATCCAGCCGTGAGAGGGCATCTCCACAACGCCAAGTTTCAAAGCCCTGAAACAAGGTTTCAAAAGCCCGCTTCTCCTGGGAATAAGCTTCTTCAATGGAACAGAAAACATGCTTTGTGTGGTCACCACGGGTGGCACAAACCCCACAGATGAGCTGCATGTCTGTCCGGCAGAAAATGTTAAGGGGTTGCCCGCTGTGCACTTTGCACACAGGCATTTTTGGAGTAACTTTGATTTTGTTGTACTTCTCCACGATACCTTTCAGGGAATAGTTGACCTGCAAGCTGTTGACTCCAGTGACAGGAGTCTCCTTTCTGCATGTGGGGCACTTGAAAGGGGATGGCCTCCAAAGCACATTCCGCACATTTCCCTCAAGAATTCCTTCCAGACACTTTCTACAGAAATTGTGTGAACAGGGCAGGACACGAGGATCGTCAAAGAGGCTACAGCAAATGGGACAGGTCAGATCTTCCTCTAGGAGCTCCATCATATCCTAGGAAAGAGAGAAAAGATGGTAACAGAACTTAAAAAACTTTTTTCTCCCTCAAGGAGACCATACAGAAACCAATCTCCATCTCAGACATGTCTCAGTGAGAAAAGGATGTATTTTTTTCCTCCAGTATCCTTAAGACAGAGCCTCAGCTGGGTTTTTGCAGCCAGTACCCCTTAGCTGTGGTATCTGGCCAGCAAATGGCAGGCACAAGAATGGTGCAATGCTCAGGCAGAACCACTTTTTTGGATTCTCAACCAGGCATGCTGGAAAAGAACGCTTGCCAATCCCAGCAAGGATTCTGAAAGAAAATAACTCGTGCTCATAATAACAGTGCAAGATTTACATCTTTCCTTGCCGATGCAATACACAGAAATGGGATTTGCACAGAAGATACCCAGCCAATACACCCTGCTAAGATTTGATTACTTTCTACTTGCTCCACTCATCCAAAGCTTCCAGTTTCAAACCCCACGCACTGGTACTGTAGAGAATACTAAAAGCAACTGAAAAAGCCCAGCTTGCAGTATTTCTGCTGCTACAGAATACATTATGTGTCTTTTTGCTCTACTTGCAAGGCCAAAGGAGAGTCACCACTCACTTTAAGAATTAGCTTTTCTCTTGCTCCTGTTTCTCTTGATCCAGTATTTTTAAACAACTAACTGAATGTGTTACTATTCAGCACAAAGTTAAAATACTTCAAGTAACAGCTGCCCATAATCCTTGATAATGCATCATGAAACAAAACTGTTAAACATTTTTACCCATCTGCAATCTCTGTTTCCAATTCCATTCTCACAGCGTTCATTCCTCAGTAATTTCTTTCTGTGGAGAGAACCTCCAGGAAGAATATTTATTGTGTAATCCTTCCTGTTGGAAAGTCTCAGTGAAGGGACCCAGCGCACTACCCTCCCCCTGCCTCTAACTAAAGCCAAGTTCTCAGGTGCAGACACCTTGTAACTTACAGCATGCTCTAAGAAAACAAAGAGCTAATAAAGACCAAAACAGGTGACAGTCTGTATCATCCAAAGCTCTCAAACACTCAGTTTTGAGCTATAATTAGAAAGATGCTTCCCTTGCAGAAATTCCTTCCGTATTACACAACATATATTCATATGTATGTAATAAAATTCCTTTTTTAAATTGAAAGATATCACAGAAAAGTGCATCAAAATACTGCTGTGACATCAAGGCATGTGAATGAGCTCTTAACTGGTTTTGATGTAATTTCTAAGGTTTCTGTCCCCTCAAAGAAATATGAAGTGGAAAACATGGGAGCCAAGAAGAGAGCTGCAAGGGAAAATCCACACTGCACAGGACAAGAAGAACAATAAAATCAATACCACTGATTAAAGGAAAGCAAATCTCACTTTCACGAAGAAAGGTGAGGTCAGTCTTGACTTTCCTTCACAAAAGGCCCAACAGTCCCAGTAAGAGTTCACAGTAAAAGCCATTCTTGGGAAGTGTAAGCAAACCTCCCATGCTTGTCAAGTGAGGAGGGGTCGTCACAAATGGAAATTCAGTAGAAATTCCCGGTGGCCTGAAAAAAGACAGCAGCCCAGTGTCAGGGAACTCTTTTCCTTTATTACATAGCCACCTTAACTCCAACAGCTAATCCACTATTTAGTCATAGAAATGCTGGCTAAGAAGCTCTTAACTTTTACAATGAACTTTACCAAGCTCCCAACTCTCACAGCAAACTTCGGCACAGAGCAAGGGGTAAAATCCGATTGCCACACTTGCTGGTGTGAAAAACGAGGTTCACTTTCCTGGTAAAATTTAAAGAGTTTAATAAAAAGACAATAAGAGACAGAAAGCAAGCACAAGGTTAATACGGTCGACCTGGTACCTCAGCCGACCAGGTGTCTTGGCACTGAGCCAAGAGCACACCTGGATACCTCTGAGGGACCCTTTAAATATTTTTTCTGTTCCATCTGCCTGTTGCATATGCATAGGGTGTGATACATATTCATCTTTTTCCAAGAAGAGTTTTGCATGGCCACTCCTTGGGTCCGCCTTTTTAGAGCATGCGTGTTCCTTGGCTGTAGTTTCCTTATCCCCTCCAGTTTGGGCTGTGTCCGTGCTTTCTTCACATGGCAGGTGCTGATAATTTGGCATATCAATAGCAGAGTCCTCTTCACATGTTCATTGGAAGTTATCCCAACCAGACAGTTCAATTACAAGCACAGGTGTATATCAGCTATCCCACTACTGTGTCTAAGTAAAAAGAACTATCCAGCAGAGTCATTCTGACACTACACATATAACATTCATCTTAATATTTGCGAAAAGCCAGTATCATAACATGTATCTCTAACACTGGGATAAAACAAGACCAGAGAGAGTAAAGACGGAAAAGAGAGAAAGTGAAGGAAAAAGACCACCAGTCCTTAGATCCCGCATCGGTCCTGCCACTGTGTACGGTCCAGATCTGGGATCAACCAAAGCCCGGGGCCGCTGCCCTCCCTTTTACAGTTTCCCGAGTGCACAGGCCGTCGTTTTTCGCGCCATTTGCCGCTGCTGGCGCAGGCGCAGTGAGCCCCTGGCACCCTTCAGGGAATGCGCGGGGGCTGGGGGCCTGTGGGGGTCCGGGAGCCCCCTTTAGTGAAGTGCCCGGGACCCGAGCCCTCTCTTGCCGCAGGCACACGAAACGTGAGCCTCCACGTTTCTTAATGAGACTTAATGAAAGGGAAGCTGGCTCACAACAGCGCTGCCCTGCCTCAGCGGGACCCTCCCTCCCAATCGCAACTTTCCTGTCACAGCACGACAACCACGCTTATGTGCTTATGCCCCTCCACGTAGTCTCTGTGCTTGTTGGAAAAAAGAGACTTTGGAAAAGTTGCCAGCTTTTTTACTCAGAACTAAAGCCAGGAGGCAGAAGAAGCCACCACTACAACTGGGAACAAAGTCCCAGAGAAAAAGTCTAATAATTAACTAATGGGTTTCCCGTGTAAGCCCACAGATCCCATTCAGAAACCTCATTTTCTGTGAGGAGAATGCCGTTTTGAAGCACCTCTCATGCTCTCAAAGCAAGGTTTCTCTTCCATCTTTTTCCTAGTGCTAAAAATAGCATCATAGGAAGATGATAATTTCATCCCTCCACTCTTGAGTCTTCCTTTTTGTGAGCAGCTCTCTCCAACTTGTAGTCACAGCTTTTAGCGACAGTAGCAGCACAAAGATCAGTTCTGCTGATGTGTTAACAGGATAATAACTACAAAACTAAAATGACAGTTTTCCATCTCTTAGTAAATGGAAATGCACAGGGCAGAAAATATTTGCTCTGGTCCATCTCCTTTACCAGGGAAGATTTTGCTTCCCATTTAGGGAGCTGGAAAAGCAGCTTGGCATGCCTGACAGCAAGAACTGCAAACCAATGCAGAAAATGCTTACTACAACACTTTTCATCAAAATTGCAGGATAAACACTGAAGATTTTCACACTCCTAAAAATACAAAAAACATAGACAAAAAGGCTTCATGATCCAACCAAAACTGTCCTGATGCATTTCAACCCCACTTACCAAATTACATAATGATGCTTTACAAATATTACTGAATTTCAAAACCTTTATACAACATCATTAAAAACACTGGATTTTAAAAGATAAATGGGCACATCTACAAACGTCCTGCCCGCCCCCTCTCACAACACTAGAAATGCCAAACCAAAAATGCTGAAGACTTGTATGATTGGTTGGACAGATTAACTTCCGTCTTCTTTAGGATATTAATCTCAGACAGTAAATCATCTGTGGATTGAAACATCCCTTAGCAACCTGGTATTTGTGTGATGAACTACAGCAATATTTCAACTTTTCCACGGGGAATTTCTCTGTGTAACTTTTCTCTGTGTAACTGTTCACCCGGGTTTGGGTGGCCCTGGAATTCCCTACTTGTAGCATACAGACCAAAAGCATCTCTGTGAGGTTTGGGTACAAACCTAACAGATGTCACCCATCAGAAATAGCAACTTGCACAGTTTTATCATTAGGAAGAAGAATGGCAAACAACACCAAACCATAAAAGCAAAAACAACCACAGTAGCTTTTTCCCACACTCCAGAGAGAAATTCATTTAGCATGCTTCTCAGCACAGAAGTTGGGTTTATCAGCCAGCAGCATGCTGAAAGCAAAACCAGAATTTCACCAGCCTTCAAACAAAACAAAAAGGTAACTCCTGAATTACAAGTTTCCTGCAATGGCGTGTAGCTGTTCTAAATGAGACTTGACCAAATCAAGCTACATTTGTACAAGTAGTTGAGCTAGTCAGAAGAGGTCTCATCTCCCTTCTGTAGCAACGTCTGTGTCAGGACCCCCTACGAGCAATTTCACCAGCCTTCTGTCAGACTGCTGTGTTTAATCAGCCCTAACACGAGTCCCACGCAGAGGGGAAGGGAGATGGAAGATCCTCCTTCCAGCAGCAATGATCCTAACCCTGTTCACTCTACTGAGAGAAACTGCAATCTAATGGAGGGTCATTCTAAACATTTTAATGTGGAACAACTGACTTCCATAAGCAGTAGATAACATAGGATTATACAATGTTAAGGGGTTGAAAAGGACATTGAAGATTATCTAGTCCCAACATCCCCTGCCATGGGCAGGGACACCAACCACTAGACCAGGCTGCCCAAGGCCTTATCTAATCTTGCCTTGAACACTGCCAGGATTGGGGCATCCACAACCTCCCTGGGTAACCTGTTCCAGTGTCACCACCCTCATAGTAAAGAATTTCTTCCCAATATGTAAACAAAATTTCCCCTCTTTCAGTTTGTACCCATTGCTCCTTGTCCTGTCACTACAGCACCTGATGAAGAGTCCTTCTCTGGCTTCCCTGTAGGCCCCTTTCAGCTATTGGAGGGTTGCTATCCAGACAGCCAAAAAGACCTGGGTAAATTGCCCATGCTTTAAACCTCGCATTTCATGGCCAAAAGTTTTTCCAGGAGCACCAGGCAGATCCAACCCGTTCAGAGTACAGAAAGGCAGGAAGGCCTGGAGAAATAAGCAATCCATGCTCAGTGCATTCAGAGTCCCATGTACACCGTTTCACCCCCAGGGCTGGACGGTCGCTGGCCCCGGCGCTCACCCCCACTGTCCCTTGACCTGGCAGAGGTCCCCTTGCTGCTCCTAGTTACAACGCCCCTCTCCAATTCCAGCGGGGAATCGCCCCTAAACGATGGCACTGCAGCCAGCCGCTGGCCCTGGCCTCCACGGGGGTCACAGCGCTCCGCCGGGCACCGCAGCCCGGGGCAGGGAGGCCCTGCTGGTCCGCCCGCTCCCCGCGAAGCACAGCGCGGCTCACGGGGGATGGCGGCTGCCGGCGGAACCGGCGGCTCCGACCGCGGCGTCCCCCGGGCCGGGCGCTGCCGCCGCCTCTCACAAAGCCGCGGCCTGCACTCGCCCGACCGCGCCCGCCCGGCCTGCCGCCCCCGGGCCCCGCTACTCACCATGGCAGGCCGGGACCGCAAGGAGCCTGGGGCAGGCGGGAGACCGGCCCCCTTGGTCACTCGCACGGCTCGCCGCCGCTCCCGCCCCGGCCGCCGCCCGCCTTCCGGGTCCGCCGCTCCCGCCCCGCCGCCCGGCCCCGGCCCCGGCCCGCCGGAGCGATCGGCCGGGAGCTGCTGCCCTGCCGTCCCACCCACCTTGGCCCGCGGCCGCCGATCCAGCCCCAGGGCAGGAGCTGCTGCTGCTCTTCCCTTCCTCCACTTGCCTGTGAGCGGCCAGGAAAGCCTTCGGAGCTGCCGGGAGACAGGGCCGGCGATGGATGCTGCTTGCCTAAGGCGGCGGCCGAGGCTGCAGCCTGTGCCTCAGCTGGGATATATACGGGTTTCTGTTGTTTGTTAACTCTGTTAAATTACACTTGAGCCCGCAGCTCACAGGCGCACGTTGCACAGCCTAAGGAGGGGCGCTGCTGGGCGACAATCCTGCTGGGCATCTGCCACCTTC
>WAAE01018325.1:24479-73936 GCA_013400495.1 Nicator chloris | reverse complement strand
CGCCGCCCGCCTTCCGGGTCGGCCGCTCCCGCCCCGCCGCCCGGCCCCGGCCCGCCGGAGCGATCGGCCGGGAGCTGCTGCCCTGCCGTCCCACCCACCTTGGCCCGCGGCCGCCGATCCAGCCCCAGGGCAGGAGCTGCTGCTGCTCTTCCCTTCCTCCACTTGCCTGTGAGCGGCCAGGAAAGCCTTCGGAGCTGCCGGGAGACAGGGCCGGCGATGGATGCTGCTTGCCTAAGGCGGCGGCCGAGGCTGCAGCCTGTGCCTCCGCTGGGATATATACGGGTTTCTGTTGTTTGTTAACTCTGTTAAATTACACTTGAGCCCGCAGCTCACAGGCGCACGTTGCACAGCCTAAGGAGGGGCGCTGCTGGGCGACAATCCTGCTGGGCATCTGCCACCTTCCGAAAGAGCTTATTAAAAAAAAAATAACATAATTTGAGACAGCCTTATGTGCTTCATAAAAAGATAGCGACTCGTTCTTATTTGCTTAAACACACTGTTCAGACGTTTTCCAGCTAATGAATCTCTTGGAGAGTTAATGTGGCCCGCAAAACCTGTGCAGGCTTTCCACAACACTGACTAGTCCCAGGGAGATGGAGCAGAAGAGATCTCATGGCCACTTGAAAGAACATTCCAGTTATAGGACTATGAAACTGAGTCTGGATGTGCTAAGACATTAGAGGACCTTTGTGTTGGGTATCTCTTTCGCAGTTCTGTTAGTTCTCAGTTAACAGAACAGGTCTCACATCAAAGTCAAACTGAACTTATTTTCAAGTTAGGCTTTGTGAAATACTACATCAAAAGCTGTTCCCAAATGTACATACTCTACATCCTACATCCATTCACTCCCCTCCTCTGCCCTCACTGCAGTCACATCACTCATCAGCACAGGGGAGACTCTTCACATCCAGGACTACCCACACAAGGAACATCACAAATCAGACCACACTTCCATCAAATGAAGATCCCTCGTGCATCTGACATATTTCTTCTGATTATTTAGGAATCCAGATCTTAAAAGCCATTCAATAACATGCCAAGGTTATGCTTCCCCAATTTACTGCAGTCAGTTACTCCTCACCTTCTCTCCTTGCTGCCCCACCCAACCTGCCTGCTTGACCTGCCTGCTCAGCTGAACTCAATGGGAACAGTTTGACCAAAGACAAGCATTTTTGAAAATCCCTTTCAGAGGGCCTACACACTGAGGCATTTCTTCCACTATCCGCTGGAGAACAGCCCCAGGAGGTAGAGTTGCTGCACAAAAGCAACTGAGACCTTCAGATGTATTTCAACATCCTGCTTGTTTCTTCTTAATTGTCCAGCATCTTGTTTGCTGTTTATTAAAAACAAGTAATTCCAGGTGGTTTTCCTCAGCCACCTAAACTGCTTTCAAGTGATAGCCAATGCTTGTGCATTTACATTTGCTGAGTACTCCTTGTCTACACTTTCCCAACAGCCACTTTTATATCAAGAATTTCTGGGTCCTACTAATCTTCTCTGTAATTTTATGGTTAAAGATTAACAACAACATGGCATTTTAGATTTCTTACTCATTATTTCCATATATTTTCATATAACATTTTTTGCTGATATATTTTTAGAGTATGTTTTATTCTCTATTAATTCTTTGGGCTGGCCCAACTCTGTCTCCTTATAAATGAAGGAGTTGAATGGCTGGAGAGTGGTTGCCTGCCACCCGGGATAATGCCTCTTCATTAGGTCCACTGGAAAATGTTCTTGTCCCTCCCTGCCTTTGATTTCTTCTGTCAAAGAGGAAAGCTTAAACTTCTGGGCAAACACACAGCAGGATTTCTGTGCTTGGTGCATAGAAACACTGCCTAGCCAGCACCCTACTTAAGTGACCCACAGCTGTCCTGGGCATGATCAAATAGAATTTGGGAACTGTTCTACTTCTTATCTGACTGATAGAGTCACACACAACCATTTTGCATGCATACAAGTCCATCTTTATATACTTTTTAACCCTGCTTCAATAGCAGCGCTTTCAGTAGCAGTTTGTTTATGAGTTTGCAATCCTGCATCCAAGAGCACAGTGTTTTCCCAAGGCAGCATCAAAGGCTGGTTGGGGAAGCTTCAGAGAAAAGCTCTGGCTGATGGAAAAGAACATTTGTAGATCTGTGGAGTAATAGATAAACAAAGCCAAGGGAAATCTAGGCTCAAAGGAGAGGCCCAGCTTGAAAGGAGGTGTTAGGACAAATGCCACTTAGTTATGGGAGGGTTTAAAACACAGGGGTAAAAATTTGGAAGGAATTATACAATAGTGGCAATTTCCAGATTTTCAAGACAAGCACCGTATTTGTTGTAAGACAATCAAGGCAAGGGCAATCATCTACTGTAATCTTTAAACTACAGAGAGAACCCAGATCATGGCTCTTCTAATAAGCACTATGCCAGAAGATTTCTGAGACTGAAGCTCTGTGTTGTGGTTCAGTCAGCGACTTCAGAACTGACAGCTACTACTCCCCTTGCCTGTCCCAGCTCTGCCAGCCTCAGCAGATGCTTTACTGAGTTGATTCCACCCACTCAGCCAGCAGAACGCTATTCCCTTTTCTTTGTCGAAGTGAGTTTTGTGCTGATGCAACAAGTTAAATCGGTCCAATGCAAGATTAGACAATTACCATGGCTAACATCAGAAGAGTGAGGAAAAGAGGAACAAGATTTTTCTCATTCAGTGGAAGCAAGCCATTAATGTGACTCAAGCTGTAACAGGTAACTCTACCCTGACATGCAGATTCTCGGGGGCTTAAGCCAAGACAAGACTGTGCTACTGGCAAAAGTCATCATTCCATCCTTTCCCCTTTCCTTAGTCATGCTTTCCTGATGCCTCCTCTCCACTGGCTCCAACACTCATGCAGCCACACGTTAAGCCAGATGAGTTTGCCAACAGAGCTGAAAGCTAATCCAGTTTACAAAAAAAAAAGTTTCCAGCAGGATCAATTTTGGCAGCCAGCTGATCCTGCAGCCAGACACCAGTGCCAGGATGAGCCAGTGAGAGGGCCTGTTTCGGTGGCAGCCTGCACACACGTCAGCATAAACCAGGAGTGCCCCCACAGGCCATAATTTCACAAATGCTTCCAGCCAGCTATTGCCAGCACTGCTGCCAAAAGCAACACAGCCTTGCCCTCGGCCACACCAGCTGCTCATTCCAGGCTCCAGGCACCCGCTGTGCTTTTCTGGAGAACTGATTGATAAATATAGCTGGAGTTAAAAGCAGCAATTTTTTTCCTCCCAAATTTGTATTCCACATCAGTAAAGCACCTCTGAACCAAAGACCTGTTGGATTCTAATTGTCTCCTGGGGTAAAGCTCTGGGGAAAAGAGGTGAGTTAAGGGCATTTTACAGTCTTATCCTTGGCTGCAAACCTGCCTTCCCACTAAAGCTAAGGCTTCATGTCCCATTACAGAGGTGTCAGAGCACACACAGAGTACACTCCAGCTTCAGGACAGAGACTTCTTGAAGGACTCTACTTTATTCAGCTGTGCTGGGGTGAGCACTCTCAATCTGAGGTGGATAATGTTGTCGCTGTGGGCACCTAAATATGGACATAAATCTGCAAGAGCTTAGAGCAGCTTGATAAGAAGATATCATAAGATACCATACCATACCACAAGATAACACAAATAAATTATTCAGAACAGCTCTACATATCAAACACCTTACTGATGTATAAATGTTTCACAATTATATTGTATCTGACTACATTTCTTTTCAACAGATACATCTGGACTATATTAAACATTCCAAACAAGGGATCAGAGAAAGCAGTTTCTTGATACTGTTCCATAAAAGCTATTTTTAATATGGATTGTAGAAATACCAGGCATTAAAAATCCATGAAGGATCATCAGCGATTGAAATTATCAACTGCTGTTTTGAGGTCTGAATTTCAGAGACGGCCTTGATATCTGCAGGGTCTCTGGTGACTATTTTAGCAGTACTGAAAATCCCTGCAGTTTTGCATACAGAACTTTGACCCACAGAGTTAACTAATGTTCAGGACTTTGCCAGATTTTTCTGCGGAGGGACGTGGGGGGGAATCGATGATGAATTCAGTCAGCTCCTTAGCGAAATCCTATTTATTTACAAAGAATGTACAGCCACGTCCCATTTCCTTGCACGCAGAGGAAGCAAATGGGAGGGAGAACTGTGCAGCAGTCCAAGTTTGCTGCTCCAGCCAGGATGCTTGCCCAGAAGAAGCTGTCCCTTGGCTTTTTCTCAGGGCCATACACCACTGCTTCTCCCACTGTCTGCTGGCTCTTGCGTGGTGTTTCCGGTCCCAGGCATGCACACAGGCAAACACAGCTGCAACCAATCTGTGCTCTTGCTGCTGTGTTCGCCAGCAGTCCCTAGAAAAGTCTCCCTGACTTTCCCCAAATTAGTGCTTGCTCATACAAGTTAGCTCGTCTTAGCACTTGGCCATGCACCCCTATGCCATGGGCAGCAGTTTCTCGTTTTTAGCTATCTTATGCCATAGAAGAACTTAATTGCTCCTTCCTGAACAGAGCATGGCCATGTCAGTTTTAATGAGGTTTGGGATTGCCTACAGATCAAAGCTCTGCTCCAGCGGGTTTTCCTTGTATTGCATAAAGAGGAAAGGAGAAGTGACCTCCAAAGCAAAGAGAACAACAAGGAACAAAATTAATTTCCATATGTAATTTCTTCTATGATTTGGCAAGTGTCAGATTAACTGTGTAAAACAGAGGACTTCCTACAGAATGTTAATCCTCACAAGAACTACATTATGGTGAAGATTTCAAAAGTACAAGCACAACCTGTTTTTCATCTGAGACCTTGTCTGTATCATCTTCCAAACCACAGGCCTGACCCTGGGAGTGGAAGGACTGCTTTCAATAAACAGACCTTGATTTTCCAGTCCTGCACCATCATTTACTTCTGTGCAAGTTGTATGGAGACATTACTAAATCCATTCCAACATACACAATAACTACTTTTTTTATTGGTTTTCACAGGTGTAAAGGCCTCCACAAAACATATGGCAGCGGAGAAGTGAGTCCGGTTGGTTTTTACTTGCAGGACAAAGAGGAATTATTTTACTAAGAAGGGATTAGTCATGTATTACATTGTTGTAATGTGTGCTGCGACAACGGGAGAGAGCTGCCCTCTCCTGCAAATCTGGCATATCAGGGAATCTTTCTGAAACATACTTGTCTGAAGCCAGTAGATGTACTTTGCAGGGCTAATGAGAGACAGTTGTATTTTGTGAATGAAGCTCTAAGCCAGAGAATGAAACAAGTCAATGAGCATCATTTTCCTTCAGCAGGTCCTCCAAATAAGTCTGCATTTGTTAAATGGATGGAAGTGGTCGTGTTCTACTAGCATGGTTCCGAGACAAAATGTCTCTGCTGCTACTGTTCAAGGAAATAAAACATTGCAAGCAGCAAACATGTCTAGGCATGCTGAGCATAATTTTGCATCCAGTGTGGGAGGGTCCAAAATATTTGGCCTCCCCAGTGAAAGAAATGAACATTCAAGTAAGGCAGAAGCTGAATTAACCCTTAATCACCAAGCACAATTATACTTCTAAATACTGAAGGCAAGATCTTCATTTCTTTGGGGCAGTTCTTGGTGCACTGTAAAGCTTCTGCTGTTCACACACTCTATAAACAGGCTGCCAAGCACATTTACAAATACAGTGCTGTCCTGCTGCAACTGTTCATCTCATCCTTCAAAAAAGGCATATGAGTAAGCCACATTTCTTACCAGCTGACTTTTGTCTTACTTCCACCACACCAGCGTATACTCTGCTTGGCTGTGTCCGGCGCCAGGGCCTTCACTCAGGGCACACAAACACCTCTGCCGCCGTTCCTGCTCATCGTGACGCAAGTCTGCCACCGGCCGCTGCCAGGGTGCTCAGGAGCCGGGCTCTGCATCTGCAGGGAGACAGGATGGGCACAAGGATGAGACGGTCCCCGAGGCTTCCTGCCTGCCGAGCACACAGGCGCTGCGATCAACGTGCTCCAAAGCAGCATCGGCAAATTTCCAAGCTGCGGCGTGTGCTTTGCTGCACGAGGGCTGTGGTCTGCTGGCCTGTAAAACCAGCCTCTCCAGTTAAGAGAGTAGAGGAGCAGGAAACTGGCAGGGAGGCACAGCCATACACTGCTCCCCAAAGCTTCATCCCCTTGAGTCCAACAGATTTGGCAATGCTGACTTCATGTGGTGAGATGTGTTTGTATTCCCAGTGCTCATTTTGGAGAAGAAAGGACATAGTGGGGCAGAGGAAAACATGGGACAGGGACTCATTTAGAGCTTAAGTCTCTATCTAAGTTTGTTTGGTTTTTTTCTTCTTCTTTTTAAAACTATATTAACATTTATTTTTTAGCATTTACTGTGACAAACCCACAGGCAATAAAAATCCCACCGTGATTTAAATGAGACTAAATTTGTGAACAACAAGCTACCAATAAGAATCCCAATGCCCTCCATATGAAATAAATAAACATCAGTTTCCACCTAATATTTACTTCCTGGAAGTTCAAGACTAATCCCATTTGGCATATTTTAAGGAAGTGAGCTCTTGACCCCAAACATTTATGGGCTGTACCAGTAAGTCAAATAAAAAAAAAGGAAGCACATTTTAAAGCTGCTCTTAAAATCAGATTGGTTTTAGGACAATTTTGAGAAAGGCAGCACTTCACCTCATGTTTCAGGTAAAAGGGGGTAACTGTGACTGATACAGCCCATCCATACCAGGAGGACATTTGTGGCTATGAAAGTTTCTTTTAAGAAGGATTTCTGAATATCTGTATTAACCCCCCGGCCCCCACAAGACAGATAACATAGTACCACATGGGTTATATTACTTACATCATACTTCATACTGTAATAAAATGTTAAGGGAGCCTTCTAGGTGAAATGCCACAAAATAATACACCGGCTGAAATAATGAGAAACAACAATTTCATCCCAAACTGGTTTGGAGAGAAATAAGCCTTCAGATGCAAGTAAACAAATTACATGCTCTCAGCAAAACATTCCACATCAGCAGCTCATGGCACATTTGATATTTTTCTGCAGATAAATAAAAATGTGAAGTGGGCACAGGTAGGCTTCTATAGTCACGTTATCAATATTTACTGTGTTTGTTGGAGCCCAGTTTGTGGGTCCTGCTCTGAATGCTGTGTGTGCTGTAGGAATGCAGAAATAGACATAGAAATGCTTATGTAACCCAAAGACCACAAGTCACGTTACAGCTTTTTTAATTACGTGGTATTCTGCCTCTGTGGAAGGGACACAAAGCTGGCCCCAAATTGTGCTTTGCAAAACAAAATTTTAAGTGCAATGACAGCACACTGTAGCAGACTTTGCAGTTGAATTTAACTGAGTAAATTAGGAGAGGTTTGGAACACATGATGAAGTACTCTAGAAGCAAAGAGTACTTCTTCAAACACTCAGGGTTAAGACTCAAGAGATGGACAGGTCTGGAAAATAAGGAGACAGAGCAACTCACAGGTGCACCTGGCAGGCCCAGCTGTGTGGACCTTTCATTTCAGCGAGCCACGTCTGAGTTTTCCATGAATTAAAAAAGAGAAAGATGGAGGGGGGGGGGAAATAAAAAGGAAATAAAATTAACGAGGTTCTTGTTACTTGGCACCAGGAACAACTGAGCAGTGTATTTCCATGGAGTCCCTTCTCACATGTGAGCCTCCTTGATGCCATACCTACCACCTGCCCATCATCATCAGTGCCTTCTTTTTTAATATATGTATATACGCATACATACATGAATTATCCTTTATATGCATGTACCTACGTACAATACGTCCTACAGGAAGCTGCGCTGGTCGCCTAACGCCACGGCGACAACTCCGGAAAAAGAGCAGCAGCGGCCGCACTCGTTGTCCACTATATTTTAATTTGCAGAGGAAAGATGGGGCGTTAATATTGATTTTTTTTTAATTTTATTTCACTTTAGCCCGCGCGCAGTGCGGCCGTTCGCGCCCGCCATGTCGCGGCGGGGCGGGGCCGTGCGGCGGCGGCCGTTGCGCCTGCGCGGTGCGGGGGGTGCGGCCGGCCATGGCCGCCTCCGTGTTCTGCTGCTTCTCCTGCTGTCGGGATGGCGGCGCCGGGCACATCCCGCTCAAGGAGATGCCGGCCGTGCACCTGGACACGCAGCGCATGGGTGAGCGGGGCAGGGCCGCTGCCGCCGGCGGGCGGCTCCCCGGCGGCCAGGGCCGCGGCCCCGGGGCGCGGCACGGGGTAACCGCTGGGAAAGTCGCTTTGGGGCCACTTCTTTAGCAGGAATTGGCAGTTTTCAGGGGAAAAAAAATATAGGAAGCAAGGTTTAAAGTGGTTTAAAGCAGGTTGGGTTTAAGTGAAGTTGGTCGGCACAGTGGGTATGTGAGTGGCCCGGGGGGGCAGGCTGCCCGGCGGGGGCTGTCGTGGTCAGGGTGGGCACGGGTAGTTCAGAGCCGAGGGGCTGAGTTCACAGAACCTCAGAATCTGCGAGGTTGGAAAAGACTTCTGAGGTCATCGAGGCCGACCTGTGACCCAACACCACCATGTCAGCCAGACCAGGGCACTTAATGCCACGTCCAGCCTTTCCTTAAACATCTCCAGGGACGGAGACTCCACCTCCTGTTACGGCAGTGGAGATGAAGAGGGAGCCAGGCCGTGCAGAGTCTTGTCCGTGCTGCGCTTTTGAGGATCACCCTTAGCAAGAGCTATCCGCAGAACCATGCCCGGGCTTTGTTGAGGAGAGAAGGGATGTGGGCCAGCAACAACAGAGCGGGGGTAGAGCTGGGGAGGAATAGGTACGGTCCAGTGCACAGTTGCTAGCCACAGCCTCCCCCGTGTGCTTGGCCATGACAACAGTGCCTAAAGATGAAGTCGTCCAATGGAGAAGGAAAACTTAGAAGAGGTTTGTTTTTTTTTCTCTCTGTATTTGCAGGCACATTTCTAATAGAAGGACTGTTTCAGAGACTAACTAAACACCTTGCAATTCCATCAATTATTTCTACCCGATATGCTTTTCCTTCTTGTTGCAGAATGCTTTTTCTCCGATGTTAGAGAACAGAGTACAGGGCTTTGGTCTCACAGTGAACCCTTTCTGACTAAATTGTAAGTTATGCTTCTGATGTGGCTAAGCAAAGGTTGTAGTCAGCATGGTGCCATAAAGCCTGAGAGGTGCAAAATTAGATCAGCTTATAGATTTTAAATAAATAAACCCTAGTGGAAAGATGAACTAGCCTGTAAACAACCATCCTTCTCTTGCGTCAAAGCACGGACCGTCATCATATTTCTCACAGACTAATGAAGCTTTTACTTGGGGCAGAAGTAACAAAAACTGGTCTCAATGTTTAGGGCTTTTGAGGGCTGCTTTCAGATTTCTAAAAATGTTTTGAAGTTCTGTGGGGTTTTTTTTTCTTCTTGCAGGAACAGATGTCGTCATTGTTAAAAATGGCAGAAGAATATGTGGCACGGGAGGCTGCTTAGCCAATGCACCTTTGCATCAGAACAAGAGCTATTTCGAGTTTAAAATCCAGTCCACAGGTTAGTCAGCAAAAAATACACAACTTAAAACTTGGGAGGTATGTTACATTGCCTGCTGGTGGCAATATCTCAAATGCTCAGTGCATGCATCTTTCTAATTGCATCCTTGAACTTGTGAACATTAGAGAGATCTATAAGTTACTGTGTAAAAGGAAATTTAATTTTTTTTTTTTAATGTTGACTCCAAAATATTAAAAATAATAGTAAGTGTATTACTAGAGGAGTGCAAATATTAAGCTCCCACATTGTTTTGTATGCTGTTATAGGCAAATTTTTCAGGTGGCATATCTTAAAAAATATTTTAGCTTGATAAATGCTTATGACCACATAAAACACTGTAGCTATGAGCTATTTTTAAGGAGTGCAGTTTATCCAGTGGTATTTGTATCTGTCTACCCTCATTTGCTCCTAGCAGGCACTGTTTGCCCAAGCAAGGGTAACACTCTTGTGCTACTGTTTGCTGTTCAGATCAAGTGTGTAGCACTTTTTCTGACACTGCCTTATCCAGGGGAGCCTTTCAGCACCTTGTTCCTTTATTTACTTATACAAATACAGTCAGCTTTACTACTACAGAGGGCACTCCAGGCCTGCCTGTATTCTAGCGTGAAAAATCAGCCTGTGTCTTTAAAAGCTGCCAGCAGATGCTCTGAAAATGAAGCTGTGCTTTCCCTGAGTGTGTATGGGGAGGGAAGAAGAGGCAGGCCTTATGTACCAGCTGGAGCTTGATGCTGAAACTTTTTGGGTAAGAGTTGTTTGCCTTCAGGTGGGTCAGAGTGCAGGCAGCGTGAACACAGATCTCAGAACACTTTGCAGTCGAACTAGTTGGTTAGTTTTAAGGTACATGTAAGCCCATATCCATCTTATCTTGGCAATTTTATTATCCTTTATGTTGGGAAGAATCCATTGCAGGTGTTGTTCATACATGGTCATTATTCACACAGATTGTATATCCATGTTCTTAAACTTGAGAAACACGGGAAATAAACTTTTCTGGTCCCTGTGAACCTCTTTTCTTCTCCTCCTGTACCCCAAGGCAGGAGAACTGTAGAAGACTTAAAGTAAAGTTTTGATTTCCAGAAATGTCCCTGCACAGTCAATTAGAGGTTATCTGTGGGGTCATCCTGACTATTGTAAAGTTTTCAAACCACACCCTTGTCCTTTTCATTCTTGGCATTAGAATAAATTATTCTACAGTTTCATCTTTTGAAAATAAGTTTCTTACATTTTTGCCTCATTTTACTCTAGACTAAACAGTCCCAGTTCATTGGTTTGTTTTTTTTTTTCATTGTTTCCTTATAGATGAAATTTTTACACTTTTGATTGGTTTTGATGTTTCTTCTACAACATCTCTAGTCAGCCGCATTTGTCTTGAGGTACAGTGCTTAAAGTGGATGATCTGTTTCAGCTGAAGGAGCAGTAGATGACCTCATCTGCTTTATACATGCCACACATCCAGCAGTTTTCCACAGCAGTAGGGCACACTCACACTCAGCAAGTGATCTGTGAACTGGTTACCAAGCCACTACTGTGTTTGTGCCACTTACTGTTCCTACTTACCTGCTCTTCTTCATAATTTAGTAGAAACAGATGCCTTTCTTTATTTCTAACCAGTTAGTCAGGATCACTTTAAACTTGAGGGGCCTCTTCAAGAGCTTGCAGTCCTGGCAGGTTGGGATTGGCAGCACGTTTAATCAACGCATTGTCATGCAACTCAAGGAATTGATGAGAGTGGAGAACAGTATCTGACCTTGTGCATTCAATGCAAAACCTCAAATCCTGCCTGAGTCATCTTTTTTGATTTGACAGGGTGCTACTGATGAGTAATCCTGGAATAGTTTTCTAACCACTCGTGCCTTCGTATTGCTGTAACTGTCTAGACCATGTTTTCATCATTTGACTATTTCAGTGTTGTATGAGTTTCAAAAATATTTCTAATCAAGGTCTATAATATTAACGCTTTCTTTTTTTTTTCCGTAAGACTAGTCTAACTAGCTGGAAAAGGAAAATTTGTTGTTTACAGATCTGTGCTAGTTGGATTTATTTTTTGTATCCTCCTACAGTCTCAGAGTTTGTTTTCAGTATTTTCTGGGAATAAAAGTTAAGCTGAGTGGTTACAATTCTCTTTTTCAGAGATCCTTCTTTTTCAAGATAGCGGCTGCATCTTCAGTCTCCTGTGGCTACTTATGCTGGGTCTGGTCAGGATGAAGTTAATAATCGTCATAGCAGCTGCTGTGGTTATGTGGTTTAGATTTGTGAGCAAAGCAATACTGATAACAAAACAATACTGATAACACACCAATATTTTAGCTATTGATGGGCAGGGCCTGCACAGCATCAAAACCTCCTCTGTTTCTCACTCTGCCCTTCCAGTGAATACAATTAGGGTTGCATAAGAGCTTGTGAGGAGACATAACCAGGTGGATGACCCAAACTAGCCAAAGAGATATTCCATACCACATACCACCTGTCTTGTTCAGGAATAAATGGGAGCAGGGGATTTAGGGAGATGAGCCATCTTTTGCTTGAGAATTGGCTGGGCATCAGTCTACCCATGGGAGATGAATGATTGCCATTGCATTGCTTTGTTTTGTTGTCTCTTTTACTTCTGCTTTACTTAACTAAACAATTTTTATTTTTAGCCACAAGTTTTCTTGGTTTTATGCTTTCTTTCCTCTTCTTCCACTCCATGAGGGCCTGGGAGTGGGGAAGAGAATGACTGGCTGGATGTTGCTCAGCTGCTAGAGCTACCAGAGCTAGCCTACAATGGTTCTGGTATTTTCAGGAGATATTTACTGGTAGTACCATCATGGCATTAGTTAAAAAACAAATTCTTTATGCTGTCCTGCTTCGGTCAGTCTTCAAAATAACATGTGTTTTTTTTTCTTACTGTATTAATACCACATTTTAGGGATTTGGGGTATAGGAGTTGCAACGCAGAAAGCAAACTTGAATCAAATTCCACTTGGTCGAGATGTCCACAGCCTGGTGATGAGAAATGATGGAGCTCTTTACTATAACAACGAGGAGAAAAACAGGCTACCAGCAAACAACCTTCCTCAGGAGGGCGATGTGGTGGTGAGTTTCTTAAGGCTTTCTTACTTCCTCACCTCTTCCCAAATGCCTCTTATTTACAGCTCTGTGGTCAAACTGACTGTTGTAAGTCAAATTGTTCAGTTTGCATCTCCCAGTTTGGAAAGTGCTGGGGAATAAATTCCTGTTGTCTTTGAATGGATCAGCAGCCTGGATATGGGTGGACTTTATTCTTGGTATTGATAGGTTCCTTATGAGGGATGGACATGACTAGAGTTTGAGAAATAGTTTCTGATGCTCAATTGCAGCATCTACCTGATTGATAACTCCCATCACAAGGATCTTTTATTGTTTGAGATGGGACCTGACTGAACAAATAATGTGCTGGAATGCATTTCGTGGCTATGCACTACGCCCAGCTGAACTCTAGAGCTCTTAGCTAACTGGTTAATGATTAGAAGGACAGAGGGGAGCAGAGATGGGTCCTGGGTGATAAATTAATTATTTAAGTATTTTTAGCCAAACTTTTGTAGTTTTGGGGGATATTAAGTGGGGAAGGGGGTAATGCTCACTGGAAAAATGATTGAGAAAAAATTTCATTTTTTTGTACCTTACTATTTCAGGTTTATCAAAACATCCTTAAGTCACTTTGTTCAAAGTGGGAGTTTTTTTAGTACTGTCACTTTCTCCATGTCTTCTTACATATTTTCCAAAGTACATGAAGCAATGCAATGAAATTGAGACCATTTATCACCCCTCCTTTTTCATGCTGGGTAACTTGCCTCTCTATAGCCATGGTTAGAAATGCCATCTTTACAAGCCCCAAACAGCTAAGGGTGACATCTCCACCCTTTGCCCTCAGATAAAATACTGTTCTTTTAATCCCCTTCTGAAATTGTTTTTGAAGTGTTGCAGACTGTTTCAGGGTTTGGTGAATTAGTGTGGTCTGAACAGCTTCAACTAATCACAAAAAAAACCCCTGATGTGTTACTGCTAACTCCCCCATTCCCATAAATATCAAGTTATTTTGTTCTGTCATGAAAACAAACTGTTGAAGTCCTGCATGAGTACACAAATTGTCACACTCAGACATACCAAAGCAGTGAGAAAAATCCTTTAGCTAACAGATAAGTAAGTTACTATCTTGTTAGCGTTTGCTTTCTGCTCTGTGGTCAGCAAATTTATAGCATTGTGTGTGAAACCACGGCCTGTTGCTGCCAGCAGAGTAAATGGAACTGAGAGAGTTTTCTATATGGAGGTATGGAAGGATGGACTTGGTTCATAGCATCATTATTTATCAAAGTTATTTGCTTGAGAAGATATAAACAAAAGGATTGCAAACCGCCTCATACTCAAAATCGTTGAACATCTTGTGTTTCTTTAATGTGGTGAAGTTTGGGAATTTGTTCTGTAAACTCAGTAAGATGCAAAGTGTATTGTGCAGTACTGTCCTGCAGCCCAGTTGAACGTTAAGGATCCTGAATATTTGAAAATACAGATGTTACTGGTCATTTATTAACTTCTAGTCCGTGACAGGAATATGTCAAGTGAAATTTTCTAGGATGCTGTGATTTGCATAATGGTGTTAAAATCTGCCTGTGGGTAAGGAAGCTAAGTTAAATAGCAGTCTTACGTGTATAAACTTGTTGATGCTTTTTTTTTTGTTAATTTTGTGTACTTTGTAGGGCATTACGTATGACCATGTAGAATTAAATGTATATTTAAATGGCAAGAACATGCATTGTCCAGCTTCAGGAATCAGGGGGACTGTCTATCCAGTGGTCTATGGTAAGTCAGAGATTTTCAAACTGTTTCACATTATGGAAAATATTTTCATTCCAGCTCTGTTTTGTGAGCTATGTATTCTTCTCACTTAAATGGAACACACATCAATCATCTATTCTTGGCAACTACAGCAATTAATTACATGAAAATGCAAACCTAGGAAATTACAAAATAATATTTTTTGCCTCATTGTTAAGGCTGCTTAATAGAAAAAAAAGCACTGCTTACTAACTGCTTACAGTGTCCACATCCAGCAAGCTGGGGAGTTGCTGCACTCAGTCTAAAAGTTGTCAGGTAAAAAAAAAAATGAAGCAGATGGCAGACTTGTGGGTTAATCTGATTTATCTATGAAGCTTGATATTTGTACCTTTTAATTTCACGTACTTCATAAATGCCTTCAGTGTTCCATAGCAATAGAATTGTTGTTTGTGTTTTCTTGAACTTCCTGTGCAGTTTCTGCCCATTGCCACTTGTCCTATTGCTTGACACCACCAAGCAGTGCCTGGATCCACCCTCTTGGCATCCTCCCTTCAGATACCCATAGATATTGATGAGGTTCCTTCTCAGTCATCTCTTCTCAAGACTGAACAGGCCCAGCTCCCTCAGCCTTTTCTTATAGGAGAGATGATCCGGTCCCCTCAGCATCTTTGTCACCATCCTCTGGACCTGCTCCAGGAGCTCCATCTTCAGTTTATCTCAGCCTCATCTTAGTAGCCAAAATCATTTTGGTGTTAAGGATAACCCTTAGCTACATGATGGGGATAATTTTTAATGTCATGGTGGGTTCCTAATGAACTGTTGGCATGTTCCCATTTATATCTTGGTACATTTTGATCGATACGGAATTTTATGAACAGGAAGAAAATACTCCAGATGTGTTGTAGAGTCTTTGAAGTCTATAAACGTAGCTGGTGAATTACTTGCTTCCAAGCCGTAAGGGTGGAATGGTTTTATATGGTCAAGTTGCGATGTGTCCTTCAGCCGCGTGATGGCGCCGCTAAAATGCTGTGGCAGCTGCGCCGGATCTCCTCGGGCAAAATCTTCATGAGCAGCAGCACAAGAGTTACTGTGTGGCTGCAACTTCCCCATGTTTTGGAAGGGGTCTTACACAGCATGAAGAGTGAAGGTTGCTTTTAGAAAATACTTGGTGGTGTGTTAGCCTACTGTTAATCTTTTTTCTCTGACTAAAAAAGTTTCGTGCCTGGGGAATGCAGTGACCTTTTATTGCCAGCTCTTTTTGTCTTCTTCCACAAGTGGGCATAATTTCATCATAATTATCATGTCTCCTACATATAGCTATAAGTTGAAGCCTGCAGGTTGTTTTTGTACACTACTTACTTGGTATAAACTTCAACTACAAGTGTCCTTAATTTATGTGAACTTCTAGTCCTGTGGAAGGATTTGGCCATACAGAAGAGAGTTTCTCAAACATTTACCCTATTCAGACTAAAACTATAGATATCTTTTTAAAAGGAACTGGATAGATCAGGCAAACACAGTGTCAAGCTTGAGAAGATAAAACAGAAAAATGGACTTAAAGATTATTTCCTACAGCAGCTGTACCTCAGGCACTTTAATGGAAGCTAGACATAAACACTGCAAAGTACTAGAGAACTGTACAAACACACTGATAGCCGTTTTCACAAAGCCTAGGAGGGAAGAATTCTGACCTTGTCTCTGAGATAGCTAAATTCCAAAATATGGAGATGAAGCTGTTCTTGTTTGAACTAATGTTGATAGTCTGCCAGGTTCATCTCCGAAGTTGTCTTTGAAAGAGACCTTGCTTTTCTGACTAGGTGGGTGTTTCAGTTTGCTAGTGAAGTACACAGAAGCATTGCTCTGAAAATACTCAGCAGTTTCTTTTTTGTATTCTACATTGAAAGTACGGTTGCAGGTGTGTAGATTATGCAGGGGGTCAAAAAATGGGCGTTGTATAAAAAAAACCATTAACTTCCAACTTCAATAAGCTGTCAAAGAAGCTGTCTTTGGATCGTATGCTAAATCTGATGGTTTGATACCAACCACTGCAGACATGTGAAACCTTGTAAACCTCCAGAAATCCACTGTAGACAGCTGAAACTACAGCAGAATTAGGAACAGAAAAATATGCACATGAAAAGGTGACATCCCTGCAAGGTTTATCTGGTAGCATCCTTAATCTGTAGATTTCTGGAGAAATGGAGTAGAAAATTTGGAATCAACAGCCTGAAGCTCTAGTAACACTCCCAGTGAATTTAGACATTCTCATTGACTTCACCAAGGAACCATTGCTGAGTAGACAGCAGAAAAGAGAAATGGTTTGCTCTCCTGGTATAAGGCCTTACCAAATTCATTGAAGAGATTTCTTTTAATTGTGCATATGTAATGGATGTATTAAAGAAATTCTTCGTGGTTTGAGCACAGTCTATTAAGATGGTGTAAAAGAGGATCAAACTGTAAGTGTTCCTTCTCTAATTCCTTCTTTTTGGTTCTCTTCTGCAGTTGATGACAGTGCCATTCTGGATTGTCAGTTCAGTGAGTTTTATCATACACCTCCACCCGGGTTTGAAAAGATCCTCTTTGAGCAGCAAATCTTCTGAATGTCTTCATACTGAGAATTTGCACCCTGCACTGTTACAAAAGCTTTGTCATCTTGAAGCCTCACTTTACTTTTAGGAAATATATCTGTATTTTTAGTAAGTACTCGTGACTGTTGTCTGCAGAATAAATATGTTAACTGCAACACCAGGTAAATGTGTTGCAAATAAGAGTTTTCTGGCATTGTTTTGTGGTTGAAAATGAGTGTTTTGGGGCAAAGTTTTTCTCTGATTTGTACTTGGTGCGTAAGGAGACTAAGGGATATTGCTGTTGTCACTATTACATTCAGTATTTTGAATAAACTGGAGCTCTGTAAGGCAAGTAGTTCTTACACATATGATAGCTATGGAGATGGGTAGTTCTCATGAATTTTTCCCCCCAGCCTTTTTCTCACAGAAATTATGTACTTTTTTTAAAGGATATGCTGTATTTCTAGTCTGTGATTTGCAGTTGTGGTGTCCCAGTTCTGCACAATGACTAACAATACAAAGGCATAACTAGCAGCTAGATACTTTTTTTTTTTGGCAAGGTGTAGGTTAATCCATTCCCTCAATCTTAGACCAGCAAATACAGCTTATCTATTTCTTCTAGCTTTTCATTTGCTTTTAGTGTGACCAAAAAAAAAAATAGAATTTTTTCTAGTAATACTTGTTTGTTGAACCTTAAAAAGTAAACCTGAATACTGCCTGTGTGTTTGAGAACCACCATGCTCTGTTACTCTGGTAAGAGAGTAAGTACAGATCACTCATCTTGGGTAAGCAAAGATCCAGGTGAAGGGTATGAGATGTTATGGTGAAACCTTGCATCTAAACTGTAAATTAGATTATTCTCTTATGGAATAGCATTTTTAATTTCTTTGTGAATCATTTATAAATGGCTAAGACATTGTTCTAAAATGTGATGCCCTTGAATATACATTGTGAGATGCTATTTTTTCCCCTCTTGTCATATTTAATATACTTCCCAGAAGAATTTTATTGTAAAAAATACCTTCATACTGAATGTTTGTGTTTTGGTTTTGGCTTTTCCTGGGTTAATGTGTTTGCATAAATTATTTAAATATTTTTAGAAATTACCTTATTCTGAAATTTTCAAATACAAGCAGCTTCCTCAAAGCCTTTCACCTTAGCATTTACTGTCTTAACTGTATCTGTCTTAACTCTGTGGCCCATGTTTTCCTTCCTTTTAGCCTTGCTGTCACATGACAGTATTGGGTAGAACTTTTCGACCTTGTCAGCATTATGGTATAAACCTTGGGAGATTAGAGTGCAGTTTTATCATTTCCCTTTGAAATCTGCTCAGATCAGAGTAGGGTAATGAGAAATAAAACTCAAATCCTAAAACACCTTCCCCCCAGCCCTCCCTTCTTTCTGGGCTTAACTTTTTTCCCGATTTGCTCTACCTCATTCCCCCAGCAGCACAGAGACACAGGGAATGGGGGCTGTCAGTTCCTCACATGTTGTCTCTGTTGCTCCTTTTTCCTCAGGTGAAGGACTCCTCACATCCTTTCCCTGATCCAAGGTGGGTCCCTCCCTTGGGAGGCAGTTCTCCAGAACTTCTCCACTGTGAGTCCTTTCCATAGGCTGCAGTTCTTCCATAGGCTGCTCCAGCATGGATCCATTACACTGGGTGCAGTCCTTCAGGAACAGACAGCTCCAGCATGGGTCCCCATGGGACCTGTTCTGGGTCACAGCCTCCTTTGGGCATCCATGTGCTCTGGATGGGGTCCTTCACAGGCTGCAGGTGGATCTCTGCTCCCCCAAGGACACCCATGCACTGCAGGGGCACAGCTGCCTCACCATGGGCTGCACCAGGGGCTGCAGGGGAATCTCTGCTCTGGTGCCTGGAGCACCTCCTGCCCCTCCTTCCCCACTGACCTCGGTGTCTGTGAGGCTGTTTCGCTTATGTGCTCACCTCTCTCTGGCTGAAAAGGGGCAGTTTTCCCCCCACCCCTTCTTAATCCATTGTCCCAGGGGCTCTACCACTGTGCTGGGCTTGATCTTGACCAGCAGTGAGTCCGTCTTGGACCCAGCTGGCATTGGATTTGTCAGAAATGGGGAAAGCTTCTGGCATCTTCCCATGGAAGCCACTCCTGTAGCCCCCTGTTACCAGAACTTTGCCATGCAAACCCAATACAGTTTCCACACAGCCTGGGCTTCAGATGTCTGATGCAGCCCTCCACGTCTCAGGGATTGCAGGGATTGCCTGTGACCTCTGCCTGAGGCCAAGAAAAATGGCCCTCTGTCCTTCCAGAGGTGATGTCTTGGAGAAGCTGTGCTGCCAACTGGATGAGTTCAGGAGGCAGTGAGCAGGTGGCACATCAGAGAACATGAAAGGGAGACAGACAGGATCTTCTCTGAGTCTTAACAGCTTGAAGAGCCTCAGACCACATCTGTAATAGGGAAGATGCCACTGTCTGCCTTGCACTATCAAGGTTAGCAAAACCTCTGGAGAAAAGGATGGATGGAAGCTGATGACTTCTGGCACTAAGAGGAATGTTCTTGCCACACCTATGAGTTTACAGCTGCAAAACAGTTGAAGAGAAGCTAGATGAGCATGAGGACCCAGCTGGTGGACGATACCTTGCTGGTGAGAGGAAAGCGAATGAGAAGGAGAAGGCATAAATAGGACAAGTCAGTAATTAACTGTAGGTCTAGTGCTGGGAACATCCCGTAAGATCCTGGTAGACAGTTCGTGGTAAGAGCAGACTGAGGTGGACTGAAAACTGGATGAATGGCTAGGCCCAGAGGGAGGTCAATGGCACAAAGTTTAGTTGGAGGCCAGGAACCAGTACTGTCCTCCAGGGTCAGTACTGGCTCTGGTCCTCTTCAACATCCTCATTAACATTCTGGACAATGGTGCAGAGTGTACCTTTAGCGAGTTTGCAGCCAGCCCAAACTTGAAAGGATTGGCTGATATGCCAGAGGGTTGTGCTGCCATCCACACCACAAGGAGTTGGAGAAATGGGCTGATGAAAAACTTGTGAAGTTCAACAAGGAGAAGTGCAAAGTCCTGCAGTTGGGAAGAAACAACCCCATCTATCTGAACAGGCTGAGGGCTATCCATCTAGGAAGCGGCTTGGCAGAAAGGAACCTGCGGGTCCTGGTGGACAACAGGGTGAACTGAGCCAACAATGTGCCCTTGCAGCAAAGAAGGTGAATGGTATCTGTGCCTGCGTTAGGCAAAATATTGCCAGCAGGTTAATGGAGGTGATCCTTTGCCTTTACTCAGCCCTGGTGGGGCCACTAGGACTGCTGCGTCCAGTCTTGGACTCCTTGGTACAAAAGAGACAGAGACACGCTGGAGAGAGACTGAAGAAGGGCCACAAAGATGATTAAGGGTGAAGCATCTTGCCTATGAGGCAAAGCTCGAGAAGCTCGGACTGTTCAGCCTGGAGAAAAGAAGGCTCAGGGGGATTTGATCAGAGTATGTAAGACACCTGAAGGGAGGGTGAAAGGAATGTGGAGCCAGGCTCGTTGTTGTGGATCACAGTGACAGGACTAAAGGCAATGGGCAGAAACATAGGCTGGAGGCTTCCTCTGAACATCAGGAAACATTTTTTAGTGTCAGGATGACTGAGCACTGGCATAGCTTGGCCAGACTGGTTGTGGAGTCATCATCCTTGGAGATATTCAAAAGCTAACTGGGCATGGTCCTGGGTAGCTGGGTCTAGATGGCCCTACGTGACCAGGAGGGTTGGACCAGGTGATGTCGGGAGATCCCTTCCCAGCTCATCCATTTTGTGTTCATTCAAATGCTTCACCTGGAATTATAGTTCTCATGTTCATGGGTAAAGGAGGGAGTATTTAAAGAAATTCTAATCACTGTATCTAACTGCATCCAGCAAACAACTCTCTCTGAAGACTGCTGTGGTTAAGAATATTTAACAGTAGAAGCTGCTACTTGAGCTTGATGTAGACTTGCTTTAAAATAGAGAGGAGGCTGTCTTCATCGAAGTTGATGTTTGAAATGGAAAACATTGGTAAATATAAAATGCTCAAAATAGCTGCAACATCCACCAAAAATATGGAAAGAGCCTGCTTTAGTGGTTTAAATTTGCTCATTTCTCATCTTAAACAGAGTAAGATGCATTTGTAATACTGCACAATGTAACTGCATCTTTTCTGTGAAAGTCAGAAAACTTCTTGTTTTATAATTGGTGACACAGGAAAACTCTACAAAAAATAAAAGGTGAATAAAATCTTATAAAATCTTATAATCTATTCATCAAAATGAAAAGAAAGACAAATTTTCACCTGAATTTTTTTTATGAGAGTTCTTAAAAGAAGCAAGGCTAGCTTTAACTCCATTGGCCACAGAAATAGAATGTGAATTAACTTGTGTCTCAGCCTGTCATTCACCTGCCAGTGAATCCAGATGTTTTCCCAGAAGTGTTCCCAGTCCCAGCTTTGCCCAAAGAAATGGGATGCAATGCCCATTTTTAAAAATTGCATTTCAGTAAAGAGTAAATTTCAGTTAAGATTTAGCAGTATATTTGGTAGTAGCAAATTTATTTTAACAAGAATGAATCATACTTCCCAGTGAAATGGTTGAGGTATTTCCACTAATTGTTTATACCCAAAATGTTTTCTTAATCTTTGAATGTTACAATTTTGACACCCTGTGTCTTTGAGTACAAAACTTTGTATTAACTAATGTTTCCTGAGTCCTTTTGACATTATACTGTGGCAACAAGATAAGAAGTCTGAAAAAGACTTTATTTTTGCATCCACAAATCGATAGAAGTGACAGGACACATAGTACAGGTTACATACAGATCAGAGTTGTTATTTTTATAATACTGACACTGCCTGTGGTGCTTCTGGGGTAGATGAAATCAGATAGTACTATTCCAACAAGATTAAATTCCTAGTTAGACACTAGAAGACTAGAAACACCTGTCAAGGATTTCCTGAAAAGGTGCTCTTCCACAAAAAATCAGGATCCAGTACCATGGATTTTCTGCAAAGAGAAACTTCATGCTATGCCTTGGGTCTCTTAAATGCCATTCAGCACAGTTCTAATCCCACACCCCAAAAGAGCATTCAGAGATGGCAGGACATGGTATTCAGGTGCAGATGTTCGTGAGAATACAGACTTCCATGAATATTCAGGCTGTTTTTCCTTTTCTTGGGAGTGGACTGCTGTTCATACAGCTGTGTGCAAAAACAACAGAAGGAACCAGGTTCTATAGTGAGAATTTCTTTACTTCATCCGAGTTCTTAGACTATTATTGTATACACACTCATCTTTCTTATCAGTTTGTGTTGATGTTGCCTTGCCTGCTGGCAACCAATTGAGCTCCTGGCTGAGATAAGGTTCCACAAAGGTCCACAAGTAAATCAGTAAAACATTGTTTCATACCTTTTTCTCTGAATCCAGGCTTAAGGCCCAAGGATCCAGCCCCTCAAGTAACCTAAGGTGCTCAAGTAACCTAAGGTGCTCAAAACCACTGTTGCTTCTGGAAATGGAATACCTCTTGCTTTACTGAAGAACTGCATGCATAAATGTGTCCAAAACTAAGCCACCAAGGTACTTATAGGAAGCCTCTGACGGAAGATTTGGAAGCAATTTAAGTGCCTCTTCACTCCTCTTCATTGTTCCTTCCCTTGCCCAGTTCTGCAATAAAATAGTTTCCAGTATAAATATCTTGGACTTCATAGAATTATAGAATCACTTATGTTGGAAGAGACTTCTGAGATACTCAAGCCCAACGAGCACTGCCAAGTCCACCAATAAACCTTGTCCACATGTGCCACATCTACATGCTCTACTTGCAGGAATGGGGATTCCACCACTTCCCTAGGCAGTCTGTTCCACAGGTTGACAAGCTCTTCAGGGAGGAAATTTTTCCTACTATCCAATCTAAACCTCCCCTGGTACAACTGGAGGACGTTTCTTCTTCTCCTGTCACTTGTTAGGTGGGAGAAGAGACCGACCTCCACGTGGCTCCACCCTCCTTTCAGGAAGTTGTAGAGAGCAACAAGGTCCCCCTGAGCCTCCTTTTCTCCAGGCTGAACATCCCCAGCTCCATCAGATGCTGCTCAAAAGACTCCTGCCACAGCTATGTTGCCCTTCTTTGGCTACACTCCAGCACTTCAATGGTACAGATTTCTAGACAAAAGTGCAGAGGATTAGGGAGAGCTCTCAGGTGTACAGTGCTTTGTACCTTTCCTTTTCTCGTGTGCTTCATGTGTAAGCTCTCTGTTGAGGCAAATCTTGATGGCTTGAATGCTGAATTTTTGTTTGTTGAATATTTGTAAGAACAAAGAGTTAGAAGTGCCATTTCCCACCTCACCTGGCTTGTGGAAGAGCCCTTTATTATTTTCTTTATTTTGGTTTCCTCATCCAGACATTTCAGCTTTGCCTAGCTCCTTTACTAGCTCTGTGTTGGAGCTAAGAAAGCTGATCTGATCTGGCTGCCAAGATGAGTCAGCAGAAGAGCTCTTTGTCCTCCACATAGTCCTAACGTCTGACACTTCCTGGGAAGAGGAATAATTTCTTAGACATTGGAATTTCCTTTGCTGCAGTCAAGAGAGGTCAGCTGGGCATTAAATGAGATTGAAAGAACATTCCCATGGGGAGTCAACTGCTAAAATGCCAGAAATTCAGTGTGAACTGTGTAAATAAAACTAAGGTCACTATTCCTTAATTCCAGAGCATGCCAAGAAAAGAGTTGATATCTTTGTGTATATGTATTTAGGTTGCATTGTGCCTGCAATGTAATTCAATATAATATAGAGAAAGCAAAAATTGAAGTGAAGTCACATCCATGAAAAACTCTGGCATGTTTAGTAGACAAGACACTTCCTAGCTTCAAATGTGAAAACTTGAGTCATTTTTCTTAGATGTGCTCATTATATTGGCAAGCAGTACATGTTAAAATCCCCATTGTTGAGAAATCTAAATTCCCTTTTCTCTTAAAATATCTGTGCTCAGTATAGGAGGGCTGATGACCTTTTCATAAGTGAACAAGTATTATACTGAATAATGGTTGCAGTAGTTCAGTGAGGATTTTGTGTGGAAAAAGTACTCCTCTTGGCCAAAGTAAATGCTGGCAAAATCCAGATAAGCTGTTGGAAGAGGCATTTTTCATGCAAATTGGTAGCTTGCTCCAGACAAAGTCATCTTTTCCTGTGTGTAGGATGGAAATAGCGCTTCCCTCTTCAGATGGATGTCAGGAGAACACATTGAAGGAAGGTGAGGCAGCCAAGGCCATGTTCAGACTGCTTGTACCCTAATGCCTGTCACAACTCCATCTCTCCATTGTCTGAGGAATCAAGTCTGAGCAGTCTGAGTCACTCATGACTAATTTGAATGTAGTACTTACAACTCCTAAATTAAGCTCCCCAAGTAGGGAGTGTGAACACACCTTCAGATGTTACAGTAAAGGGAGGGCCATCTAATTATCTTAAGAGAGTGTATTTTCACAGGGGTTTCTTTAGGAAAGGATTGAGCTGCCTGTAGTCCATTTCTTCAGTTCTCTTTCAATTCATAATCTTTTTTTCATCTGCTCTAAAAGCCCATTTTCCCACTAATGTTAAAATAAGTGATACACCAGCCGTTTATTCGTTGCAGGCTGATAGTTCCCAAATTCTGGGAAACTTTGTCCCTATTCAAAACGTGATGGTCAACATAATCCTGTCAGCTAAAGTCCCTGTGGGAGATGCATGTCACGCAGCAAAAGATCTCTGCTGATGCTGCTTGAATTATTTCCTCAGACAGAGTGAGCAGGAGTGACAGATGGTCTTTTTTCCTATTCTCCATGTATTGCTGGAGGTTTGCCTTGCACAGCCATGCTGGTTGGGATAAGGAAGCAAACAGAGCTGCCTCGAGGCTTCTCAAAAGCGTAAGCACATTGAAAGTTGGGGCTCTGGGGAGAGGAGCCAGAGCTGGACCAAATGGTGAGGACTAAACCAAAATCCTCTGCATTTTTGTGTTTGCTGGTGCTGCTGCTGCTGTCACGGTGGGGTGGGAAAGAAGGAGGTGGTGACTATAGCTGGTGTGAAAGCACACCTTACCTACTCCAGCAAGGCTCTGGGAAAACTCTACCCTAAGTATCTTGTCCCAGGTCACACAGAAAGTCTCAGTCGGGTGAAGCAGGCCAGCTCTGTCGGTGAGGAGAGGGCAGGGCTGATATCCCCAGCTAACACAGCCGTGCAAGTGGGAAGGAGCTTCTGAGCTAGTGAGTGTTAAACTGTCAAAAACATTGCTTGTAGCTGCATCACTGCTCACTGCATTCAGGAGGGTGTTACACTGCTAAAAAAAAATAAAATTGCAGTTTTACTGAAATAGCTCTGTCCTCGCTAGACATGCTTTTCAGGATAGCACGCTGCTATTCTGGAGCTGATAAGGCCGCCCTGTCGTGCAGATAGCCTTGATGATGCTGCTATTCGTTCTCCTCTATGGAATGGCAATCATAATATTTCACCCTTTGTCTTCATCCTAAGAGCCAGGGATGTCAGATCCATCCTGGGGAAACAGCCAGATCCCCCAGGTTTGGCTGTCAATTCAGCTCTGCATCCATCGCTCCACAATGAGCCTCCCACTGCGGGCGGTTGTGGGGGAAGGTAAACTGTGACCTTGTGTAGCAATGAACTGCATAGCTGTGCCTTATTGTCAGTGCCTGATTGTTGCTTTCAGGATTGATCTGTAAGAAAGTTCCCTTTTAGAGCCATCTCTGTTTCTGCCCTTTGTTTCTCTTCCTTTCTTATGTTCCTGTGTCTGAATCTAGCGACACACATGATTTATAGCAGTGCAAACCCTGTTGCATTGATGTGGAAGGATCTGCAGCTGCTGGTGTTAGCTTGGCTGGTGAATTGCTCAGTGACTTGACTCCTCCTAGAGCCTGGAGTCATTCTGCAACTTGACTAAGTTAAGCTTCAGCGATTGCTGCCCAGTTCCTCTCTTGGGCTGCATGATCTTGTCCTCGTATGGAGTTGTGCTGGCCTGCAGCCAGACTGCACTTCTTTGTGTCCATGTGCTCCAGAAAACATATCTAATACATTCCCTTAGCTGGATGCCCTACCTAGGCCCAGTGCTTGCTTTCACCTGGCTCTGTTTTCTTTATCCCCGGAGGAGAGGAATAAGCACAAATCCTGATCTCTCACCAAGTTGTTTTGGCCATCTACAAAGACGTCTAGACCAGTCCCAGTAAAGTTATGGAGAAGATTATTTCTGGGAGGTATTGAAAAACACCAGGATGAGAGAGTCATTGGTCATAGCCAGTATGGCTTCATGAGGGGGAAGTCCTGCTTACCAAACCTACTGTCCTTCTACAACAGTGTAACCCACGCAGTTGATCTTGAAAAGCCAGTGGATGTAATCTTGGGACTTCAGCACAGCATTTGATACTGTGTCTCATAGTATCCTTCTGGATAAAATATCTGGCACACAGCTCCATAAACCCATGCAATGGGTGAGCAGCTGGTTCATGGGTCAGGTACGCAGGGTTATAGTGAATGGGGTGACATGAGCATGGGAACCTGTCACTAGTGGGGTTCCACAGCGCTCCATCCTCAGCCCTGTGCTCTTCATATCTTCATAAATAACTTTGATGCAGGACTGGAAGGGATACTAAGTTTGCTGACAACACTAAATTGAGAGGAGCCGTTGACTCCCTTGAGGATTGAGAGGCCCAGCAGAGAGACTTTGACAAATCTGAGGTCTGGGCAGTTACCAATCATATGGAGTTCAACAAGCAAAAGTGCCGGATTCTGCACCTGGGTTGGAGCAACCCTGGATATACAGACAGACTGGGGATTGAGAGGCCAGACAGCAGCACTGAGGAAAGGGACCTGGGGGTTCTGATCGATGACAAGTTGACCATGAGCCATCAGTGCCCTGGCAGCCAGGAGGGCCAACCCTGTCCTGGGGGGCATCAGGCACAGCATCACCAGCCAGGCAAGGGAAGGGATTGTGCTGCTCTGCTCTGAGCTGGGGCGGCCTCACCTTTAGTGCTGGGGGCAGTTTTGGGTGCCACAGTGTAAGACAGACATGAGGCTATTAGAAGTGTCCAAAAGAGGGCTATGAATATAATGAAGGTCCTTGAGAGGAAGCCATATGAGGAGTGGCTGAGGTCACTTGGTCAGTTCAGCCTGGAGAAGAGGAGACTGAGGGGACTGAGGGGAGACCACATTGCAGTCTGCAGCTTCCTCATGAGGGGAAGTGGAGGGGCAGGCACGGATCTCTTCACTCTCACAACCAGTGACAGAACCCAAGGGAATGGCCTGAAGTTGTGTCAGGACAGGTTTAGGTTGGAGATTAGAGAAAGGATCTTCACCCAGAGGGTGGTTGGGCACTGGAACAGCTCCCCAGGGAAGTGGTCACAGCACCGGCCTGACAGAGTTCAAGAAGCATTTGGAGACAATGCTCTCAGACACATGGTGTGACTCTTGGGGTGTCCTGGGCAGGGCTCGGTGTTCCTTGAGGGTCCCTTCCAACTCCATATTCTGTGATTCTATGATTCTATTATTAGTTGTAGCTAAAAGCTTGTTAAAACTTGGAACCCAAACTGATTATACGTTTTTTCAGTACAGTCTGAACACCAGGGTTGTGCAGGATGTTACAATTGAGCTCTGTGGACCATCTTCAGTCCTGTAGCTAGAAAGGTGCTGATCTTGATAATGATTTTCTGGACCCAACAGTCACCTGTACAATGACACCAAACCTTTTCCCTGCAGTGCAGGCAGAGGCCAGCCTGGGAGTTATCTGGAGGTATGATTCTTCATGCCAGCTTCACAAGGGGATGGTGAGTGACAGCAATGAGCAGGGACTTGGTTCTTCTCCAGCACTTTGCTACTACATGAGGCTGCAGCAGCCAAATAGCATAAGGCCCAAGGTTCATCTGTTCTCCAGGCAGTGCTCCTCCCAGGCACACCTTCCTCTGTGACATCTCCTTGTGGGGCCACAGCAACATGCCGTACCTATAATGAAGGTTTTCTTCTAAATAATATTTCATAGTCATAAATGTTATTGCATATGGGTACTTTGTGCCATTTGGATATGTCACTGTTGAAATATTTTCTAATGCTCTTAATGATATTAATGTAGAAAAAACCCTCTTTTTGGTTTGTTTTTTTTTAATTGCAGGAAACAAATAGCAATCCTGCTGCTTTCAAGTAGGTTGTAACTAGCAGCACTCTGCATTTGCAAAAGGCATTCCTGCTTTTTTTTCCCCAGTATATTCTAGTGAATTTTTTTAATAATCGTGACCCCTTTGTAAGTATCCCACAGTGTGGTAGTGGCATTTTAGTCAGCAAGCTTTAGTGGGAGGTATTCTGGGGAATAGGCTGTTTTGGAACAGGGTGACCTTCACAACCACATTTTTAGATGACCCTTGTGAAAACCGTTTTTAAAACTGTGTAAATTAAATTAACTAATGCAGCAGTCTGCAGGAGACGATGGACTCACAGCCAATTGGGAACAAAGGCCACATAAGAGGAAATTCAACTTAGAGGGTGCTAATTCACACCTATAAACTATTGTGCACAAAAGCAGCTGGGAATGAATTCCCTGCTCCTCTTTGGATGTTAAAGACACAACAAAAAATTTGTAGCAATAACGGTTTAATCACCCTTCAAGAAAAGCTCTTGGGGGAAACTGAATGAGGGCAGGGAGAGAAGAGGAGAGTCAGGTTTAAGTTCAGCAGCAGCACCGAGAAGTCTGGCTGTAGATGCCCAGAAAGGTGCTACTGCCTCTGCTTCTGCTCCCACCAGTACTATGGTAGTGCAGCTGCTGGTAGTGGCAGAGTCTGCTTCTGGTCCAGGGATGAAATGGAACATTTGAGGAAGTGAGCAGTGAGGAATCTTGCTAAAATTCCAGATTATTACTATTATTATTATTATTATTATTATTACTCTCTGATAAACCAGAAGCATGCCAAGCTCTCCAGCGAGCATGCCCAGTGAATGCAGTTGATGTTAATCTTAGGTGATACATTCCTGGGTGTGCTTCAGCCTCCACACCAGCATTTTGCTTGGAAAGGAGCAGGGTGCTTGCGAGGGTCAAGCTGCAGCCTGTCCCAACCTCTCACAAAGCTCAGAGGACTTGTGGTGGAGGGGTGCTTGCCAGTGACCTGTAGGTTGGCTCAACAATTCCTCATCCTTCCTAAAACCTCACTCATCCAATCCATCCTTTCCATTTTTCCTTGAGAGATTCCCTGTAACTGCTTCAGATATTTGATGCAAACACCTTTGTTTGAAATACAAAATGACAGCAGCAGATGCCTTCATAGACAGCGAAAGGCTTGGAGAAGGGCAGAGTAAATAAACAGCAAAAATTAAATATATAATATTGCCACACAGAGAGGAGCTTTCTCTTCAAAATGAAGCAATTAACGTGTACGGACTCATTCTGCCAGGCTGGGAGGAAGCAGGAGGCACGTTATTTAAACAAATTGCCACGTAGCCCGTGATTATCATTAGGATTCATTCAAACCCAGGCATTCAGTAAAGCTTCTGCTCTGCGGCTGGCTCTGTGCTGCCTCTCTATCAGTACCTATTGTTTCATAATCTCGCCATACTCGACGCTTTTTTTATCCCAACCAAGTCTGCCTTGTTTATTACCCTCCCCACTGACTAAGCCCGAGCACATTAACAATGCAGGGTTTCATTCAGCTCTTTTTCTCCTGTTAGCTGGAAGAGGGATGTCTTGTCCCCTAATTGCAGAGGATCTCTTCAGCTTTGCAATTTCTGCACTGAAGCTTGTTTAGGGGAAGGCACAGGGCTATACATGAGCCTGAGAACTCACTGGCAGGGCAGATAGTTACTCTTTCCCTCCAAGCACGGCAAAGCCATCCTAAACAGCTCTGCACAGCCAAGCTTCTGCGTGGCAGACAGGAACCTCACACGTGGCACAGCAGCCACAGGCTCTCTCCCGCTGTCCCAGCCAGATGGCTTCCCTCTGCTCACAGCAGCACAGCTCAGCTAGGCTATCCAGGACCAGATCTGGCCCTTCCTGACCATACTGTGCCCAGGGACAGACCCCATCTGGGGTGTGAAGCTGAGTGGGACAAGGATGTGCTGGTGAGCATGCCTCTTGTACAGGTACCACCACAGCTTCCCGCTGAGAAGGGAGTCACTTCCCTTGCTAGAACAGGGTGCTTGTCACAGATATTTCCAGGTTTTTAATGTCTTTCTTTTAATTTTAATTTCTTTCCTCCTTCTGTTCTGATCCAGAACAAAACCAACACCTTTTTGTTGCTTTAGGAGTATTTACCTGACTGAGGAGGACTCTTGCTTCCTAGATGCCAGGAGGAGCAGCCTGGTCATCTCCAAGGTGCCCCAAACTTTGCAGGGTTACTTTTCCCTTGGCACATCTGCCAAGTCCCCAGTGCCCACAGTGTCCCGTGGCAGATGACCTGTAGCACCAGGAATCCATCCCTGCCCAAGCCTCAGCATGCACAAACCTCCCTTGGCATCTTCCCTCACCCTTTCTCCTCTTTGTGAGTATCTGTGCCTCCCAGTGTGGGTCGAGCACATCCAGCATCCAGGACTCCACTGCACAGACATGCAGACTCACCATCACTCCCTTCTCTCCTTCTGCCAGGAACACATTGCAAAACCACCAGTCCCTTCTGCAAGAAAGTGGCCCTCTCTTCCACAAATCTCTGTGTCTCTCCTGTCGAAACCTCAAAGTGGTGTTTACAGGAGGAATTCAAAGCATCACTCAGGGTGGATTAATCCAGTCAGAACTGGGCTGTGCTTCCCTTTCTGCATACTGTGTTTCAGAGATGCACCCAGCACAGTGTCAAAGCCTCTCCACCCACAACTGAAGGCAAAGTGCAACACTGGGTACATAAAATGCAAAAGCTACCATAGACAAATACATATTTTGCATATAATGTGTCCACATAAACAAAATTTATAAAGATTAAATAAATCTATATATACACACATAGAGCATTTATGTATGAAACAGATATTAATACTACATGATGAACACAAATCTATATTTCTATACTATATGCACTTATTTACATTTATAAAGATAGATTGTGGCTATACAATGTACCTAAGCCACGGGTTTTAGCTCAAATAAGACATTTTTTAGACTACCATTTCCACATATGTCCAAGAAGAGAAGGCTGTGCCCAGAGGCAGATGCCTGTGGTTCAGGTACTGCAGATAGGGATGGAGAGGGGGTCTCGGAGAAGCTTCAGTACAGTTAGCCAGGAGACCTTTAGCAAACACAGGCTCAGAGCTTTGTTTTAAACTGCACCTCTTATGTGAGGGGAGAAGGTGCTTCCTCAGCTCACCCCCCTTGCTGCTGTCTGAAGCTGTTCTTCTGCAGTTTAGAGTAACCTTCTGGTAGTCCAGGCCTGGCCATGACAGGAGGACGACCACATTCAGCGGGACAAGAGGCTGTGCTCAGGACGATGAACCATCACCCAAAGCAGGTCTCCAGCAGCATCCCTGCAGGGCGGGCTTGGCTGGGCTGCAGGTCTCTGGCTGCTGGTGCCTCTGCTTTCTACGTGTGACATGCATTGAGGCCATGTCCCCAAGTCTGAACCCTCTCCAAGCTTCAGCAGCAGCTTGCACAGGATTTTGAGGCTCACATTTCTGGATTTCGGCTCAGGAACTGTGGGCTGAGCTAACCATAGCCACCCAATCCCCTTCTGGATAGGACCTTGGTGTGGTGCAGCCTAAAAAGGAACTTTCCACTGCAAAACAACGACTGGCTGCTATGGGACCCTGAAGGGACCTGGGACTGTGCGTGGCATGGCACTCGGAGAAAAGGAGGCTCAGGGGGACCTATCACTCTCTACAGTTACCTGAAAGTATGGTTTAGCCAGGTAGGGGTCAGTCTCTTCTCCCAAGCAACTAGTGAAGGATGAAAAGGAAATGGCCTCAGGTTGTGCCAGGGGAGGTTTAGATTGGATACTAGGAAAAATGTGTTTCCCGAAAAGGTTGTCAGGCATTGGAACAGGCTGCCTAGGGAAGTGGTGGAGTCCCCATTCCTGGAGGTATTTAAAAGATGTGCAGATGTGGCAAGTGGGGACATGGTTAATGGTGTACTTGGTAGTACTGGATTAACACTTGATCTTAGAGGCCTTTTCCAAGACAAGCAATTCTGTGATTCTATGTGCTCACCTGTGCTAAATCAGCAAAAATGCTGAGCTGTAAGAAGCAAGACTAAATCCAGGTATCTAAGAAGGGTTTTTACCTTCAGTTTGAGCCTTGAGAGGGGAGTGAGCTATGCCAACCTAACCTTCCTGTCCTAAGGCTGCTCGAGATAGCACAGGCAGATGAAGCCCCTAAATAGAGTGAGAGAGGAAAATGTAAGAATCAAAACAGAAGTGTTTTGCAATTTCTGCTTTCTGAAGCATGCAGACATACTAACAAGGACATCTGAAGTCTGTACTCTGTCCGGAATGGAAAGTCACAATAAAATACTAACGGAAGTGTCTTGTCATCACCAAATGTTGATTTGCCCACATTTTCTTATCCTTATCCTTTGTTAACTTTGAAGTTATTTTCCATATTTTCTGAAATTTCTGTGCGTCATCTGCAACTGAATTTCATATAGCAGTTAACTCCTCAGGACATATCAATTGTGTAAGGGAAGCCTGAGAAATAAGCTCAGGGCATTCCTGAAGATGAACATTGACCAGCTAATGATTAATCATAATAGGCACAATAATGAGGATAGTGATGGCTGTTTGAAGACTAACATATGACAAATGATAGTGTTAATATTCTTCACTCAGCCTTTTTGCTTTTTGTCTTGATACTGGGTTTGCTTCTTGGAACGTTAATATTGAGAAAGAATTAACTAACAATTTAAATTACAGCTCCTTCAGTGCAAAAGTATTGTGCTCCTGCAATTTGGATGTGAAAAAGATACAAATAACTTCCTAGCTAGTTCTTTTAAAACATTTGAAGTAAAATAGTAGACAGGTATTGAATCAAACACTCCAGTACTGATTGATGTTAGGTTATCCAGGCTCAAAGAGATTTTTCTTCCTCAGATGAAATGAGCGCTGCAGTGTGGCATTGCTGAAATGAGGGCTGGCCACAGTTCCTTTGGCACTACTGATGCCATCTGAGTTTAGCTTTCAGCTTCCCAAATAACTTGTGCAGTCTCAGCTCCCACAAGGGATTAACCTGCCACTCCACAGCTCAACACCTTGCTTGTAGCTGGCTCTTAGCATGAAATCCACAGCCCTACACGAGCAGTGATGTTCCTCATACCTGCACCAACCTGTCAGAGCTCACTCAACCCGACATCTCGGGACCTGGCATGACCCATGACATCATTTCTGGAATCATATTTTCCCATAAGACTCAAGCTCTGCCCATCATCTCCCTTTGCAGCAGGCCACAGCAGTGCCCTTTGGGGACAGCTGTGTGGCACCTCGCAGCCAACATGACACATCCCAGGCTACCATGTTGGCCCAAAACTGACCACCCCAGAGGGTTGGCCCCCTTCCCTGGCACACTAGAGAGGACAAGACTGCACTGTAAATCCTTGGGGTGGAGGTGGCCAGCTCTGGGGCAATGCTCTCTTGTATCCAAATAACTGTGATTGAGACAGGATGGGGGAATTGGCCATGGAAACAAGCAAGGTAGTGCAGGGCAGCAGTGCCACCCCAGCAAGTACTGGGTGTCTGCTGTAAACATCAGCCAGGCAGAGTTGCTGCAGGCTCCCTGTGATGGCAGAGGATTTGGAAACCCTCTCCAGCTTAAACCAGATTTGCCTTCTTCAGCACAAGCCTAATGGGATTGTAAGCAGTTAAATCCCTGTGACTTTCTCAGACAGTGTAATTTTACACAGCCTTGCCCTTTCCTTCTCCTTTCTACACTAGAGCCTTGAGATCGTACAGTTTTCTTTCATTTCAACTTGGGTTTATTAAAAAAAACCCAATTACTCTCTAGCCAGTTTAAACAATTGTCAAATAACCTGCTGTGACTACGCAGAGAGAAAAAGTGTGAGGGGAAAATACTCTGCCTTCCCCTGCCAAGTCACCTTCCAAGGCAGTATCTGCTCATCCAGCTGATTACAGGTGTCAGGCTGCCTCAGGATCTCTCGGTGAATTGATAGTGATCCATCAAGGAAACACATTACACAACTCTGAGCCAATAGGTTTATCCAGGCAGCTGAGAGATACATGCAGAGACACAGACAGGCCGTGGCCCTCCTTCTGACAGCAGGGTGATTTTGCTGGGGACCTGGGATGGGCTCCATGATCCATGTCCTGCCTGATGACCTGGGCAGCTGGAGCCATTGCCTGGGCAGAGGCACCAGTGCTCATGGAGAGAAAACTTGAGAGGAGAAGGTAATACTTTCCAGGGCAACATCTGAAGAAGGATGTTAATCCATGGCAGTGTGGAAACGTGGAGAAGATCCTTTTCTTTTGGATCAACCACAAATTCTCAGCTTATTGAAGATAAGAGATAGCATATAGTTATCAAATTAGGGTAAACGGGTGTCATTTTTGTATAAATTCAGTTTTTATCACCCAAAGAAGAGGTGCAAACATACCGTAGTTTTTCCTGCTTTCTATCCCAGACATGCTGATGTTTGCTGTGCACCAGAAACAAGACCTGCTTCCCAATGTCTTCCCTGAGATTAGCTCAGCTGGCTGAAGCATGGCGCTAATAACTCCAAAGTTGTGGGTTTGACCCCCATATAGGTCACTCTCTTAAGAGCTGGATTCGATGATCCTTGTGTGCCCCTTCCAGCTCAGAATATTCCATGGTTCTGTAACTCTGAGCAGCCCTCAAATCCGGCATGGTCAGCAGTTTGCTGTGTCTGTCACCAGGAGACACTGGGGCACCGAGGCCGTGGCGCTGTTGGAAGCCGCTTTGGTGTGTAATTCGGCGGGCGTCGCCACGCACGTCACCTTTTCATTCTGTGCTGCGCCAAGAGCCGTGGGGAATTCTGAGAGGATGACTTGCGTCCCTCAGCAATATCCAAGGACACTTGTCTTCCAAATAATGGATTTGTAATTCATGGCCAGTAATTTTGTGGTTTATGTGTGCATTTCTGCTGGGTCGAGGATATTTAAAAAGTCTTTGACCCCAGAGGGTGTGTGTCCGTGTTAAGAGGCTGAAGGTGATGGGTGCAGCCCATACCACCCACACTCCTTGCTCAGGCAGGCAGTCAGTGGCTAAAAGAGACCATTTAATCTTTAATCTTCCTACTTTCTCCCCAGTTTAAATCAATACCAAAAGCAGAGGGGATACTCTTGTGATTTGGCTTAAATCTGCTTCTGATCTGGGTAAGCTGAGTTGAGATCAGGCGTTTTTTTGCCAAAGCAGGTGATTTCTTACATATAGACCCCGTCATTTCAAGGAGAAGTTGGAGAAAGGAAAGATACACAAGGGAAAAGCAACAATCCAGTAGTGACAAAGCCATTCCTGTATTTCCTGAGGAAAATCGCTATGGGGACCCATCAGAGTGGTCCATAAAAAACCCAACACCAACCAAACTCACCTTGAAGAGACCCAAGTGCAACTAAACTGGCTGCCCATGCCCTTTATGAGGCCTGGTAAATCTAAAGACAAAAGAAGATGTTTGGAAAATTAATTACTTGTTCCCTAATTGGGTTCTTTGCCCTTCCCTTTGCTGGCTCCCTGCTCCTTGAGAAACAATTTGTAGGCCCAGGGCATGAGTTTGCTGAATCCTGCAAAAAAACCCACTGTAGATGAGAATATTAAGTGTGTGGGGTCTGCCAAGGTGACAAAAAAGGGTCCCTGGTGTCACCAAGTTCACAGCAGATGAAAGAGCAGAGCAGACACTGTGCCTTCAGAGACAAACTGTAATTAAAACCCATGGGGCAGCATTCAGAAAGAGACTGACACAGCATTATCCATTATTTTGAAGGGTATGTGGGAAAGGAAAGGTGGCAGCCAATTTAGGTCTGAAGCAGCCCAACCTGTGGCCTCTGCTTTGTTAGCAGCAGGCATCGACTGTGGTTCTCCTCTCCATTTTTTATCTTCTCACAGGTGAGTTAAAAAGCTGTTCCTTGGGCCATGGGCACAGCTGGCACTTTGAAAAATCATTGCTGCAACAGACTGATTTGGACCTGTGCTTGTGACAGTTATCCAGGTTGCTGCTGGTGTTTCACATGCCCATCACTGTGGCATCTTTCATCACCATGATTGTCCTTTGCAGAGGTCTCCTGTCACTCTGCCAGAGATGCAACCTGGGTAGCAATTAAGGACACTTGATGAAAAGCATCTTCCCTCTAATTCATTGTTTTCACTTCTTGGCATCCTTTTGCAGAGTATACTAATACATGCTAAATAATACTCACTCTGAGGGATTTATTACTTTTTAATGCTATAAGTAACATTCAAAAACTGTAGCTCCAAATAACATGTGTATCGGTCAAATATGTCTAAGAGGTGATGTTTTAATAGCTGCACTTGTCTTACTGTATTGCATTTCTACTAGATTTTAAAAAGGTAATCGTGTTTTACTCTGGTCCCTACCAATATAGGCTTCTAATGATCTGTACAGAAATCTTAACATTTCTGCCTTAACTGTTAAATGTAAAAGTTCAATGTAAAAGGAACGTGAAGAGTGAGTGGTCTTCTTTCCTCATCAATCTGCAAGGATTTTCCCCTCCAGCTTTAGAACGCAAATGTATCTCCCTGTATTTGATACCACTCAAAAATGTGACTGTAATTATTAGCAAACCTAGCGAGAGTTTGAACAGAACCCCAAATGTATTATCTACCAAACCAGGTATTTACAGCTGACTGCATCTCAGACTTCTGAGATTCTGTAGTAAGCAAAAGATGCTTATTCTGGCACTTTCCCCAAAGCAACCTACCAGGTTTCAGATATTACAGCCATCAGTCAATGCAGGTTGAGCATATTTGCAGCAGAGACCCCCTGCACTGCTGTCATGGCTGTAAGATCAAATTAAAAAGCACAGTTATCTTTTGTAGCCTGGAGCACTGTTATCTCTACTAACACAAGGAAGCCCTATTCCTTTTACACTGACAGAGCAATGCCAGGGACTCACCAAGTATGCTCTATGCAACACTGTTTAAAAAAATTAAAATCAGTGGCACTGAGATAATTATCTGAACTCTCATTTATTATGCGGAAGAAGAGAAATCTGGTGGGAATTTTGCTAGCTCTGGCACTGATTTTCTGCCAGGGAAGGAATTCCCCATAGCCAGCAGGGAGGCTTTCAGTTTCTCATCCACTTGGCCTCTGTCTTGTTTTAATATGAGCTCGCTGAGTGCTGACAAGGGACATAGTGATGTGCAGCTCAGCATTTCATAAAGCAAGCAGTGCTCTGGCCGAGGAGCAGGAGGGGGCACATGGGTCTGCGGAGGGGCTCCCTGAGGGGACCCACCCAGCATTCCCCCCACTAGAGTCCCCTGTCACTACCATTTTTCAAAGTGGGTGAAAGAGGCTTGCAGGGTTTTGGGGTTTACCGCTGTTGTTTTCCCTCGCTGCTTGTATTTACCTTGGCAGCTGGGGAAATACTGATCCGTGTTGCTGAAGGTTTTCTGGGAGGCCCTGGTGGTTTCTCAGTAGCTAGCTGAGGGCAGGAAAAACAGTCTGGGAAAAGGCAAAAGACCAGCACAAACACCTCTCTCCATTTTTCTCTTTTTCCCATGGATCAGTTCTCTGACCTGGTTCATGACAAGCCTGCCAACCACCCATACTGGCACATGGCAGAGGCCTCGGGGAGCAGAACCAGCCCTTGTGCCAGGGGCTGGCAGGAAGGATACCAGCCCAAAAGGCAGCACCTCTCTCCTCACCTAAAGCAATTGGTGTAAAATACCAATTTCAGCTAAATTTTAGTAGCCACACTAGGCTGGCTGACATCCAGTTCAACTGAGCCAGGTTTTACATCAACTGCATTGAATCATCGTCAAACTATCTGCTAACAATTGCTTACAAAAGGCTTCCTTTCCTCTCAGTTAGTCCACACTCATATTTTTTGCTCCTGCTATGTGGTCATCGTCATGTTTTAGCTTTAGATAGAGCATTGCCAACACTCATACTGCTTGAGGTTGCACTTTAAATCCACTTTTTGAGACAAGCAGTGAAGTAGGAACTAGAGCACTCCTTATTANCTCTCCTCTCCGAACCTCTCCTCTCCGAACCTCTCCTCTCCGAACCTCTCCTCTCCGAACCTCTCCTCTCCTCTCCGAACCTCTCCTCTCTGAACCTCTCCTCTCCTCTCCATTTTCCTGCCTTTTCTTGCCTCTGCCTGCTTTTTTTTTGCCTTGACTTTCATTCCTTGCTTGCCCCTTACTTCTCCCTTTTCCTTGCACTGCTGAAGAAAGCTTAAAAATCCTCCCTGGGCTCACCATGAAGACAAAGCGAAACTCAGGATTGACTTAGCTCAATCCCTGCTGCTGGAAAACAGCAGCTGGTGAATCTGTTTTACCAGTGGGTTGGATGTCCCTGCCCAGGGTGACAGCATCCACTGGTGGATGCTGGAGACGGGGATGCCAGCCATCTGCAGTGATGTGTCCCAGCTGCAGCCAGATGCCCCATGCCGAGCTTGGAGTTAATGGGCCCCAATCTCCTTCAGGAGGGGCCTGGCAAGTCCAGTGCAGCACCTGGCATTGCCCCGTCCTGCCCAGTGAGCCATGAGGCCCCAGTCACCTCATTCAAGTCCCATGGGATGCTTGGGATGCCCTTGTTCCAGCTGGCCTGTGAGACTCAAGCAAGGGGCTGAGGACACTTGCCTTTAAGCAAGCTCGCTCGCAGCTGGCGAGATGTCATCGTAGCAAGTAGTTGTCATCACCCACCCTGCTGGTTGTGATAATAAAAAGAGACAATTTAGACTTGTGCAGCTCCAACTGGGAGTGTTTCCCAGCTGTGTGTGCTTCTCAGCCATGCCGCAGCTTTGCTCTGAGTTGAGCAGAGGTTGAAGTGCCTCAGCCTGTGTGACATGAAAAGCTCCTGTCTGGAGCTCTGCAGGCTCCTCACTGCTCCCTGCCATGCCGCTGGAATCCCTTGGACCCCCATGCAACTCATGTTGGTTTTGTCTTATTGCCACAGCCCTGCACCTGCAAGCCCTGTTATGACAGTCTGGCATGAAAAGTAATGGCCACCAGCGTGAGAATCACCTTCCTTTCCCATCTCGCTTCCTATTCCTGGGCTGTTGCTCTCAACTTACATTAGAGAACACAACAAAATCATAGCACCATATACTCATTTATAGAATCATAAAATCATTTATATTGGAAAAGACCTCTAAGATCATTGAGTCCAACCAGCAGTGAGTTTGAGTGGGTCAAAAAAAACCCACCCTAAAGCCCGTATATACTTAATGTGGGAAATTTGTCTGCAGAGAGGTGACAGATGTCAGCAGACAGGATGCTTGGGGGGGGACTCTCCTCTGAAGACGTCCTGCACCTTCTTCTCCCAGGTGGTCATGGAGGTGAGCTTTCCTTTCCTTTCTGTTTCTCTCCTTTCATTTTTTTACCTTTCCCAAAGAGTAGCTGTTATCTCTGAAGTCAACGCACGTCACCAGCTACAGACCCTGTGAATAAAGCTTTGTGTGGGTCCAGCTGTCTCAACATCCTCCACACAACAACCTGGGTGAGACTGTGAGCAGCTGAATACCAGCCAGGAGGTGAGCACCAATGGTGAATGGTGCCCAGCTTCCTGAGGGACTCTGTGCCTGCCAGCTCCTGGCATCCCTGCATAGGGATCACACAGGCGGTAGGCTCCAGAAGTGATGCAGAGTTGGGCAACCGGGAGAGAAAGTCCATGTGTTACCTGGTGGCCTGCAGAGAAGATTCATCCAGTCACAGTCCTCCTGGAACACCCTCAAAGGACCAAATGAAGGTCTCTCAGAACGGCAGAGAGCCATTCTTTACTCAAAGTGAATAAAGAAACTTACTCTGTATGATTCTTTCTTCATCGCACATTATCTTCCAACACCGAAGGCTGCACAAAGATGAAAACAGATTTCTATTCTTAACCAAAACAACTCACAAGGCTTCCCATTTTGATAACAGCTCCAGTTCAAAGGAGGAACATATGATTATCCAAAATTAAGCTAGAATAGATTTTTCTCCCCCTCCTCTTCTGTGGTTCCAGCAGTTCTTCTCTGGGAAGAGTGATGCCTTTAGGTTCCCGGTGCACATTCGCCACATCAGGTATCATTAGAAAGCCATTCAAAGGGGTGAATGCAGATCTGGTTTAAAAAGTGACAATATAAAAATGTCACTCTCACTTGACACATCTGACCAAGCAGAGCATGCCTCTATGTGGACTTGGAAAATTGTTGTTTACTTTCATGACTGAAATGAAACCCTCACCCCACAAGCACACACTGTTACGCTTAGCCTTATGCATACGTGGCATCTGGTTTATTCAGTCAAAATAGCTGTGCACATTGTTATTTTCAGGCTTGGAGAAGCTATTGCCATGGGGACTGAAGATCCAAATAGATCCTGAGATCAGATCACAGGAGGTTTTAAAATAAAATCACCACTTTTGCCAATAATCATGTGAAACCAGCTTCAATGTGTAAGCACAGAGACTCACCACCTTGGTGACTCCTTACAAATCATAGTTACTGAAACAAGAAGGACATTCTATATTGTTCATAGCAGCCTGGTACCAAACGTATTTTCAGGATTTAAGTATACAGAATGTCTCCTCAAAGGAGAAGGAGATGGTGGTAGCCAGCTGTAGAGGGTTTGTGTTGGAACCATAACTCCAGCTGAATTTTCTTCCATCAAGGAACACAAAGGCAAGTATCTCTTGTTCCAGATTCGCATAGGGCTTCACTTGTGACTCTCTTATCTCTGCAGGAAGACAAGCTATTACACAGAGAGAGAGAGAGAATAAATATAAATATGTATATGTATAAAACTATGTATAAATATATATATGTAAAGATAGATATTAACTTACAGTGGAACAGAAACTAGAACTTGTGTTGCAGAACAGAAGTCACGGGAATCTGCCTCTACTTCTGTGTAATCTCTGCAGTGAAGCAATCTCAAGCTGTGCTATCAGCTCTGGCAAATGAAGCGACGTCAGGGCAGGTTAATACATGGATATGAGAACGTGAAAGAAAATCCGCCTTTCTAAGGATGCTGGAATCAGAGCTGCATTAACCAGGGGCAGAAACAGCCTGCTCTGGCTGGGTGCAGGGAGGCACTGGTGGCACAACATTCACGCCGTGCAAATGCATGTTGTGTTGCTGGGATGAAGGGAGGGGGGTTGGGGGTGGAGTGGAACCAGAAGCCCCCCAGATCCACCTCAGTAAATCTTTGCCTTTTTTGCCATAATTATTATCATTAAAATTGCCTTTGCTTACACACAAAAAAAATTCCTAGTTAGTTCCTGAGTTAGTGAAATCAGATAAAATCCAAGTGAAGGCTTTGGTGTCACTGCAATTCCACTTTGAGATATTTCTGCCTTTTTTCTGCAGTGCAGATATAAGTCCTTCAGCTCGCAGCAACTGTGTTTGGGGGAAAGAGTATATTGCTAACATGTACCAAAATCTGAAACAGGTTATCATGCTTTGTGATGGTGTGGTGGGTTGACCCTGACTGGACCCCCAGTGACCACCAAGTCACTTCATCACCCTCCCTTCTCAGCAGGATGTGGTGGGAAAAACAGGACAAATGCTCATGGGTTGAATTAAGGACAGGGTGGGATCACTCACCAATTACTGTTTTGGGCGAACCAGACTCAACTCAAAGAAATTAATTTGTTGCAAATCAAATCAGAGCAGAGTAATGAGGTATAAAACCAAATCTTTAAAGACCTTCCCCCCACCCTGCCCTTCTCCATCGGGTTCGTCTTGGAGCCGGCTGGCATTGGCTCTGTAGGACACGGGGGAAGCTTCTGGCAGCTTCTCACAGCAGCCACCCCTGTAGCCCCCCTGCTGCCGAAATCTTGCCATGGAAGCCTGGCACAGATGGTAATGTGCTGGCTCTTCACATCTGTGCTAGCAAAACACATCTGACTATGGTTGATCAAACTACTCTCTCCTATCCCCGTGTCAGCAATTGTGTATCACTCATCACCTCTTCAAAGCATCGGTGACCCAGCACCGTGGTGTTCAGGGAGCTATCAGTATGGCTTCTCATTATTGTTCTGGAGCTGATGGAGGTCACTCCAACCACAAAGCTCCAAACCTGCAGTTAGGTTATTTCAGAAGTGATCCTCCAGTCCCACCAAATCAGAGGCTACAAGAGAAAAACGATCCTTTTCCCTCGTGCTGCCAAAATACAAGACCTTGTCTGATAAGCAGGGCCAAGAGTTGGACTTGATGATACTTGTGGGTCTGTTTCAACTCAGGATATTCTATGGTTCTATGAGACATCTCATTGCTTGGGGCTGTCAGCATAAGGGAGTTTGCGAGTTGAGATCTGACCTCGCAGTCTACCAGCACTCCAGAGACTTTGTAAGTGTTCACTGAAATTACATTGTCCTGTCTGGACCCTCTTTGAGAGACCAACCAGAGCCAACCAGGGCTCTCCTGTGTTTCGTGGTCCAACTGAAGCCCTGAGGTGGGTGTACAGGCTGGTTTGCAGAAGCTTCAATAGTTCTGGGGAGGACAGGCCATGGGCATGTGTCCTGCCAGCTGTCAGGAGTGGGCTGTGACAACAGAGCTGCATGTCCCTGCTGAACCTCACCAACACCAGGCCTGGGCAGCACACCCAGCTCTGAACTGTCCATGTTGTGCACACACTGTGACCACACAGACGTGCAACACCAGCACACTGCTAGAAGTGATGCTGACAGTTGTCTCCCAGAGCCCATGACTCTCGCAGGATGCAGTACAGGGGCTTTGGGTAGCTGATGCTAGTCCCACGGCTCCCGAGACAGGCTTTCCCTCAACCACGGTGACATTCTCCACTTGCCACAGTCTCCATAGCTTGCATTAAGACTTTGAGGAGCCCTTCTGCCTAGAAGATGCAGTGAGGCAGGGAATAGGAAGACAGGTGGAAAAAGACAGTGGTTCTCACTCTGGTGGCCATTATGTCTCATGGGAGAACATCACAGCAGGGTTTGCAGGTGCAGGGCCATGACAGTAAGACAGAACTCCAAATTATGCCAATTGAATTATCCACTTTGAAATATAAATTAAGAGTCATCCTGCGGACAGTCACTCCCAGGTCCTCAGGGACCTTTCCTGTAAATTGCATTCCTTTAATATCTCCTTCAGCTACAACATCCCCTGTGCCAGAGATTTCCTGTCCTTTTTTGGCTCTGGAACTGGGCTTCAACCAGTGCATTTCTGGGCTGCCTGTGCCAAAGGCTCTGGGCCATAAGGAAGACTGCCCAGAGCCATTTCTACAAAATGTTTTTTATAGGAAAAACAGTGAGCCCATGAGGCTTTGCTGTTTGTGGCACAGCCCAGCCCAGCCTCCTGACCACCTGCATCTCAAGGCCAAAGCCAAGACGGTGGTGGATCCACGGTTCTGCAAACAGTATCTCAGAAGTCCTGCTTGGATCGTCTGGGCAGGATGACATTCTGGCTCCTGATCATCATCTACCTTAAATTTGGAAAAGCTGGTGTGAATATCTGTGAGCTGTCACGTTTCTGTGGCTGCCTGGAGCTCAGACATCAGGAGAAAAGGATGCCTTCAGCTCTAGGTGGGTGCCCAGGCCCTCAGCACATCCCCCTCCTCCTGGGGCTTGGGCTGCCTGGGCCCAGGGCCAGCTTTGACAGTGCAGCTGCCTGGCCTTGAATCAAAGAGCTGTTTGAGAACAAGCTGTGAAGAGCATTGGCAAGGACTCACTCCCCTTATCTCAGGCACTGTTTTTAAGTAGGGCTTTTGCCCTTGGTCTCTGCCCCAGCTACATTGCAGCTATCCCTGAACATGGCCATATAACTCCCTGGTCTGGACCTAGACATGACCTGGGATCTGCCTCAGCTCTTCTTCCTTGGTTACAACAGCAGAAGATCCTTGCCCATGAAGTCCCTTTTTCATGCCCACCTTGCTGTCACTCCCAACAAGAGATCACCAGCTCCTGTGTGGAGCTGGCTAAAAACAGGAAACAACAGAAGATGAGGAAATATTGCATATTCTGGAATTTCCTCCGAGAATAGCAGAGAAGGAAAGTGATGCTCTGAAACAGAAGGAGCAGAACCTAATTCTCCCAGTTAAAGCAAGGACAAAGATGCTGAAAGAGCAACTTGGCTCAGACAGAACACAGAGAACCCATGAATAACCTGAGGTTTTACAGTTCCTCCTTCACTAACAATGTCCCCCAGATTCTGAAAATGCTAGCAGACTGTCCAGCTGCTCCCTCAATGCTTCTGTTCCTCGTCTGCAGATAATGAGGCATTTGTAAGTCTTGACCCTGGGCTGTTCACTGGTCCTCCCAAAGCCCGCCTCGTGCCAGCTCCCTCACCAGCTCTTTGTGTTGCCCCCAGAAGTGAGTTCTTCCAGCAGAAAGGGCAGCTCTCTGGGACTGGTCCTGGCACAGAGACACTGAGGAGGGCCCGCATTTCCCTGAGCCCTTTAGCAGCCTGCACAGCTCCTGAGAGCCCACTGGAGCTGCTTGTTTTTGCAAGGTGCCACTGACCATGCTGCCTGTGGGTAGCAGATAAGGTGCTCTGCTGCAGAGAAGTATTTCAGACTGCCAGATCTGCTGAGACACTGTCGAAAGACTGGGAAACAACATCAGACAGCCAATTTGATGAGATGCACAGCCCCACTGCAGCCAGAGAGTATTTCCTTGTATGCATCATCCAAACCTATGGCTGGAGTTCTCTTCCAAAAAAGCAGCTGTTTTCACCCCAGACTGGAGTCTGACACAAGGTAAGCTGCCTCCAGGGTGGGTGACTAGAGAAGGGACAAAGCAGCAACAGGACAACCAGGGGACATCCATAACCTACTGCTTTGAAACTGGAGGACCACACTGTATTCTGGGACTACTCGAGTGTCAAATTCACACTGACATGGTTCACTGAGCACTAATTTTCTGCTGTGAATATAAGGACTGTTTTGGGTCAGACCAAAAGCATGTGTGAATAAGAATTCAGTAAGACTGTTGCATCTCCAACAGTCGCCAGTAAATGGATGTATTAAGAAAAGCATAAGAACAAGAACAAAGTGATGCTCCCCCCAGCGCTTTCCCAGTGTTTCAACTGTTCTCAGCTTAGGAATCTCCTGACCTGGGGGTTGTGGATCTTTCTACACAGCAACTTCCCATGGGCTTCTCTTCAGTGGATCTATCTCATGTCTCCTGGAGTGCGCGTTGCCTTTAGTTCACACAGCATTTGTTGGCAGCCTTTGGCAAAGCTGGAGTGTCTACCAGGATTGAGCTCACTGTCATTACTAAGCCATAGTTGCAATGAGGTAAGAACATAACTCTTTTCCTGTGAAGACAATTTTTTACCTCAGTGATGGAGAGAAACACGCATTAATGGTCTCACCAAAACAGTACATGTACCTTCAGGGAAAATGAGTGTCAGAGGCGTTGCTTTAATTTACTTCATGGGTTACTCATCCCTTTTTGTAAGAGAGGACCAACCAACGAGACACTGCTCAGCCAGTTGCTGGAGAGCTGTGTGTACAGCGGGACAGCCACAGGGGGCCTGGGCAGGGACCCCAGCCGTGCAAGGGTCTGAGCCTGCGCCAGTCACGCTGTCTCTAGAGGTACGAGAAGGCAAGGCATGAAAGTTAACATCTGCTGAGAGTTAGCACATGAGCAGCGCAGATTTTGTAGGGCAAAAAGGCTTTCTCTCGCTCTGCTGTGCCAGTGGTAACGTGGTTACAGCTGTAGGGCATCCCAGGTCAGAGGTGCTCGGGTTTCCCATTTTGAGGCGTGACAGCAAGGCATGAGACCCATGGCTGCTTTAGGTAACAGCTTAAACTTAAATAGCAATCCTTGTATCTTCCTGTGACTACAAGGTGCATGATTTTACAGACTGTTCTTGATGTGGTTTGGAGCCAAGTGAGCAGCAGTGTTTCAAGACGATCCCACCTCGCCAGCCGCCATCCCGCTCCTCTGCTGGGGAGGCATCCATATCTCCTCCACCCCAAAGGTCTTGGCTTCAGCTGCCCATGGCTGTGAACAGAGGCTGAGGAGCTGACACATTTTATTTGTCTCTCCAGCCTTGCCTTCTAACACCCATTAGCAGGGTGGGACTGCGTCTTAAAACAGTGCACCTAAACCTCTCCAGTCCTTCTTGGAGGGATCGCCAGCGAGAACATGACTCAGGTTCATTACAATTTTTTTTACATGCTGGTTTTCTTGCAGCTCTATTGACTGGTGGATACAGACAGAATCGCTGACTGCAAAAGAACAAGTGACTGGCAACCACAGGGTGAGTGGCCTCTGACACTGCAGGTGGACTCCTGAGCTGACTACGTGCTCTTCCCAAAATATAGCAACATTCATTGGGCTGATCCAGTTTTGCTGAAGCCAACAGGTCATCCCAGAAACAAGCACTACTCAACTCTGTGCAGTAATAGGACACTTGAAGAGTTCTTATTGCCCCATACCTTTGAATGATAAAAGACCTTTCCTCCTCATAGCTCTTTAAGCTACAGAGTTTATGTTGTCAGGGCACAGACCTTGGTTGCCCTAACCACCCTCTTTTGCTCTCCTTCACCCTTTCCTATTGCCCAGCCAGGAGACCCAGCACCCACATTTGGGCCAAGGATGCAGTGGAGCTTGAGACTGGCACCACTGCAGCAGCCCTGGGACAGAGGATGGAAATGGAGCATGGTGAGGCTGCTCAGGGTCAGTGAATCCTTTAAATGTGCTCATGGCCCTGACACATATCTTGCAGGTCTTGGCAACAAGAACACATTGTTATGAAACCCAATGGTGATGAAGAATGGCCACCCAGATCCACATGGTTTGTTCTGTTTTCAAAGTAGCAAAGTACTCATTCCTTATATTTTAGTAGTGCCTGTTAATTACAGTGCCAAAAAGTAGTATTTTCTTAACTGCATTAAAACGTTTCCTCTGAGTACATGCAACATCAATTACCAAGTCAAGAGCTCCACCACAAAGCTTTCTTCAGGCAGTAAAGCCAAGTAAACTTCCATGTAGCTCTCTCTAAGAGGTGTTCAATTCCTGAGTGTCTACTAGCACTCATGAAATGCACTATAGAAACTCTGAAGGGCTCATACCAAGGAAGAAATGGGAAAGAAAAAAACAGTGAATCTATAAATCCTATCTAGTAGAATGGGTATAGATTTATGAATTGGTAAATTGAGTTATCCCAACCTGGAGACACTTGATTTTTAGTTGCAAGTTTTCCTTTTACCTCTCAGTTTACGCTGAGTGGTGCTGAACAATAATCTTTTGTTCATGGTGGAGGTGACCAGTTCCTCCAGAAGAGAACAGATCCTGCTTAGCAGGGATCATATCGGCATTGCTCTGCTGTTCTACCAGACAGCTGGCAGCTACAGCCACCTTCCTCGGGGGCATAAAACAAAGTTCTCAGCTGCTGAATCTGCTTTAGGAGCTCTCCTGGAGACAGTTGGACAGCTGGAGCCAATTTTTCTTCAAATATGCAAGTGACAGAGCCTAGAAGCCACCTCTAAGAAACGCCAGCCACATCGGTTGTGCTTCTGACTCCTCCTCTTCCACTCCTAGCAACAATGGTGCAGCATGCCTGGATAAAGCTGTTGGGAAAAGGCATGGAGGAAAGTGTATTGGGAGTCGAAACTACTTGGAAATGAGAGAGATGGAAATGCTGTATTGATCCGTCAGATAAGAACATTTGGCATGCAGCTCAATGACGGTGAGGAAGAGCATTAGTCTTCCAGATTTTTACTCATCTCCATCAGGCTGCAAGCCTTGTTTTGCCAGAGCTATGAGGTACAAGTTATAGTCACTTGAATGATCCAAAGAGGGGTTGGGAGAAGGCAAAGAAAAAGCTGAGCTGTCAGTTAGAGGGAGAAAATCTGAAAGAGGTCTGTGAAAAAATTATATATAGCTATAAGGATTTGTTGCAGAACCTGATGTGGTATAGGTGAGCTAAATTTGAACGTTACATGTTTTCATTATTTTGGGGTTTTGGTTTTGTTGGATAATACTCTGCTTTATGCAAGGTTTTACATCACTGCTTACCACTGTCTATAACTACATCACTCACATACATCCTCTTTTCTGCCATGAAAATTCCAGGTGTGACTTCAGGGCACTTTATTTTACCCAAACCGCTGTGCCCAGGCTATCATCACCCTGGAGGTGCTGGGTCTGTCTGCAGTCTGTCCAAACACCCCCAGAGCTGCACACGGCGAGTCACGCTGCAATAATTTTGACTGTTTGGGGACAATTTGGTGGGCTGGCAGAGCCCCTTTGTGCTCTGCGTCACACTAGGTACAGGACTGCCGCTGCCACGTGCATGTGTGGTATGAAGGGTGTGTTGGCAAAGTGCTGGATTTGCTTTTTCCAGGTGGGGCTTGCTTGCATGGCAGACTCACTCATCACAGGGGACACACACTTATCATATCCCAAAACACCTGGATTTCTTAGGTGCTTGTGCAGCGTTTCCCAGGCAGCTACAGCAATGTTAGTGCAGTCATGAGGAATAGAGGGAGTGGCAGAGCAGACCCACAACACAGCCTTAGCTGGCAGAGCTGCCTGAGGCCACTTTGTGCATGAGCCGTGCCAGTGGGGTCACCCCAGAGTGCAGTTGGGGGGACAAACCCACAGCTAACAAGACCAGTGGAATACTGGAATACATCAGGAACAGCATTGCTGGCAGGTCAAGGGAGGTGATCCTGCCCCTCTACTCAGCCCTGCTGAGGCCACATCTGGAGTGCTGTGTCCAGTTCTGGGCTCCTCAGCACAAGAGAGACAGGGAGCTCCTGGAGCAGGTCCAGTGGGAGAGCTATAAAGATGATTAAGGGACTGGAGCATCTCTCCTATGAGAAAAGGCTGAGGGAGCTGGGCCTGTTCAGCCTTGAAAAGATACAACAGAGAGATCGCATCAATGTCTATGAGTAAGTGAAGGGATGTTGCCAAGGGGATGCAGCCAGGCTCTTCTCAGTGGTGCTGAGCAATGGGACAAGAGGCAGCAGGCAGAAACCAATGCACAAGGAAGTTCCACCTGAACATTACGAAGAGCTTCTTTACTATGTGAGTGACCACACACTGGAACAGTTTTCCCAGGGAGGAGACTGTGGAGTATTCTTTATTGGAGATACCAAGAACCGTTTGGACACAATCCTGCGCCATGTGCTATAGACTCGCCCTGCTTGAGCAGGGAGATTGGACCAGATGCGCCACCGTAGCTCCTTCCAACCTGACCCGTTCTTCTGTGCTTCTGTATGCACAGTACAGTTAGGCCCTCCCCGTCGCTCTCGGGGGTCTCCCGGAGCCCTAGAGCGCCCGGCGTCGAGCTGGAACCCCGCGGCCGGGCCATCGCTCCACGTGCATGGCCACCGCCCGCCCCGACTACATGCCCCAGAATGCCACGCGGGGCAGGGGCGGGATCGGGGCGAGGGGGGCAAGACCAGAGCGGGGAAGCCGCGCCGCGATTGGTCAGCGTCCGCCCGCCCTCCGCGTCACGTGCGCTCGCGCCCCCCGTTCTCCGCCCCCCCCACCCCTCTCCCAGTCACTCCGCAACGGCGCGCGCGCGCGCCAGCGGCACCCCCCCTCCC
>WAAE01018325.1:0-24383 GCA_013400495.1 Nicator chloris | reverse complement strand
CGGAGGCAGCGGCGGGGGGAAGGGTTGGCGCGGCCGGGCCGCCCGCGGGCCCCTCCGCCGGCTCGCCGGGGCCCGGGCAGGGCCGGCGGCATGCGACACCTTCTCCTCCCGCGGCGCTCCCCGCTCCCACCCCGGCGGCCTCCCCGTCCGGCCGCCATCCCCGGGCCCGGGGCTCGGATGGGGCCTCGGACAATGGTGCCGGCCGCCTTTTGTGCCGCCCCCCGGGGCGGTGGCGGCCCTTCCGCCGGGGCTCGGGGCTGCCCTGCCCTCGCCCCGCGGTGCCGCTGCCGCACGCGGAGGCCTGTGCTGGTGCCGGGAACCGCTCCCACGCTCTGGTGAGCCTTGTTGCAGTGTGCTGTGCTGGCCCGTTTTGTTCCGTGTCCTACCGTGTATCAACCCCTTTTTTTTCTCAATTTTTGTATTTTCTTTTTAAAGGCTGGTAGGCACGTCAGTAATGGTCTGCTGGGCGTCTCCGTCTAAATGGGGAAGGAGTGCAGTGCTCGGTGGGGCTAATGGGGTAGTAGTTTACTACCCCGAATTTGAGAGTTTCAGGGTTATTGGGAGTTTATTCCCCAGTCATGTCCTAGGGGTTTTCGAATCTGCGTGTCATTATCGGACACATCTTCAGTTCTACTCGCAGTTGAAGGAGGAAATCCCAAATCTCATGTTTAAGTTTCTGTAATAGGAAAGGAAGGGGGAGGGAGCTCTGAAATCAGGCTAGGATTTAAATCGGCTTAGGATTCGCTAGGGTGAAAACCTAAATATGTGTCAGATTACTTTGACTTCACCTGAGGGTGTTTTCCGTGCTTATGTTGATTTTATCGCTTGATTTTTGTAATCAGTAGACTGGAATTTTAGTCCTCTGAAAGCACATTTTGTATTTTAGCAGAATTCACTCTTCTGCTGCTATTGTTTGGGTGGAGACAATTTTATGCAGGTCAGGCTTAGCAGCAGCAGTGTCTTTAAGATGACATTCGCAGTGTAAAGTAATCTTTAATTTTTGTTTAAGTCTGCAGCAGTGAATCTTTCTCACAGAAAATCTTGCATGTAAAGAGTATGATAACTTCAACGCTTCTGGCTAACGTTAGTAAATGTTAGAAAGTAACTAAAAATTGCCCATCCTTCTGTTTAGCAGTTGCTTCTCAGGGTAAGGAGGGGGCGTGGTGCATTTCTTTTCCCCTTCTCATCCAGTGAGGCTCTTCCTGCTGCTCCTCATTCATTTTGTCCTTGTCTCATCTCTCCGTATTGGTTACCGGTTTTGTTGCTTTCTCAGTCACTGGCCTGCATCCATCAGAGCTCTAAACAGGGAAAGGTTAGGTATGTTCATGCCTAGTGTGAACTGATCTGTCATCCATGCTTGCTTATATTATAGCGTGCCCAGGACTAGAGGAATTGAATATCTGCCTCCATGGGGAGGAAGGAGGGAATGGCCACTCTGTCTCCTAAGCTTTGCTGAAATTATTTCTGCCAGGCCAGCTATGGTAGTTTAGCTCTCATTTCCCCCTGAAGGGGAGTAATTATTTTGGAGTAGTGTATTTGCTCTTATGGAGAAGTATATCCCTAGGGTTGTTTTCCAGTGTGCTGACTGATTTCCTTTCTGTGGCTGAGCCTAAGACTGGTGCACAGCTCCAATAATGGTAATGTAGTTTAAGCTGTCATATCTGCTTTTGGAAAGGGTTAACATCTAAGTAACATATTTCTTTTGCACTAACAAATAGGTAAAATGCAGAGGTATTTTAAAGTTGTATACCCATGGAGATATGCTAACATTAAATTTAGGTTCATTTAAAGGACTTTGAAAGTTTGGAAATGTTTCAGTGTCCTTCAGAACAACATAATTTGTATTACATGTCTGAGATTTTCTACTAAACCTCCATTTTACCTCTTTTGTGATCAAGTTATTTAAAAGTTTGTGTTAGAAGTACCCTTCTGGAGTAAACTTTATCTAACTTAAGCCTCTAAAAGTAAAACAATGTAAGTTAAGTTTAAAATGAAGTGGAGAATGAATAAGCACAGCAGAGCTATATAATTGCTATTAGTTACTGTGCCTCTCCTGAGGAACTGGTACACAGACTGACCTGCTGATTGCACAGATTGTCTCTGTGTAGTGAAAGTTATTGGCTCTTCACAAAGTATTTGTTTTCTAAATCAAATATGTCTAATTCCCAACTGTCAGCAATTAAGTACACTTGGTTTGCTCCCTGTACTGCAATAAAGAGTTTTACATAGAGATCCTGCCTCCAATTTTCTGTACTCAGCTTTGGAAATCAGGAGGCATCAGTGCTTTCATTGGCATTGATCTACATCTTGTCACCACCAAAGAGAAATGATGTGTTTAGAATGATGGCATAATAAATCATGGTCTGATATCTAGGTTATATCCTCTGGAAAATTTAAAATATTCAAAGCTGTACAGTCTCAGCTTCAGTTTGAAAACAGTGGCACTTGAGTCATCTTCTGCCTGGAAGCAGTCATTGCCTTTGAACACATCAGGCTTGAACACATTCTTTAGTAATCTTCCTTTGACTGCTATTAAATACTTGTGAGTTACTATTGATCCCCTCTGGGTACAGACTCTTCTGGCAGACCAAAATACTTGCTCCTTTAATTTGTAGTTAACTCATGTTTTATTACTGGGTTTGCTGGGCCATATAATTGTCTTTGCTTTTTCTTAATGAAACTTTAAGGAAAAGAAAGGATGAGTAAGTACTTTTGGATTTTGTTACATGCCTCATGCAGCTTCTCATTGTGCTTTTCTAAGAGCAAAGGAACAGATCTGTTGAGCAGAAATCAAACCTTCTGAATCTTTGACCTGCACAGGTTCATTCTCCTTTTTTTAGTTTCAGGTTTGGGTGGAATTTCCATACCTCTTTGTTTTTCTCTTTTAGGGAGGTAGAGTTGTTGATACTGAACTGGAATTCTGATTTTGGGGTATTAATATTCAAAAAACTATTTAGCCCTCAAAAGGGAGAATAGCAAAATCAAACACCAGAAATTAAGTGTTCTTCACTTAATATGAGTATTTGTTCTTTATTAGTGAGATTTTTCTCTTTTTATAGGTACTGACATCTGATTAGCAGCAGACAAAGTTAACCTCAACCTGCAGAGCTGATCAGTAAGGAGCCAAGACACTCATGGCTTCATCTGGACAAACAACTGCCAGTTCTCTCCTCATAGCCTTCTGAATTCTGTGTTCTGCAGAGATGTGAAAGAGGTTTTTGAATTGTCATGCATAAAATGAGAAGGCTTTCCTGTGTTCATTATGGACATGAGTCTTAAATATCAAGTGATTCTTTTTCCCTAAATATCCAGCCCTGATTATTCCAATACAGTTGAGGCTTTACAGGACAAAATTAAACAGCTGCAGTCTCTTAATTTGTGGCACCCATTGTAACTGTGTTTGTTTATATTGATAGCTAAGCTAGCCTAGCTTTTAGAAAACCTAATTTGAACCTTCTGATTTTTGCAGTTCTTTGGCTTCGTTCTTTGCTTAGCAACATCCTTCTTAGCCTTATTTACTCCTTCAATGTCTTGGATTAGCAATATTGCTTTTTCTTCATTACAATAGCAGGCACCCATTTGACTCACAGTTCTGATGTTTAAGGTGATGGATCAAACAATCAGCCCTTTTCTTCCTGTCAGAATTAGTCAGCATCCCTGACTAAAACCAAGGAAAAATTCTTGATAAGCAGAGGTGTTAAAATTTGTAGGGCTGTCTGCATGACTTGCTGGTGTTTTTTGTGTGTGATACAATGAGACTGTGTGGTCATATAATTAGCAAAGTGCGTACTAAATTAAAACTCTATGTGTGCTCATTTAAAAGAAAACCAGCCAACCAGAGAAAGAAACTCAAAACCTAGTAAGGAGTTAGTGTATAAACTGAATAACTTCATGTAAAAACACTTCAATGACTGGGGTTAAAATTTCCTTTTTGTATACTTGTCATACCCCTAGTCATAAGTCAAAAGAAGACAAATCCTTGATCTTCTGTTGGTTAGGCTGTAGGGTTATCCTTCTGAAATTTGCTGAAGGCCATTTATGAAAAGGATGTATAGTCACTCTGTCACCTTTCACCTCCTCCTGCTCTATTTGGTTTTTAGTTTCTGAAGTGCTGGTCACTGATGTCTTTTCCCCAGTTACAGGCAATTGTATCACCTTTGGGATCAGGAACTTTGAAGGATACATTCTTATTCTTATTCACCTTCAGCATCCTCACCCCAAATGAGGCAAAGAAGGAAAGTGGGCTTAGCCCAGATCTCCATCATCAGCTCTGGCAGATTCAGTGTATTTACTGCTCCTGTTTTGCTAAAAGTGGAGGTCTGGTTTTTGAGGATGCATGAATTTGTTCCCATTTTTCTATCATGCTGCCATGAATTTTTTGCAAGCAGAGGGATGTCATTCTGGAGGGGCCAAATCTGTGCAGTCTCTGGGCGTCTGGGAAAAGGTAGAGGTTGACTTAAAGCCGTGTTCATGTCAAGTGTCAAAGGCTTTTTGCATTGGAGGTTCCATACCTGCACCGTGGTAGCGGATGAGCAGACATGCCACTGCCAGCTCATTTCTGGATGCTGTTCTGTGCACTAAGTAGAGTTTTTGCTGTTTCTCTGTATTCCCCACCAAGGCTTCATGAAACAAGGGTTGTAGCAGTCCCAGAAATCCTGTTACTCCCAGCTGCTTTGTACCAATGCAGTTTTTTTCAAGATTTCACAATACAGATTGATCAGCTCTCTGCCTTTCACTTGGACACAGGAAAGGATACAAGAAGGGATTAGGGCTTTAACAGCTGGTTTGGGTAGGTTTATGGTGCTATGGACCTGCTGTCCTAAAAAGTTTACTGGCTTGTTGAGTGAAGACACAGGTGTCAGGTAGCTTCCTGTTGGGAACTAGATGTAATACAAGATCCAGTACTCTGATGCAGAGTTTTTAACTCCAGCCACTTCTTTATCACCCTTTAAACGCAGTATGTATGTGTCTATATATGTATATTTATATACACACTTGGGAGAACACAAGTGTACATGGTTGTACCTTGGAAAGAATTACATGAGTAGGAAGTAAGATACCGATGTGGGAAGCCTCTTTGGTTGCTATTGCTGCAGAATTTTCCAGGCTTTAGTCTGCAGGTAAATAGTACAATGCTGTGAAATGTTTGTGACTCTTGGCAGAAAGCAAACACCTAATAAGTCCATTTGGAGGTACTGTGTAGTGTTTTCCTTGAGGTTCAAAATCAGTTGAATGCATTGCATTTTAAAATACTTAAATACACAATACATTAGGAAATCATTGTTTATTTCAAAAATACTGTGGAGCCTGCGATTTGGAGATGGTATCTCGTGATGAAGATAATCTTCATAAGCTGATTGGGATCTGTGCTTGCTGTATTAAAGCCCAATTATTGCTGTTTGCTGTTGTGATATACCAAGCCTCTGGTAATCTTACTGTAATTACAGAATTTTTTTTTTTGCATTCTTGTGTATTTCTAACACTACAGCAGTGGCACTGGTATCTCTAAAGCTTGTTTTATGAAAGGATTGATTTTTAATTTGTAGAATATTGAAGTCTGGTTACAGCTGGTAGCAGTGTAATAGTCAGACTAGTTTTTAAAGGGCTCTTTAACTATCTTTTACATTAGTTTTTTGAGGCTTTTATAATTTTATAGTTCCAGCACATATCCAAGCAGGATGTTTTGTCCTCTAAAACTGTTCTATGAAAAGACAGCAATTAGGAGGATGTACCAGCTAGAAGTAACTGATCAAATTTGTATTTGTTGTGGGATTAGAAGTGGAATGAGGCATCTAATTTCTAACAGGCTAGAGGAGGCAATGAAATAGTAGATAATGGGTTGTGTCATCAAGTAGTAAAGACAAATTGTCAACTGACCCAATTTGAAAAAGAAATCCAAAACCTGTATCTTTTCCAAGAATAGAGTCTGTCAATTGTTTCCAAAATACCTGCTGTGGGAAGCTATGATACTGAATTGACATTCCTGATTACTAATGTAACAGCAGAAACTGGGCTTTGTATTCCATATCACAAAATTTGATGTGGGTAGTCAAAAGCACTGGTTTCTTCCAAAAAGTTAGTCCTGCATCAGAACTGTCTGTGCCTTGGAGTGAACTAGTTGCAAAGCTCTTCATGTTTCTTTAATTTTCTGCTCCCTTAGCTTCCTGAGCCAGCCCTTCACATCTGGAGAAGACCAGTGGTGGCTCAAAGAGGTCAGTGTGAAGGGGAGAAGGTATATCTTGTCTAGTGGTATTTAACTGTTGGATTGTTATCCCTTCACAATCAGATTAACACCATTAAATCTGCTGGGGAGGCTCCTCTGGGTCACCTGACACTTGTCTCCTTTCTCAGGCTAAGCAAATGTTGCAGTCAGCTTTAAACTTGATTTTGTGTGTATTTAAAAAACACAGCAAGTACAAAATAGGAATATATAATGTACTAGTGTCTGCAGAACAGGAGACAAATTTGAATCTTCTTCATTCAAACACCTGTTACGGAATTACACATTTCCCTCGTACTTTGTCATGTCTCATCAGCTGAGGACTTCTTCTTGAGCATTTTTAACCTCTGTTATTGTCAGATTCAGTAACAGGTATACTTTGAAGGTGGTGATAGGGTAGGTGATTTGCAAAATCAGTTTGGAGAAACAGCTTCCTTTCAAGACTTGTAAGCCTTGATGGAGATGTGTTTTATTGAGTGCTCAAGCCCCACTGCAAACTTGCTGGTGTGGAACAGAGCTCACCTGTATGAGGAGAAGGTGGTCAGTCACAAAGGTTGCAGGGTGGCTTGTGCTCAGATTTTCAGAGGTGCTGGTAGGGGATTCCTGAGCAGGTGCAGTGACCGATTTCAGGTTTTGAAGTCTCTTCTTGGAGTCCTAGTCCTTGCCTTTTCTTAATCAACTACAGTGTAAGTCAGAAGGTTGATGAAATTCTGTGGAGCGACATTGTTGTGTCTTGCTGAAGTGACTGAAGTCACCCTAACCAGCAGATACTCTTTGCATGCAGCTTTTTGGCATCAGGGCCTGTCACTTATTTTCTTGCACGTGTAATGTTAGATGCAAAGTCAGTGGTAGTGATTTCTCTGCAATAAAAATCTGACTTTCAGCCAGATACAGAAGGCCTTCCACATCAGGAGAGGGTCCTGAAATGAGAGCCGTGCTGCGATTCATCAGGATCTTGTTAACCACTGTTCGCCAGGTGTGCAAGAAGAATCTGTAGTGTTCATAGCACTGATCAAACAGCTCTGAGGAGCAACCTTCCAGACAAGAAGAGACATGAAAGGAGCACTGACATGTGCAATCAATGTGACAGCACCTTTTTTTTAATGGATGTATAAATTGTATAAATTTTGAGAAAGCTAAGGAATCGTCAAGGAGAGAAGTATGATACCCAAGACATTCAAGTAATGCAAGCACACAGATTCTATTTTTCTGTCTCATGAAAAAGTGAGGTAGAAGCATCTAGAATTCAGGATACTGAAATTATTAAATGAAAAGGGCAGCTGACAAGGTTCCTAAGATTGTGGGATGTTGCTAGAGTGTATTTCCCAATTCCTAATGCTCCATCTTCTTCCTGCATTGTCAGCTGGGTTTGTTGTTTTCTCTTGCCTCTTGAGCAGAATGATCTCTTCATAGATTTAATTAGGCAGCTACACATGTTTAATCTTTTTTTTTTTCCCCTTTTGAGTATATCTTTCAAGCAACAGCAAAGAAAATCTGATTCCATTTGAGCAGTGTAATAGTATACAAAAAAAGTTTGCTGGGGTTCAATATAGCCTAGCTCTCTAGGGACTTGATTTGTTGTTTTTTTTCATGGCACCCTGTGAATGTATGCAAATTGCAATTGTTTTCCCATTTTATAGATGGAATAACAAAACTTTTTTCCCCACTTCACAGGGAGGTGCTTATAAATATATCATGGATTCATAGAATGATCAGCTGAGGTACATTGATATTACAGTTGAAGCCTGTTTAAGCATCTGAAAAGGGAGTGTCTTTATTCAAACACAGATTGTACAAGAAGGTATCTGGCTAGTATTTAGCCTTGAATCTTTTTTTCCTTTTTTTTTTTTTTTTTTTTTCTTCCTAAGGGAAACTAGTATAAGTATTTGGCAAGCTTAAGAATCTTTGGTCTTCTGGTGTTTGCCCCAGAAATCTGTGAAGCCTTTCTGACCAAACAATTTTGTAATTAATTTCTTGAAAGTGTTTATCTACAATTTCATATAAGTTTTTACATTTGAAAGTATTTAAATCTTTATGTTGATCTGAAGATCAAAATTTCAGTCAGTTGTTTGCACCTAGTTACCATGAAAGGTCCTAGTTTTGCTGTGCTGCTTTGATGTCCTGTACGCAAATGAATATAGTATTTTGTCTGTGAAATATGGTATTAGGTGGTGGATTTGGTTTCTGGTAACATCTATTAGTAAAAAAAATGAACCTGTACCTGAGTTGTCTTCTACATTCTTCTTCAGATTGTGGAAGGGAAAAGGGCCTCCTTGTCTGTTGTGGAGACAGTCAGGTTTTCTGCTTGACTAGACAGGTCTGCTGCTTTCCCTGCTCTATAAAGGGATGGCAGGGGTGCTTGCTTAGAAACTTTAGGAGAGGACAGAGGTGGGGTGTCATGCCTTGGGCGAGTTGTGTAGGTACTTCATTTGTTCTCTCTCAAGGACAGGTTAAGCTTCCCTTTCCAGGAAACTAAAGCATTTACTGCATTGCTCATGCAATATAGGAAAATAACTAATTACCTTTCTAGAGGTTTGTGTACTGGCAAAAGCAGATTCCTGTAACATAAAAGTACCAAATCTCAAATCCTTGTACCTATTTAATGTGTCAAGAAGCCTTAATCTTCTAACTTTCCAAAGAAGTGTGACTAGGAATCACTTGTAATCAGACTATCTTGATTTCCACTATTCTTGGTGTTTACTTGGTGTATTACAGTATTCACATAAGGCAGAGCTGGCATCTTTGTGAAATTCAGTGTGCCCTTCTCTTTCCAAAAGATACAGGAGGAGAAGAAAAACTCAATGCAAGTATCCATCAGTTTCTTTTGGGCTGCAGCATAAATGACCAAATGCTGCAGTTAAGTTTTTCAAGGTAGACTTTGTCAAAATGGAGATGGCAAGTGACTGCATTGCCACTGCTTTTTGTGACATTCTGTGGGGAGGGTCCTTTTCCTGTTAGGACCACCAGTCAAAAGTAGTATTTGGAAGTAGGTGTTATTCCTTGTTGCCTGCCTGTTGGTTTGTGGAGACCACCTGTTGTACAGCGATGAGTTTATCTTGGGATGCTGTTGAATTACCTTGAAACCTGATTTTGCCTTCAGGTGGAGCCCAAATGGGGTCTTTGGTCTGATGTCAGTAAAGGTGTGATTAACAGTGTTAAGATCTACACCTGAATGGAAGTGCTGTAAAACTTTTGACGGGATAGAATGTCCTTGATTCACACAACAGTAGTAACTGGAAATTGACTAGATGTTGTATTCCTTCCTTGAGTTTTGATGTTGAATAGAGAATTCCAGCTCTTTTATTCTATATCAAACCAGGAGATAATATCTTCATTGTATTCCAGACTGCTTCATGTCCTTCAGTGCGATTTGATGGTGCAATTTGTGTTGAATGCAGCCAGCTAACTTGCTTTGAGTCCAGTCTCCTGAGGGTTGTTTGATAGGTTTGTACTTGTAAACTGGGTAATTGGTATATGGGAATGACAACATGAGTGCTCACTTCTTGCTTCTTTGCTGGTAGTAGCTCAGTATGGAGGTTGAACAGTTGCTGAGAGGATATCAGGACCTCGAAGAATATCCTTACAAAAGAGCTGGTAAGAAATAAACATAGCAATTGCTTTTCTGCCAAGACCTTTTGGAGCAGTAGAAGCAGACAATGTGGATGGGCAGCTCTGTCTGCTTCCACAGGGCTTTCAGGTGAGTCAGCATCATGAGCGGTAATAATTGGAGGTTTGTGGCTTTCCACATTGGCATGAGAGTCTGACTTCAGTGAGTCATTACCCACCACTAAGTAAAAGAGTTATGGTAGCTCTCTCATTCATCCAGTTTGCTGAGGCTAGCCAGGTTCAGATACTTGAATTATCTTGCCACAGACTAGTTAACAAAAGGCAGCTGGGCTTAATTTTGGGGGCCCCAAACGGGGATAAAAAAAAAAAGTGTGGTGGCTCCAACTGCAAAAAGATCTAGTTTTCTTTTAGTGGCCTTTATTAACCCTGAGGAACATAGGTCCCAGACAGATCATGGCATAAAATACTGTAGCATAAATACTGCACTCTGCTCTTAATGTATCTAGTACTGTGTTAAATGTTACAAGCCAGAAGGAATCTTTAAAATACTATGGTCCCGCAGCACATAGGGAATCTCAACTTTAAGTTTTAATACCTTCTGCAAAATAATTGAATGTTTACCTAAAAGAGGAACAAATACCTTTTAGGTCAAATAGTAATCAAATGAAATAAAACTGTCTTGGAGTATCAGATCAAGGTATAGACACATTTGAAGTTTGTTTGGCTGCTTTGGTAAATCTGTTGCTTGTACTGTGGAATCCATGCCCCCTGCCTGCATTTTTAACTGGGTCAGCGTAATTTAATGTAGAGCTATGATAACAAAGCCAGAAGTGAAGTTGTTCTAACTTTGTAGTCTATACAACTGGGAAAAAAAAAATCCCTTTTTTTTTGCTTAGAAGGACAATTTGGAGCTTTATATAGGAGCTCTTGGTAATTAGGTAAGTCTCAAAATTGGGCTTGGGGAAGAAGAGTCTGCCTAGAACATACACTGGTTTAGGGGAAAAAAGATGAGTAACAACCCATGATGCTTGTAACTAAGGGAATAAACCTAGCTGGAAAGGTTAATTTGGACTAAACATTTGGTTTACTTTGGCATGGATGTCAAATCTTTTTGTATATCCAAAAGAACTAGATGGGATTGGTGTCTAGAGCATCATTTTTAATTCTTCCAGTTGTGGTTAAGTAGTTGCATCATGATGCAGTCCCAGAATTCTTCCCTCCTGTATTGTGATATACTTGCAATTCTTGAGTAAGGGATATGCTCTTCAAAAGTGTGAACAGGGAGAACAGCAGTGTCACCTCCTGTCAGTGTTTTTTGTCTTTGTTTTCATCTGAAGCCAGCTGTTACCAGAACAAGTAGAACAATATCATCAGTTTAAACTTCAACTTTACACAAACTAATTATATGCCTATGCAAATTAGGAATATTTAGCTTCTGATGTTAACCAAAGATAGGCAGTTGACAATCATCTAATCAATTGTATACAAACAAGCATCTTGATGGAGTTTTTTTCTGTCCCAAACCAACCTGGCTCCTGAGGCTTCTGTGTTTTTATGTGCATTGCAGTATTTTATACTTGTTAAGAGGTGTCAGGGAAGGAATAGGGGAAAAAGGCCAGTAAAGCAGTTTTTAGGGAAGAACAATGTTTACTTCATCAATACAAACATCACCTTTTACTGTCTTGCGTCCGCACCTATGTTGTGAAGTATATAAATTGTACTCAAGGATATACTCATTATGCAAGAGGGAAGGCATTAGTTAAATCCAATCCAGCTGTTGGAACTGGGCCAGTTTTTTTCTTTCAGTTAGGCAGGTGGAAGTAGTCTAGAATTGACTTGCAAATGCTAAGCTGTTTGGGCACCCTGTATGTTTTGATCAAGCTGCTTTACTAACCCAGCTATGTGTTCTGGGTAGTTCTTTCCTCTAAGCATGTAACTTCTGATTTTCTGAGACCTGTTTCTGTAATGTTGAGAGGCAAAAACAGAAATAAAGAATTTAATGATGTTTGTAGATTCAGAGAAATTAGGATTGGTCAGTGAATTTGTTCTCTCCATTTAATAGCTGGATTTGCAAAGGAATTAAATGCACATCTTACTAAAATTCCTGGAAACATAACTTTTGTATCCACTGAATAACCAAAACTGCCACTGGGTTATGGTGTTCATCTTGTCAAGATGATCCTGGCTTTCCCACTTCCATGGGCTAGCTCGAGGCTGATATGTGCTGGCTGGCCTGCAGGAGAGTGGGTGTCGGCAGCCAGCTGCTTGTGGGGCAGCTGGCAGTATTGACGTGCTGCCTGGATAAAAACATCTGTTTCCTGCCTCTTCATTTCTGATGGTTTGTGGACTTCCTTGCTCAAGTTGTAATGGAAGTGATCTAAATGTGTTGATTAAAAGTTGACACTGCTGAGGTATCCCACTTAATGAGAATGAGGTAGATGCTCAGGATGAGCACCACGCTGAGCTCCCTATCTTGTTATAATGGTAGGTACATTTTTAGTTGCTAAATGCTGGTTATCCTTTAATCTTCCTTCTGACACAATTGGTATAGCTAAAAGTAGTTAAAATCATTACAATTCATGCCACTTACTGTTGCAGCATTTGATTTTTTTTTCTGTGCAGAGAACGTACATTAATAAGCTCCCTGTACGTGAAACTTAATTTTTAATTTTGTTTGAGGATTCTGTATCCCAACATACAAAGTGAAATGTAATGACCTGACCTTCTGACTAGTTGTATCACCCACACATTTAAATAGTTCTGGTTTGCTGATTTGTACTTGTCAGGGGTTCCCTGCTCTTGGAGTCTAGCCCTGGCTAGCTCTAGACTCTGGGGGTTACCGTGACAATGGACTGAAGGCAAAAGACAAATGCTCCTTCTTCTTGGGACGTGGTCCCACAGCTTTATTATGGAACCAAACTCCAGGAAAGAGGAAGTTGATCAGCTCAAAAGGGGTTTTTAAGCCCTAGGAAAAGGGGGAAGGGAGGGCGAGAGGAACCAATGGGAGCTGACCCAGGGGAGGAGGGGGCATGGGGAGGGATCAAATTAGGGAATACCACATACTAGAAGAGAGGTGTAAATATAATAAAACTATTTTTTGTGCAAATATAACAAACCACCAAGTGTAACATAATAACAAAGATAAACTATTTAGTGCGATACAACAGTACTGTAACTGGGGATGAAGTAATCCTACCAAGTGGCCAGAATTCTGTAGCTCCAAAAGTGATATACTTAAGGGACTTCAAAGTGTTTATAATCAATGAAGACTGATTTTTAGATATGAAGTAGTAACTTAAAATTAACAGAAACCCTAAGACTAGTTCTGATATTTAATTGTGGATGAGATTGAGGTTGCTTAAAGTAGTAACATTGTTTTAAAACATTCTTTCATAAATGGAGGACTATTCTGACTGCTTTGTCTAAAGTGTGATTTTTATCCTGTTGGATTAGCTTGATTTTTTTTTTTCCTGAAGTCTTGTGTAACTATAGTGGGGTTTGGGTTTTTGTTCCCCCCTGCTCTGGTACAACACTTTGTGTTTGCTACAGAGGATTTTCAAAAATGTTATCTTGTTCTCATGTACAAATACAGCTGATTGGTTTTGGGGTTCCTTGAATTTTTAGTTTACAGAAGCTATGTGGGTTGCCTTTTCAAGTAGTTTAATGTTTTATGCAGTTAAATGTTTTTTATGTTAAACAAAGGCTCAAAAAGCTTGTTAGACTTACCTCCATAGAATCTCACTGTTATTCAATGCTTCAAAGTAATCCCTTTTTTTTTCCCCATAAAGGTCTCCGAGGCTCGTGGTAAGGCACCAAGTGGCAGTGTGACAGGAGTGATACTGGCTCTTTAGCACATAATGAGCATCCTCTTATATAAACCTCATATGCAATTTCACAAATGGTATTTGGACAGCATGTGTGATTCAGTGAAAGGTTCCCAAATATGGTCACTGAAAAATAATTCTTTGAATGTGCTGGTGGTACAGCTTATGCTGATAATTCAGAATTTCAGAGGCCATTGCTTTTTGATATCAAGAGTTTGATGCAGTTTTGTGTTCTGTCATAAAACAAGTATCAACTGAAAAATGAGGAAGACATTTCCCTTCGCCTCAGGTGGCTGAAACGGAACTTTTGAGTTCCTTGTCATCTTGTTGAGAGAGATACCGCCCTTGTGGAGAGACCTGAAACACTGATCTGATGAGGACAGCTGTATTCTGTGCTCCTTCTGTCAAAGGCAGTTTTAGAGGGACTGTGGCATTCTTTTCCTTCCACCCCCCCAAGGTCTAGTGTCTCTTAAATCTCTGGTCTTCTGTCAGCTTAGCATTTTTGTATTTTGTATCACAGTGAAACAAAGTTCCCTTCCAGCTCTTAACACAGCAGTCTTAACGTGTGCAGTGATTTTCTTCTTTGGCATATGAAATTAATTTCAGATTTGAGGGAACTAGGAATTCTTTTTACTTCAAGTGGTAGGTGGTAAGGAAAGATTCTTCATATGTAACTGTATCTGACTTTGGAAGAATATTCAGAAATTCAGGGTAGAAGTGAAACATGGATTTATCTAACAACATCTAGCAGATCTTTTGGGGTATTTTATGCTTCATTTTATAAAATAAAATGCTGAGGAACTTGAAATTAGAAATACTGCTCAACATCTACTTTTGACTTGTAACAAGACTTGCAGTACTTGGCACATTACTGTGGTTATGTCAGCCTGTCAAACATAATGGTAAATAATTGTTCCTTACATATGGTGAACTGGGGAAAAGAAATCTCTTGTTACAAAAGCATTATGAACTTAACTCTGCCTTGAGTCATATATAACAACTGAGACGTAATCTTGTAACACAGCTTCATAAGTGTTGTGTTCTTATTTCTTAGTGCTGACTGGTAGTTACTCATTTTTACTGTTTGCACTTAGTGCATGGTGCATTAATAGCTTGTGTTTAGGAGTGTCCTCATGGTTCAGATGCTGCAGCTGTCATCATTTTTTGTGATTATTAGGATTTTGCCTGTGCTGTGGTTTCCTTGTCTGAGATTTGGAGACACTATTTTTTATTCAGTGAAACAGTTCAGCCTTGGCTTGGGGTTAGTGTTGAAACAGATGTGCTGTTTCAGTGTTCCATGAAGTTACTTGTTTGAGCACATCATGCTGAGGCATGATCATAGTCAGAAGCTGTGGATGTCAAACCCTTTTATCCATTGGTAAACTCTTGCTAGGCTTCAACTGCTGTGGTATCTATAGACTTCAGGAGACGTCCTCTCAGCATGGAAGCTGGGAATGAATCCTGGGTTTAAGTTGCAGAATAATTTTGTCTCTTCTCTCTGTTTTATCTGACTGATATTAATGGAGGAAAATGTTTAGGCTTTCTACTAGTGTATAAATCCACTGTAAATGCCTATCGGGTCCCTACATGCTGGGTCTTGCAGGTTGTGTAAAAGCATGTTATTCTGCTTACAGTGGTAATGATTGCTTGAAGGAGGGCTGGCAGTGGTAGTTAAAACAGCTTCTTTTATATGCTATTGCATTATAATATGTGTGTGTCTTCTGAGGCTGTAGGAAGGTGCTGATGACCTGCTATATTTCTAAAATGGTTCATCTGAAATGCAAGCTTTAAATACTTTCCTTTCAAGAAATGCCAAAACAGGACAAAAAAATTACCTGAATCATTTAAGTCTGTTGTTTGGAGGATAAAATCTGGGCATTGCCAATCTTCCTGTCCTATCCTGTCCCACTCTCCCCACCTCACCCCACCAGATAAGATTGGAAATTGTGCCTTTTGGACTGCAAGTTTTAAAATAAAGCTTCCAAAAGTCCATCAAGAGTATGCAGGGTATAGTGCTATATGTTTACTTGCATTTCTTGTAATCAGATGAAGTTGAAACATATTTTAGGTCTTTCAAGGCAAGGATGACTAAATTGTGGACATTCAGAGTCTTATTGTAGAGCAGTCTGTCACTAGTGTATCAGCTCCAATGGTAAAGAGGAGAAAATCAAGCTATGCAACAGTCTGGAGAAATTCTCAGTAAGCAGCATGAATAAAATAAGGTAATCCAGCCAGTGCAAAGTGCATTGATGTGTTTTTCATATATAGCCTATAATTGCCACAATTGATAAGTATGAATTAAGTGGAATCTGTAGTCTTAAACACACTGATATGCAGTGGTCATCTCATATGGTCAGGGACACGAAGTATCAGGCTAGAAATAGTGTCAGCAGACTTCAGGCAAGGAGCACTGATTGTTATCCAGCCACGGCAACTAAGTTTAACTACCAGAATGCACCACAGGCTCTTTGGGAACTTCAGTGCCATAGGCTTATAGGAAGACTCTGGCCCCAACATTGTATCACTGGCTTTTGGTGATCCTGATGACCCTGACAGCCCAATTTTTTTTCAAGATGCTGTGCCAGCAGGTGACTCTAAGACCGGGAGCTGTTAGTTTAGTGGGGGGCACATAACACTCATTGGCTCCATGGCGTTAAGAGTGATATCCCAGTTATCAACCTGCTTGCTCTGTGAATGGAGAGGCAGCACTGGACTTAGTGGTGAGTACTGCCTGTTCTGCCTTTTAAAGGAGGAAGGTAAAAAGAAAATTTACCAGAGCTGCTTTAAAAGAGGAAACACTCATAGAAAGTTTAAAATGAAATACAAAAGAACAACTAAAAGAATAAAACCCAGGTAATACGGAGATTGTAATAAAGAGTACTAGAGCTCAGAAAATCTATGGTACTGGCCAGCAAAAATGTCTGCAGAGGTTTTTTATGGGTATTTCTAAAGAGTGGTAGCTCTCTAAATAAGGAAAAGATGGGAGATTTTTGCACATTAAATGTGAAAACCATAATGGAGTAGTAAAATATTTTGAAGATGAGCTTGATAAAAATCAACAAGAAAAAAGTAAAAAAATATTGAGACAATTGTAATAGGGTGGGATCAGAGAGGCTGAAGTAATGGAAGTATGAAACGATGATAAAACCTTAATGGAAAATCTGAGTGAATTATTTGCCCTTAGAAAGAAGCTTGGAGTCTTCGCAGCAGAGACTTTATGGATGGCTGACTCTGAGTAACTATCTTTAGTCAAAGTATTGTTAGAGAAGGTTTTAGAGTAAATTGATGAAATGAGTAGTAATGTCTTGCCTGGGACTGCACTGTATTTGGTTTTTTTTCTAAAACAAAAATATCAAGCTGGTGAACTGTTGAGCACAGCATCTGGTGTTCCTTAGATTTGCCCTGCTTCCAGAAGAGTGGTACGTGATCAATGGTATCATTGTTTCCTAAAGAACTTCAGATTTAGTCTGATTTTTCTGTTCAGTATAAGTGTCCTAGAGTATTCTTGCATAGATAAATTAGTAAATTGTAGGTAGGGAGCACATCTGAAAGTGAATTGCGCCTTGCATCAGTTAAACGACAGACTTCAAATTTGGCACGTACAGTATTGGATTTTGGAGAGGAATATTCTAGTGGACACTCGAGTTGACTTATTATGATAGGGTATACCTTAAAATTTAAGGTAAGTAGGAATAAAAGATGATTTTAGGGGAAGGTGGGATGGTGTTGCTAGTGAAAAATTCAGTCAAGAGTTTTGGTGTCTAGAACACAGAATGATCAAGAAAAGGAGACTTTACAGCATTGTTTAACTACATTTTTTTTATTGACATGCAGAGTTACAGAATCATAGTATCATGTGAGTGGAAAGGAGCCTTGGAGATCTAGTTCTAGCTCTCCCACCATGGACAAGGACACCTTCCACACAACCGGGCTGCTCAAAGCCTCATCCAATTTGGTCTTGAACAATTCCAGGGTTTGAACATTCACAACTTTACTGGGAAGCCAGTTGCCAGTGCCTTACCACCCTCACAGTAAAGAATTTTTCCTAGTACCTAGTCTAAACCTGCCCTGTTTCAGTTGAAAGCCATTCCCCCTTGTCCTGTCACTCCATGCTCCAGTAAAAAGTACCTTTCCAGCTCTCTTGCATCCCCCTTTAGTACTGGAAGGCAGCTGTCATGGGGAAGAAGTGTTGAAAAACTTCAGGCTATATGGTGTCCTTAAATTTGACATGGTTATTAAGATTATTCAAATATAAAGTTCTACTAGAATTAGAAAGTTGAATGACTGGTCTTGCTAGTCAGATGTGATGACTTCTTGGGTTCTTCATTTGTTCAAACAAATGAACCTACCCAATGCCCTCCCATTCCCCAGCTATCCAGTCCTTATACTGAGCTGTTGCAACAGGCTCAGATGGGCACAAGTATCCAATGGTTTGCCAAAATGATGAGAGGGGGAAATACATGCAGTTCTGGTAGATACTGTAATGCTGGTGTCCTCTTACTGTAAGGAGGACTTGCTTTGTTTAAAGTAGTAGAGTTCAACCCTGTAGATGTAAAAGGAGAATTTTGTCCGTGTTTACATGAGTGAGCTGGTTAATCAAGCAGTGGGCAGGAAGACAAGCGTTCCTTACTCTCAAGTGAACCCAGAGTAATGAATTTCAGAATGGAGACCAGACAGCTTCAGGAAGACCTCATTGCAGCTTTCCAGTACCTTAAGGGGGCTTATAAAAAGGAGAGAGGGTTTTTATGCTGGCAGATAGTGACAGGACAAGGGACAATGTTTTTAAGCTGAAAGAGAGTAGATTTAGATTGGATGTCAGGAAGAAATTCTTTACTGAGGGAGTGGTGAGGCACAGGTTGTCCAGAGAAGTTGCTGATGCCCCATCCCTGGCAGTGTTCAAGGCCAGGCTCGATGGGGCTCTGAGCAACCTGGTCTAGTGAGTGGCACCCCTGCCCATGGCACTGTCGTGCAAACTGACTGAGAACAGTGAAGCTATTGTAGTTATGTCCTGTATGTATTAATGGTGTGAAATCTGATCATTTTTTCTACCTGTGGTTCATCTTTAGCATGTTTGGTATTTTCTTAGATAGCTGATGGGGAATGCTGGTGTTTACTGTATACTGCTGGTCTTCACTGGTACATTTTTGCTCAGGGAGTTATTTGCCCTAACTCAAAAGGAACATGATAGTGGCAGTGAAGGTCAGTAGCAAGGATAGAACATAGAAAGTATTTTAAAAGGCTAATTTTAGTTAGTGTGGGTGATCTTGCTGGACTGCCAACAGTCATCCAGTCCTGTTCTCCTTTGAATTGCATTCTGATGGTACATGTCTTTTCCACTGACAGTTGAGTGTACCTAGGGAGATTGCCTTCAGTAGACTAAAATTCTTTTTCAATCTTCTGGTCTCTCTTATCCAAGAGGTGCAGCAGCATTGTCAGGAATGCGTTCTGAGTGCCTAGTATCTTTAAGGAGCTGAGATGCTTATGGGCTGGTTTTCCTTTGCAGAGTTTGGGCTATAGATCCTAAGGACACTCAGTACCACTGTACTACTTTCTTTCCTTTATCCACAAGCCTGATTGGTCTTATTGCACTGAAGTCGTCTTCTGTCAGTCATGACTGATTTTGGCCAGAGAACTGGTATAGGTTATGTGTTTAGATTGTAAATGTGATTATATGGGAATATGAGATTGTCTAACCTAGATTTACTGCTGCCTTTGGTCTGCGTATATAAACATCCGGAGAGTCATTTCAGTGAAAACACCTGGAGAATCATTCTAGTGAAGCTCCATGGGGAAGTCGATATTTTGTACCTTTGGGATACTTCTTGTGGTTTATGACAGCTTTCTGTAAGGTGTATAATAAAAAAAAAAAAAAAAAAAGAGACCTCCTAGGAAAGACTGAGTTATAAATTATGCACAGTTTTCCATGTCTTTTGATGGATAACTGCACTTTTTACCTAGAAACAGCTGATTCCAAAACAGAATACTACTTTCTTGACGTACTATTTTTTTTTAATTTATTTACAGACTATGAGAAGACACAGAAATGAAGTTACAATTGAATTGCGGAAGGTGAGTCTGCTTTTGTTTGTCAACTGTTTTACTTTGCTAACAGTGTTCCGGTGTCTTAACTAAATATTTTTCCATAAGCTTTGCTTTATACCCTCAAACTTGCATAGCAAAGGTGTAAATTTGTTAAATACTAACTGTGGATTCTAATTTACTTTTCTTCTCCAATTTATGGAGCTCAGTACAACAGAATAGTACTGCTTTACTCCAGTGTATCACTTGGAAATAATCCATATTCAGTTTCTTTACCAGTTATTACAGTGGAGCTGTCAGGTGTTCAAATGTTTAAAATCTCTGAATGGGAAAAGGGAGAGTTTTAGCATTTAGAAAGTGAGGTTGTTAATCTATTTTGTTTTCTGAAAGTTATTGCTTCCATACTGTCAGGGGAGTTAATTTGGGGATCAGATTTTATCTAATCAGATTGGGTAAATGTCAGTATGGCTGGGATGATCATGAGTATGAGCGCTGATCTAGTTTACTGCTCTGCCTAATTGGAGCATTTGTTACACCCTCGTCCTTCATAACTCTTCCAACAACCTTTCTAGGCACCTCAAAGACTTGCTCCTGAAAGATGTTTTACAAGCTAAGAGAAAGGGTAAACTTTGATTTGCTTTTGGGTACCTTCAGTGTATTTGAGGACTTCATACCGGCCCCTTTAGCTTCATTCTGTTGAGACACCTTCAGTTCTTCACCCTTTTCTTAAACATTCTCTTTCCTAGATACGACTTGTTGCTGCTTCTCAGGTCCAAATTGCCTGGTTTTTTCTGGAAGTGTGGAAATCTGAAAGGATGCAGGCTGCAGCTGAGTTTCAAATGGAATAGTGAAAAACAGTTCCTAACACAGTATTCCTCTTTATATTGTGTGTTGTTGACAGGCAGAGAGTCTGTGTATGTCTTGTACACTTCTTAGAGTACCACAAAGCAAATGTTGTTGTTTGCTTTGTTTGCATATTAAATAACTGCAGATTTTTATTTTTTTTTTTACATTTGACTTCTGAATTACATCTGCTTTTTCCAGGCTTTCCCATTCTGTTCCCCAGTATGTTTCAGGGCCTCTCCAGCTTAGTATAACCTGTCTTTTTTGTTATTTTCATTAATGACCTGATAAGTGTTTGGTTTGAATGTTCTCAGTATGGCCCAAGCTCCTTTTGGTCTCCCATCTAATGCTTATCTCCAAGAAGACAAAATCCTTGCTAAAATCAAAGTGAAGGGTTTAAATAGAAACTATGTTGATAGAAATCAGCTTGACTTGTTTTTGAGAAATTTTGTCTGCACTTATCACCTGATTGTGTAGGAGCAACCAAAAAATCTTGTGCTAGTGTTTTCCTGGGATCCTTCTGTTCCTCTTGGAAAAAGGGACTTTGTTTTTTCAGGTCTTACAGAAAAACTTCTCTATCTCATTACAATATAAACAATAAATATTTCTAAGGTTCATCCTGAGACTATAAAAATTAGTCAAAGGAATCTAATTTGACCCAGATGACTGGCAAATGATCAGCAATGGAAGTTTATGCTGGCATGTTAGAGGCCCTCTTTGTTCAGGACTGGTGTAAAACTCTCTGTATAACTGTGAAATCTGTACTGGGAAGAGTCATTCATAGCACTTGGGCAGCCTGTGCCTGCTGGCAGAACAAACCTGTAAAAGATGGCTTAACTAATGCAGCATATCCTTATACAGCTCATTAAATTGAGATGGAATGTGAGCATTCCAGTGCAATCTTTGGAGACAACTTTGCAGTGCAAAGTGAGAATTCTAATTTTAAATTAATTCTTATAATTGGTTTTTGTAACAGGTCACAATTTCAAGGCCAGTTTATTACAGAATCTTGTTGGGGAGCAGGTCAGACACTTAAAGCAAGGGATTGTCCTGTGTAGAAGGAATCCAGCATGTGCCTGTAATATGTGAGTGAAAATGAGGAGGAAACCTATGAGCTGCCAGTGACTTCTCACTGAAAGTTGCACATGCAAAGATCAGTGGCACATTTAGAGGAGAAGCCTAAGCACTGGATGTAGGTCAGACTGTAAATCAAGAGTGAACAGCAGCTGCAGCACTCTTAAATGCAGGAATTGATGTTCTTCTGGATTGTTGGTTAAACATCTTCACTGCAGAGACCAGAAAAAATCTGCTTTAATAATAAAATCAGTGTGTGTCAACTCAGCTGGTGCTGGTGGGCAACTGGTTTTCTGTGGGAACTCTATGGCAGATGAGATTCTGTACCATTGCTTCTGGTACAGAATTGAGACTGAAATGCTGAGGGATGTGTTTTATCAAGTTCCAGCAGTGGAAAGGATAAGTTGTAGTATCATTGCTTCAGTCTTTGCAGTTAACACTGCTGCTCTAGCATGAGTATGCTAAATCCAGGAATTTTTTGGCATGACCTTAGTAATCCACCAGTGCCTCTTCAAAGGAAAGGGATGTCTTCTCTTCATCCCAGCTATGCAGATGCTGCATGTACACCTGGCTTTGAAGAAGAGAGATGAATTGAGTGTATTCTTGATCTATACAGTTGAAGCACTACATAGTCATGGGTTTGTCTTTTGAATCAATGTGGATATAAATATTAAATGAATGGATCTGATGAAACTGCTCACATCTCTGTTTAGTAAGATGGAATAAATAAAAAATCACGGCTTTGAACAGTAGTAAACAATTTCTGCATGCATCAGTGTGAGGTGTTTATTCTCTTGAAATTACAAACATCAAGGTGCATTTGCAACACATTCTGTGTTTCAAGAATATATTATCTCTATTCACTATCTTCACACCACAGCTCTTATCCAGGAAAAATCTCTATTTCTTCTGTTTATTTCCAATCATTTATTTGTTTAGGAATTTAATTAACAAAGCTTAACAAAGCTATCTGACATGAAAAGGTAGCAGTAGTCTGGCAGATTCCAGGTTGAGGCATGGGTTGGCATCATGAGCCAGTCACATGACAGTCCTCATTGTCAAGTGCCCTTTTACTGATTCCATATTGGCTTTGTGTTCTGTGCATTTTGAGAATGGATCTACTACATTTCTGGAAAGATAATCCTGGTCTCTGATTATATTGTTTGTACAGCAACTGGTCTGAGAGTTTAAGCAATAGCTGTCTCCCTTTCCTGACAGATAAGAGTGTCAGTTTTGACATTGTCAGTGTCAGGTGATGGAGACTGCATCAGGATTTAGAATATAAAACTTCTCCGTGCAGTGTCTTGATGAGGTCTGATTTAGAGTGTTTATCACTTGGTTTCAGCATCCCAGGAACCTGAAGGCTGCTCTGTTAGTAACTGGGACCCTGGAATTAATTGGCTTTGTCTGTTAGTCTCAATCTAAAGGGGCATATGGTGGATGAGCAATGGTTAGGTTTCAGTTTAAGGTTCTATATCTAAATGAATCCTGTAACTCCATTGCTGTGAGACATCCTTTGATTCTGGTTGCTTGGCTTTCTCTGAGGTTGAAGTTTGACTTGGGCCACTTGTGTGCCTACAGAAAGGTAGTCCTTAGCCAGGTCAATGATACGGTCATTGAGTTAGGTGTCACCCTTCAAAGGAAGCCTTAGCACTTCTAACCTCAGCAGAAACACAGGATACTGTCCCACTAACAGTAATCCTAAGAACTTCCATGATCTCTCACAAGGTTTATTTTTGGCTTGCTTGACAAACTCAGCTGCCCCTGAGAGCTCACAGACATGAGCTCATGAAAGCTCTAATTGCCAATTAAGTTTGGTGCAAGGCAAATAATTATTTGCTAAATAAGTGGTGGATTAAAGAGTCATGGCCATATGTCTTTTTTTACCTCTTTCCTTGGCATACTGTCCTTGTTTCTACTCTGATCCTTCTTAAATAAGATTGCTTATGTCCAGGATAGCTCCTAAATAAAGTCGAAGACTCCTTGAAGAAAGGAATCTGTCTTCATGTTACTAGGATTGCTAGGATGGAAAATGTTTTGGTTTTTTTTTTCTGATTCTCAGTAAGTCTGAAAATCCAAAAGAAAAAGAAAATACTTAGTTTCAGGATAGTAAAACTTATATCAGTTAAGTGTCTTTTCCAGTTTAGTGTGTATGTATAGCTTTTCATTCACTGTAAAGAACATATTTTAGTACATGGTATAAGTCTACCAGTTTGAGGAATGACTAAAACGACAGGGACATTGAAGCACTACTAGTGTGTTCTTCTGGAGGCTTCCCTATCAAGTGTTAGTAGCACAAATTCTTGGAAAAGAATTTCCATTTACCCTGCCTGAACTGATTGATTTAAAAACATACCCTAAGAGGGCAATTACATTCCTAATGGTTTCTTTTAGAGGCTCAGTTGAAAAGAGCTGTGGAGAAATTCTTTGGAGGCTTGCTTGAATCCATTTTGGTGAGATCTTGCTGTTCCCTGATTTAAGAGGTCTCAATCTTTGCAATCCATGCTTAGGGCTTAGGCTGCATGCTTGTGTCTACTTATTTTTAGTCAATCTGCTCCTCTTCTGAGACAGATGAGCACTAACCAAACAGGAACATGATGATTGCTATCTGTTGTCACAAAGGTGAATCAGCAGAACTCAAATGTAGGAAAGTTGCCTATGTCTTCTAACTGTGTATCTGTAGCTATGTGCTTTATCTGAAGCAGAATCTTAGAATCTGGCTTGGAATCAGTGGTAGCTTAAAAGGGATGTCCAGAAAACCTGAATCTACCTCCATCACTGGCTTGAACTCTTAGTCTTTCCTTGGATGTGATTGC
>WAAE01018324.1:7445-21000 GCA_013400495.1 Nicator chloris | reverse complement strand
GGAGAGGAGAGGAGAGGAGAGGAGAGGAGAGGAGAGGGGCTTCATTTCAGTGACCTGTATTTAGCCTAACTGATACTTTCTTACTTACATGCATAGGACAACTGGTCTGATTGAGACAGGGAAGGAAAAAACAAAACAAACAAACAAACAAACAAACAAACAAAAAACAAAACAAAACAAAACAAAAAAAAAACAAACAAAAAAACCAAACAAACAAACAAAAAAAAAAACAAACCACAAAAACCCAAACAAAAAAACCAAAAGAGGCAGAAAACTCCAGAACCTCACTCAGATTAGAAGACAGCCATTTCTGGGAGGGTAAAATAAGCATGACTTTAAGATGAAATCTCAATATATCAATTTACCAGACTACATTCATTTTTGGCAGCCTAGCCACTGAAGGTCCTCTCTCATTTTGATAATTTTGGAACTCATCAGATATTCAAAAATTATCTTTACAAGAGTTTGAGTTGCATAAATATTTATAGGTCTACTCAATTTTAAGGGTCTCAGCATTTAAAACTCTCCACCTCTTAGAGCAAAGGCAGGTTATCCATATCTCAAGCAAGTTCTCTCTCCTGTCTTGTCGTGCTCTCATCCCCCATTTCTTTTGGTAGTTCCACTGTGTCTCTAACACAAAAAATTAATAGAAGTTACTATAAAATTGCAAGGGTTGTGTAACTGTAAATTCATTCCTGTACCACTTGTAGGAGGACAAATATTTTCTTGCTAGTGTTTTCATGCCTATAAGAGAACCCAAAGAGCTCAAAGGTAATAATGATTTCTTTTGGGGATGATTTTTTTTCCTAATGAAAAAGGTTTAATTTTTAGCCTTATAGTGATCCTTAAATGATGAAAAACATTAAAAGTTAAGAATTATAAAGCTCAGTCTAATATCAAAAAAATATTTATCTGCTAGTCCTTGCAGAGAACAAATGATCCTTATTTTTCTTTAAGAAAAAAAAAAATTCTTTCATTCTTTTTCTACCTTTAGAAAGCATAAACAATCCTTCTCCAAGTTTTCCTCTTCCTTAGATTGGATGCTGGATTCTGGACATGACAGTATCCTTGTCTTTCTATGTCTCTATCTCCCTTTTTTTTTCTCACCTGGGAAAAGCTTGCTCATTTAAAACTCATAGGCATTGTTTTTGTGTCCAGAAGTCAGACTACCTGGGTAACACTATTTACTCTTACTTTTCATGTGAAAGAGCTGCCAACCTTTGTGAAGCAGAAGTTACTACTGAACGCGGGTCCTCCTTTTGGTGACTTTTTGACTTTCATTTGGTCTTACACACACAAGTAAGTGTAAGAGATAATTATTTTCTCCAGATTCTTATATAAGAATTTAGAACTCAAAGCACAAACCAGGCAAACCTAAATGATTCAGTATTTGCACATAGAATCTTCAGAAAAAGGTTTTTTACGAACAACAATACTCTGACCATTTCCATTGTCTGTGTATTTTGCTCTTCCTAACTGCCTTTTTAGCTTGAGCATTGAACATTTGGAAACAATTCTGCACCAAATTGTATTTACCCAGTCTTATTGGTCAAATTATATCACTGCATCTTCAGCTGTTAATAGAACTAATGAAATGTAAAAAGAATTTAGACTTAATATTTTTTCAAAGAAATAGTGCTGTGAATTTTGATATGCCTATAAAATTTGGAATGATTTTGTGTATTTAACCTCTAAGAAGGGAATTCTGCAAAAGCTGCAGCAAATAAACTTGTACAGCATGTCATGGGAAAGAGTGCAAAATGCTTTATTCATGAGATCCTATTAGAATCCTTGCTTATTAAAGCATTGATGTCTCAAAAGAGTTTACAGTAGCTGTTACTAAAAAATAACCCTTCCCTCCTGTCAAAAGAACTAAGAATTGAGAAATGTAAACAAAAGCTTCTACTCTCTCTCAGGGAAGTACTTGAGCATATATTTAAATACCCTCCAAAGTTTCCTGGAATTGTGCAAAAAGATAAAGTACTCTGTGGTTATACAGCAAACTATTTTAAGGAATATGATGCTGTGAGACATATTTCAGTTGTATTAGCCATGGTAGTTAAAGCTATGTACCAAATTCAACAGAGTTGTAGCTGATGAAGAACTAGAGAGAAAGAGCAGAGGAAAGCATCTAAATTATTTTATTATTCTATCTCTAACTCACACAGGCTTTTCTTGTTCAGTCTTGCATATTCTGCAGATGGGCCTGATGATCATAAAATTGGCAGTTTCACTGGGGACTACTCCAAGTTTCACAGCCTGGGTAAAACTCTTGAAAGTCAGCAGGTATAATGAGCCTAAAACTATCACTGCATTTCTTCTGCATGAACCAGAGAAGCCTGGAAGACCTATCACTTAGCGTTCTGTTTGGTGCTGGTAGAACATTGAAAAAAGTGCTTCTAGTGTTTCATTAAGAAAAATTTGTGTGAGATTTTTGCTGACTTTTTAAAACCTGTCTCCAGGTCTAAGAAAATCCAAAGGCGGTTCATAAACAAAATTTGTTCTCTTACTTTCCCTTTTAGTCAATTACCGAGCAAATAATTTTCTGAAATCCCTTCCCTATCCTTGTGTTAAGAATATTTTTGGGTTTTTTTGGTTGATTGGGTTTTGTAAAGTCTTTTGAATTCTTCTTACATTGATGTTACAAAACTCTGGATCGTTATTTTTTGGCCCATGTTTTCAGGGATCTGTGTCTTGTATTACTCCATATCCCAACTTAAGACTGTGTGCACTCCTCTATTCCCCACATTTACATTGCTTCTCACTCTATTCTTTCTTCTTGGAGAGAAGATAATTTAAATGTCAGCCCGTTAACTCATATGGGCAACAGGACACTGAGAAATAGAGAAAGATACTGTCATAATAGAGATCATTATTGGGTGCCTTCAGTGAGTCATTCCACCTACAGAAAAAAATTCTCAAAACTGTGGTTCTGCTAAACAGATGAGAGATTTTTACATTTAAAAGGGACTTTTACACTTTTTATTTTTACTTTTACTTTCATAATAATCCCATTTCTGATACTAGTTTCTAGTTTTTCTGATACCTAAAGCCAGAAGAATATACCACAGCCCCTTTAAAATATACATATAAGACACTATAAGATAGGTCTCTCATCAGTTTCTTCTGGTTGAAGGGAAATGTGTACTCCCAGTTGTCCTGCCAGCTCAGCTACATCATATTCCTGAAAATGCACAAACAGTTAAGCCAACACAGATGCATTCTGTGTTCAGTGAAGCTGCACTGACATCGTGAGTTTTGAAGAAATAGTTGCATTACATAGAGCACATGTTTTCTTTACCCACAGCTTTGACATCTTGGAACAACTGAGTCCTACTGGTGGTGGTAGACAAGTACCAGCACACCCTGCCATAGCTGTAACTTGACCACACATCACTGGTAGCAGCTCTTGTAGCAAAGGCAGAAGAAGTGTAATTGTACCTTACCTGCTGCTAAGCCCACTGCTCCATTTCAAACTCATATACATCTGTGGCTTAAGTTTAGACACTGAAAAGACCATTTGAAATGGCTCAGGCACAATCGTTTTCTCCTTCTGTGAGGAAGGTAATAATTGTCACAAGTGAGGCAAGCCAGACAATGGGGAACCATAACATCTCTAACTCTGGCAGCAAGATTTACTGGAGCATGGTCTGTATTTCTGGCAGCCTCAGTCAGAACAGGTAAACTCAGCATACTTGTACCATGACATTCTGAAACACCTGGACACGCAGAGCTGATGAGTTGTCACTCCATCTTTTGCTCACCTCAGTAAATAAGATGAAAGGATGTCCTTTTCATGAGGACATGAAAGGATGTCCCTCATGTTTCACAGAGAGTTCTTGAGAGCATTCAGAAATGAGCTTAAATACACAGTGTTTGCAAAAATACATTTTATGTATCACTTTAAATAAATACTGTTAATTGCTGTTCTGACCTGTTATATATTCCAACCTAAACATTATGTTCTAAATGATACAGGTACAGTTCTAAAAGGTTTTTCTAAGCCTCCCTATCTCTATTTGAATGCAATTTCACAGTAATCATATGGAGCACACACCCATGGAAATATGTTAAGTACAGATTAAAATTTCTGTTCCTTAAACTTTACTGTGGAATTAATATACAACAAAATAACAATTTATGAGAAATCTAAAAATGACAATCATGAAAGATCTGTCTCTTGGACTAGCCCACAAACTAGCTTCCCAATAAAAGAACAGAATCATTTATTAAGAAAGGGAAGAAAGGCAATTGTTGACAGTCAACAGGGAAATCAAATTAGACCAACTCATTATTAAATGTTTTGATTTAAAGGCAGAGCTGTTAATGAGCTACCAAGACCTATAATTATCTGTGTGTCCAATTTCAGCAACAAAAGGAAAATCCTACAATAGATCAGAAAGAAAAAAGCTGACACAAATCGCAAAAAATCTTTAAATGTCAAAATATTGGTATTTATTCAGCTTTTGATTGGTGGTGTTTCACAGTAGAAAGATTGTTTTGCTGTTTTGCTCCTGTTGATCTACCAGCTGTACAACAAAAGATTCTCTGAAGTTAGGCTACAGTTCCCCAGAAATAATATTAGGGTCAGCCCTGCAATGTCCGATTATACATGATAGTCAGGGCAATTTTGCACAGCTTTTTGGGGACCTCTTCTTGCAGAGCTCATGCATAGATTAAATGGAATGTCAGAGAGAACAAGGGGCAATTTCAAGATTGTAAGGATGCAGAGTACTCCAAAAAGGGTATCTAGTTATTAGTGCAAATATCTTGCTGAATACAAGGATAAGTGAAATATATCTCCAGCAAAAAATATAGCAGTGATGTGCTCATGAAGCTGCCTGTGATTCTTGTAAATAAATCCCTTGTCCCCTATTGAAAGCAACCAAAATGATACAATCTAATTGTCAGAAACACAGGATTTTGCATGCTAATTGCAAGTAATGTAGCTGGATATTCAACTATCAAAAGGGTAAAAATTGAACTAGAACAAATAAAAGAGGATCCCAAGAGATTAAATTAACAGTTTCAAATATGTATATCTCATCATGGCACTGGTAATAGCTAATATACCTGTGTCATTATAACGCTGTAAATTTAGATGCCTGTGACAGCAATAATTAGGTGGTGATATTACTGCATTGCTGCATCCTCTGTAGCTATAACACTGCTGTGCCTTAGTCTGCACGGTTCAGTGCATTTCAGCTTAGTCTTCTCAGCTCCCTTTTACCTTGTCAGGTTCCAGTATTTGTAACCTGTGTTCAAAACCACAGCAATAGCATAGATACTTGTTTTGCCTCTCTGATGTGGAGGGGGAAAATTTGCAAAAGACTGTGTTTTAACCCCACACAACCTGTGGTGCTTTTAACTTGCAGGACAATGTCAGAACAGAGATCATGTTGATCTCAGAAGAGTAACAAAGAGAGGGTTGTCTGAAGGTAGATGCACTTGAAATCACAATGAGGCCCGTGTGTGTTCAGTTTTAGTTTTGCTATTGCTTATTCCAGAGAAGTAGAAGCTCTGTCCCTTTAACCATTACAAGATGGTTATTCATAAGGAGAGAGAGTCTTGACCTCCACAGCAGTACTGTGAAATCCCTCAGATGTCTTGTCAAAAAGGTTTAACAGTACTGCAGTACAGGTGATACTGTAATAATTTACTTTTTGTTAGCAGTAACTCAAAAGGCTCTGAGGACCTGAACTCTCACATGAGATAACCATATCCCAAAGCTAACAGATTAATGCACCATTAAAACTTCAGACCTTTTCTTCAGGCAGACTTTTTCCTTAGGGATGAACGGTTTAATACAGCAATCCAAAAATATATTCTGTAAGATTATGGAGGGAAAAAAAATCACGTATCACACAAAGTTTGTTAAAAGTAACTAAATCTACATTGACCATAAACCAGTGCTTCTAGATCAGGTAGAGAGTTTTATTGACATTGTAACCAAGGTGTAGACATAGCTTATTTTACTACACTTTTGGAGCAAGTGGAAGACAGGCAAAGGCAAAAGAGCAGACTCAAACATGCTCCATAGCTAGTCAGACAAATTATTAAATCTCAGCATTAGAGAGGAGTGTTGAACAGCTGAGTCCTCAGGGAAACTAACTTAGAAAGCATTCACTCATTATGACCCTGTCCACTCATTTGTCTTGAAGTTAAACCATCTGGCTGGGATGATATTTTTTCCTAAAGTTGAAAAAAAATCCCCTTATGTACTTTGCCTATGAAATGGTCATTTATTACCAGGCCATTGTCCGTCTGTCACAATTATTATCAAATCCTCATCTGAGACACATAAGTGTATTGTGTGCAAGACCGTGTGGGTCTTGCTGAAGAAAATAGCTTTCCTCTCCCTTATATTGTCAAGCTTATGACAATAAAATTGTATAAAATCCTTTATTATGGTAGTGAAAATGTTGTTTCATCAAGTAATGAACATCATACTAAATTTATGAAAGTGAACAATTTCTCTCTGTTATTTCTAATTGGACAAACAAGTTTTCTTATGGCTTCTAACATAAAAAAAAATGCAGAGTCCTTTATTGGCTTCTGTAGTCAAGCAAAATTCATAGGAAAGTAAAATGCTCAGATCTTGGTCCTGTTTAAACACTAGGAGTTCTATTATTGACTTTAATACAATTGACAGAATCTAGACATTGGTATAAAAAGCACATGTGGGATTCTTTTGCTTGATCTGAATTCTTTATGCCAGGTGAAATGGCCAATGCTTAATAAAGCACTTAAAATACAGTCATGTACAATCACTACCAACGAGAACCTCATGAGCATCCTCCTGAAAATTCTACATGCATCCTAAAGACAGTTCCTGATGCAGGGTATTTCTTAGTCTTCCCTTGTGGTTAAGTCTGGATCCCTTGAAATAACTTCTGTTTCTTGTAAGTTTTTTGCATGCTGTAGATCTCACAGAACTTTGGAGAATATCTCACTATAGCTTCCCACTGGACATATGAGTAGATATTCCCATGAGTAGTGTTGGAGTCCCCCAGTCCCTGAAATAGGTTTTGTTTTCTAGTGGGAAGTTTTACAGATAGCAAAGCTTTTCTTATGTTACATATTCAGGACAGGCCTTTTCAGAAAACATCAAGCTACTTCAAATTGGATTTTTCAACAGCAAATTTAACATTGACATGAACATGATAAATAGAACTGATCAGACAGGAAAAAATGCTGTTTCATTGAAGCTGAAACATTCTGACACATCAATTTTGATAAAGTTTTTGTCAGAAGAAGGAGAAAAAGATTAATCATTAAATTCTTAAGCATGAGTGCAATAACCTGTTTTGAGGAGTCCTACAGAAATCTAGCATTGTGATCCCTCTATGACATTAAGAGGCAATTGAAATGAGAAACTCGGTTCCATAGGAAATGAACCACAGCATCAGAATCTTCTATACCTTATTATAAGTGGAAAATTAAGCCCCAGGAAGTCTCCTTTGACAAAGCCTTACTTTGTACCATTTTCTTAGGAGTTATTGTTTTTTACTGACTTTGAATATAACCTGACATAACTTCCATCTCATCTGAAGCCCCAAAACACTCCTTTGTGTGAATGTTTAATAATAACCCTTCACTGATAATTTAGTTCTGTTATTTGTGAAACTACTTACTAAATATAAGACATTCAAACATTATAGCACAGCAGATGATTACTATTACAATTATGATTGTCTTCATCCAGTCTCCTCAAAGTTCAGAAGGGTATGATTTCTACCCAAAATAAGAAATTGTAAACAATGTTTACAAATCACAGACTGGTTATTAGTTTAGTATTTCTTTCAATACATATAACCCTGAGGAAAAAAATAATTGAAAAGCAGTGAGAACGTAAAGCTCATCGGGCTATTTCTTGCAAGTTATTACTAGAATTTGGGCTCACACTATCTTCTTGGAGCTGCCTAAGTACAAGGTATCTTGTCATTGTTGTACACTTCTCTATTGTCTATAAAGAAATTTGTTACATCCAAAAGATAATTTTACCCATTCTAAAACAATTTACTAGGCTGTGGCTCACCTTAGGGTAAGCCAGAAAGGATTTGAGGAGAGCATTTATTGCCATTTAATGGCACCCGTCTAGAACTAGTTTGAAGTTGAAATAATAAAATCAAACTAAGTGTTTGAAAAGCGTATAGCAAGCATGCCAGATTTTGCACTTTATAGTAGACAAATACAATCTGGACATCAGTTTCTCAGCACCAGCATTTGTGCTGCAAATCTACTTCTGTTTCTCCACATTACTACTGCTACTGTAGTCATAGTCATAATCAGAGACTTAGAAGCTCTTTCTATTTCCAGATCATGTTTGTGCCCTACTGGCAGCCTGGTATTTAATGAAAAAGCAAAAATAAGAAAGATCATGTAATGAAGTGTGGGCTGGTCATATAGTACAGGGAGTATCCCCAGAGAAGCAAAAACAAAAAGGTGAAGTTGTAGCATACGTGCTCTTCAGTTAGGGTGCGGACATAGTCATTTGCAGGCTCACTTTTTGACACAATCAGTTCCACAGATGAATGATACAAAACATGTATTACGATGTAGTTGAGTTATAGAAACGAAAATAGATGAATTCATATGAAGTACTCATATATGAAAAGGGATTTCCATAGGGGTGCTTGGAGAAAACCAAATGCATGAAAACTGTGAACATGGATTCAATTTATGGTCATGCTCACGGTGTCCATACCCATGGCAGAGGGAGTTGGAACCGGATGGTTTTTTAGGGCTCCTTCCAACCCAAACCATTCTATATCTTATAATACCCACTTGCCTCATCCTAGAATGTTCTGGTACACTTCAATGCTCCGGTTTACAGAGTGCCTAATTCAGTGAGACGATGAATACCAGCTGAGGGAGGAGTCACAGCTACCGATTCCTCTATGAAGGGCCATAGTTCAGCTGCGTGGAGAAAAAGACTCAAACACTGTACTGCCACTGTGCCCAGTTTCGACATGCATGGCAGAGACTTCCTGGGCAACTTTGTAATGCCACCACCTGAGGAATGAGGAAACTGCACACGAAATTAACTTGACCTGAACACAAGCATTAGAAGCAATATTGCCACATTACCTTCCAGTTCTAATCATAGCTCTAAGTTTAGTCTTAGGCCATGGCATTAAAAAGTATTATTTCTTTCATTATAGCTTAGAATCAAGATACTGTCTCTTCCAATCATAATTAAATTTCTTACAACCTCCAGTTTTAAATCGGAGTGGGAAAACAAGTCAGCTTCTATATATTTTACTGGATACAACACAAGGAGAATTTTAACTTTTCAAATGTGAACTTTTAAAAAACTTTTTATGTTTAAAGCATATACAAATTGTCACTTTTCCAATCAATCAAATAAATACAATACTGTATACTATGTGCATGAATGATACAATGAAATTACTAAGAAGCTCTGATTCACCTTTTTTACTCAAGGAAAAAAATAAACTAAAACTGGTTTGAAGTATTCTACCTCATCTATTATTTTACAGGTTAAACGTTTATTACATTTACAAATGATTTACTTCACAATTTTTCCCTGAGGTGTTTGCAAATTCTATGTCACTATGAAAGATTAATGTGTGTTTAAGCAAACCAGAATAGCCTAATTTAATTACTTAGGACAATTCTTAAATAATTCTTTACTGACTGCGTAGCAATTAGATGCGTTGCCTTAAGAAATATAGACTTAACATGTGGCGTGCTGAATCTCATTTGACAAGAAGACATTTATTTTCATTTCTTTGTCATTTTCTTGTGAAAGCTTCAGGTGCACAGTACAGTTGGTTTGAGCAAGATTTGGGTGGGGTGAGGGGTGAAACACAATTGCGTATCTGATGTGAGGAATTACTGAAAGGAGAGGATGGAATACTGAGGCTGGCAAGCATAATGGTGAGTTGACTTGCATGTGGTTAGATCCTGGGGTCCTGGCAGGGCAATGTGGAGGCCAGCAGCTCCCTGAGCATCGGGGGCTCCCAGGTGGGTGATGCCAGGGCCTGGCGCTCAGGCCCAGGGCAGCCGGGGGTTCTGTGGGAGCCCCAGCCCTGGGTATCCCGCCCCTCCTGGGGACAGGGAGGGACCAGGGCAGGACAGGGTCTTGCAGGACAGACTACTCTGGGGGGCCCATGGTCGGGCCAGACACGATGTGGGCACCTGGAGATGGGCCCACTGTGGCATTGAGGCAGGGGCTGCTGGCTCCTTGGACCTGACTTGGGGTTCTGGGCCATGGCCAGAGTGGAGAGAGCTGCAGACACTGGGCAAGAACAGTTCAGGACAGTTTTTGTTATAATTGTAAAAATTCAGATTCAAAAAGTGAATTTTTTCTCATCTAACTTCCCACATGTACAATATAGATGGAAATACCCTTTACAGGCAGTAGAAAGATGTGTTGAGACGATATTATATATTCATTAAACTATTCTGATAATTAAAGAGTCTGTGTTTTGGGCCAAAGTCTGCACCATAAAAATGACTAGATAAATATTTAATTAAAATAACATTTTTCCACAGCAAGTGACATTTTACTGCATCTTGATCAAGAAACCAAATTACTGCTTTGTCGCCTATTCAAAGAGCACAAATTGTTAGATCTATTTATCCATCAATTAATGTACATTGATACAATGCCACTAATAGTTCTCTCAGTATGAACAGTTTCAACACACTCTCCAATGAAATACAAAATCAGAGTTCATTTAGTACTTGTGCTATATTTTGTTTGCCACATCTATTTATTTATATCTGGAAGTTTTAGATCTTTTATGTTCAAATATTTTTCACATGCTGTGTAGGGAACTTTCTCTTCCATTTGAGCTCAGAATAAAATTCTGAACATATTATTGATTTCAGTTGCACAAAACCTTGCCTATTGCTTTTTCAGGAGGTTTTTTTTCTTTCGCCCCCCAACAGGATATTTTATGCAGTCCGGAGAAGCTGTAGCATTCTGGTTTTATTTAATCAAAAGTTCAGCAGTTTGTCAAATCCATATGGTGCAGATAATCTAAAGCCCTAACAGTATTAGATATAATACAAAGAATATCAAAATAACTAGGAATGGAAACAATAATTTTTCAAGGCTTTTGATATATTTGTCAAGTAAAAAAGGGTTACGAGGATCAGAAAGTGATAGCTCAATTAGTTTTATCTCCTGGCACACAAAAACAACTAAAGAAAATTACATTATAGTATTAGAGGTTTTGTTGGTTTTGGTTTCTTTTTAAAGACATACAGTAAAATAGTTTATGTGCATGTGAAAATCTGATCTGTGCACTCAGATTTTTTGCTGTTCCTTCTCCATTTCTACATCTAATTTATTGAATGCCCCCATTATGAAAATTTTTGCATACGGAGTGCATCAAAGCTCAGTCTCATCAGGTACTCTTTCACGTGTTGGTCATCCAGAAAGATACAGCTGTCGTCCGCTGGTCTGACATATGCCAAAAAATCCAGGTGAGCAAGAGAAGTAATGATGTGTTGTTGACAGAAGATATTAAGTGAAAAATGCAGGAAGATAATTTGATTTGCAAGTACTCATAATATACCCAATTTTATCTATGTATTTTTAAGCTGCTCATCAGAACACTTTTCTTTGACAAACCCTTCTATGCCAGCTAAGTTGTAGAAAGATTGCTGTGAGAAGAAAAATATCCTGTAAATACTTCTATCAGATAGATCTTTCTTCAGTTTTTAGTTACTGATTCAAGGGAAACAAACTTGTTTCTCTTGAAACATACCTACAACATACTTCCAGAGCAGTCTTAACTTCTTTAAGGGTCAGAAAGGAGAGATTTCCAAAGCTGCAGAAAAAAAGATACTCTATGGTCTGTGGTATGGATATACAAAGGATTTTAACTTAAGACAAAAAAAAAAAAAAAAAAGCTTGAGAATTTCTTTTGAACAACTGATCTGGATTTTTCTGGTCTAGAAATACTGAGGAAATTATAAGAAATCCAATTTATCCTGTAAGATGTCAAATATTTTTTTTTTTTAAAAGACACTAAATTCCCTCCTCCCCATAAAACAACACCAAAAAAGTTATCTTTTATTTCTGCCATCTCAAATATAAAGAAAAGACAACAGTTCCTCTAGTCATCTGACCTTCTTCCTGAACAGAAGAGTGGGGTTTATAATAAATGAGCAGTAGACAATTATCACGGCTCTGCAAGTATCTACAGGAATATTAACACTGAAGATGCATGCTGACAGCACAAATAAGGAATTTCTTTAAAAGATATAGGACCACGTCTAATTCAAACAGCAGATATTTAGGTACATTATTAACAGCTTGGGTCACTATTTTATGCTGACAATACTTGCTTTCAGATAAGAAAAGTGAAAAAACTCAGAGAGATGAGTCAGAAGAGTCCTATCTAATAAAATACAGGATATCTGGAGCAGTGGTATGCTTCTCATCATTCTGCAAGACTCAGCCTAGAGGGTAACAGTCGTACCTGTAGGGAAGAAATAAAAGATTCACTTGAGATTAACCAGCAAAGAATAGGCAACTAAGAAACGCTTTGCAACTTTTGATGATTCAAAAATTTTAGAGTGATGAAATAGATTGTCACTCAGACCTAAAAAAATACAAAAATTTTTGTAGAGTGTTTTAGCCTACTACGTTAGTTTCAAGAAATAAATGGATATTCAAAGAGACAAAAGTTTTGTCAGACATGTACTTGCTATGTTCCTGAGTAGTTTGGCACAAATTCCTTGGGAAATATCAAAAAATCACATCTATCTGTTCTGCTTGAAGAGGATAAGGGACAGATTATGAAATGGTTCAGATAGAGCCACTGAAGGGGGTAGGAGGAATCCATCCAGAGATGTACACTGGAGCACCTAAGTTCCAGTACTCAAAGGGTGTATGAAAAGAAACACTTTAAAAACTAACCTGCCTATACATCGTTATTTAAGGATGCACATTTCTCAGCTATTACTCATTAGTGTGCAGTTATTAAAAGTACAGGTGCTGGCAGTAGTCAAGTTTGCTAATAGTGGTTTGAAAGAAAACTGTAACCTGAAACCATGATTGTACGGGGAAAGAAAAAGAATTAGGTTCTGAGCAGGTTATTTATTACCAAATCATGAAGTACTTCTGTCCTAAGAACTAGTGGTCAATTGGCCCAAAGGATACTTCATCAGTGCAATATTTCATCAGTAGTACAAAATAATCAGTAAATGTGGCTCTGTTGCTATTTATATTTGTCATTAATAGGCCTAAATATGGAGGTCTGAACTTGATTGGAAACTCTGATTTGAGCTCGTGATCCTTTATTCAGAAAAATGCTTTATTTAGAAGAAAATACAGCGCGGGCGGTGCCCGCGGCTGCCGCGGCCCCAGCGCAGGGCACGGCTGAGCCCCTCAGCCACGGGCGGGCGGGCGAGAGCCCCGGGGAAAGCCCGGCCAAGGGAGGGCAAAACGCTGCCCGGCAGCCGGGGCTGAGCCGGGGGAACCCAGCCACAAACAGCCCTGCCAGCCCCGAGGGGACAGCGGGAGCAGGGACGGGGGCAGGAGGGACCCGGCAGGGACGGCCCTGAGGCCTGG
>WAAE01018318.1:26890-61675 GCA_013400495.1 Nicator chloris | reverse complement strand
ATGACTCAAAGAGTAAGGTTGAAGGGACCACTGGGAGTCATCTGGTCCAACCTCACTGCTCAAGGAGGCCATCCCAGAGCACATGGCACAGGATTGTGTCCAGATGGTTCTTGAGTACCTCCACTGAGGGAGACTCCACAACTTCTGTGGGCAATCTGTTCCAGTGCTCAGTCACCCACACTGTAAAGAAGTGAATGTTGTTTCTTTTGACAGTGTTGTTTCTGATGAACTGATCTGATTCGTAATTAGTAAACAGGCTTGATTCTATATTAGACAAGCTCATAGTCTCCAGGGAGCTCAGGGAAGGTTTTCCTTGTTTATTGCAAGGCTGAATTTTTCTGTCTGCATCTCTGTGATAATTAAGAGGCTATGGTTAGTCTGTTGTGTTATCAGAGGGGAAAAGCCACACTCCATTGCTGAAAACACATGGTTATTTATGCAGTCTGGGAACAGGAAGCAATCACTTCCACCCACAAAATAATCCCTTGAAAGCCTTTGTCTCCTAAACCATTGGGTTGCATTCAGTCCTAAAACTGTGAAACCTTATGTATGTTCAAGGCAGACTTCCAGAGCAAGTGTTGCACACCCTGTTGCAGAATATTTTGTTCTCTGGATTTTCAGCCATGTGTTTCTCACAGTAATAATTGTTTAGTTGTCTCTTTACTGTAAGCAGCACTGTGGGCATGCAATAGATTTCATATACATGAAAAAGAAGCTTGCAAGCACTTGCAGGCTTTTTGTTTATGTCAAAATATGATCAGTCCTGATATGCCATCCTAGTGTCCCTTTGCAATTAGGATTAATTTGGAGCACCTTACTAAATCCTCAGTCCGTAATCAGTTTTGGCAAGCTCATTGCCTGTTGCCAAGTTCCTTGCAGTAATGAATTCTCTCTGATGTCCTAAAAGCAGAATGTAATCCAAATGTGAGTGGTATTTCCAGACAGTGTGCTGGTTCTCAGCATGGAGTGCATCACACTGGCAGGGCCCATATCTTCACTCAACCAAAGAACACATTTTGCAAAAACTGTAAAAGCTTCTTCCTCAAAACTTTGCTGCTATTTTTCAAAAACTAAATTAGCAGTAGCTTTTTGATCACATTGAGAATTAAGAGTTGCAAAGTCACACTTTCAAGCAATGAAAAGGAGGGGAAGGGAATACATCTTCGTCTTGGAATGCTCAGAGCAATTTTTTCTCAATTATTAGGATGAAAATTTCATACTAATTGAAGAAATGCTTCTCTCTTGAGGCAGATCTGAATGCTCTTTGAATTAGATTTAAGGGCTGCAGGCTGGGCTGCCTAGGGGATATTTTCTGTCTTTTTTTTTTCCTTTTGTTTAGCTATTTCTGTTTCATTTCCAAAAAGAAAATACAAAAAGCATAATTAAATTCTAGTGAAATATCATAAATTTCAACTTGGAAGCATGTTAGCAGAATAGTGGAATTGTATGTTCTTTCAGGTCATCAGCAAAAATTGGATCCTCTCTTAGTTTCTAAACAAGCTTGGTAAAAGCCTAAAAAAAATGAGCAGGGCAAGTGACCTTAACTTATAAAGAGAAATGAAATATACTTTGTCAAGTCATGGTTTGAATTGCTTTCAGGTCCAACTAGAAATAGGCTGCCATAATGGCTGTCCAGCAGACAAAGGCCACGTTTGGGTGAGAGGTCCTATCTTTTTATTGGATTAGCTGATTGAACTAGGAAGAAAACAGATATGCTTTTAGGCATATGATCCCTCTTTTGGCCCTTTTCTGTAGAAAGGTTGATATGCCAATGAGTTTTCCAGCAGTATTAGTTGCTCTGATAAAAGATGTTGCCTTTCTCCCAGTTCTGCCATACTGGGATCCTTAATGCACCACAGATAACAAAAGCACAAGTTCTCTAGCAGGCAGATGCTTTCCTTTTTAGATAGTAATAATAATGATAATTTCTATGAAGTAATATGTGTGTGGTGAGTATGATCCTGTTGACTGTACCTGGTAAATTGTCCCTTCTGGTGATACATTATGAGGGCCATTTCACTGGGGGAAATATAGCAAATATTTTTTTTGTCTGTTCTCTTTTCTCCACTTCATAGGCATGGAAATGACTTACTCATTTATGTTCTAACTCTAGTTCTCTTCTTTGAATGGGGGAAAAATGGCAACGGGCATGCCATTGTGCATATGTGGAGTTGTTTGGATCTTTTTCAGATACTTCATCTTTTTAGAATGTCCCTCCTGAAATGTGCTGCCTAACGAGTGATCTGCTACACATTTAATTTTTTTTATTAACCTGTCCAAACAGAGCTGGGATTCAGTCTTTGCTAATTTTCCTCCTGCCATCCACTCTGCTCAAGAGGCAGTTTTATTGAACTAGACTCTCAAACCCCACCTCACAGCAGGAGAAGAGGGGACAAAGTCAAATTCAGTTGGGTAAACAATTTCAGTATTCTGCTGGAAATTTATCGCCTTATGTATTTCCTTGATGGAAAAACCATTGATTGTCCTAAAAAAAGAAAGGAAAGCATTTTTGAAGACTAATTACTAGTTTCTTCATTTGCAAGAAAATGCTTTCCAAAAGCAGCAATTGCACTGGTAAGCTGGGAACTCTTGTGTTTGTTTTTTTCTCAGGAAACGAGGTGCAGTAGCTTATGCGTCCCAGAAGCCTTGGCTGCTCAATGCCACGGTGGAAGAGAATATCACATTTGAAAGCTCTTTTAACAAACAGAGGTAACATGTTACAGCACTGTTGTTTTACTCTCCTTTTCCATAAATACTGGGGTCATGTGGGTCACACATGGGTCCCCATCTCCCTGTAGGAACAAACCTATTGCACCTGCCTGAACGTGACAACCTCCCCCTTTGACCACGTTTTTGCTGAGTGACACAAGGGACAGGGTTTGTCTCACTTGAACTCAAGTGTACAAATGTTTCCATTTCCAAGGACCATGTTTGTTTAGCATGCAGTGTTCTCTCACCTGATTAACTAGTTTGCCTCTCCTGGAAGGACATCACCTGTTTGGGAGTGGGAATATTGTTTGTAAAGGGCTGCCTTTTTATTCAGTATAAATGCCCACCAGACATTGTAAAATATTTAGAAATCAATTGCTGATATTCCGTTCCCCTACCCTTAAAAGAAGTGGTTGATTATGTGTTTGCATCCCACACTCATTTTTTTTCTGTCATCCTTGGATATTGAAACAACAAACAAAGGCCCTGGGTGTGAAAAATAACTGCTGAAAAAAAGCAATATACCTTGGAAGAAGTGATGGGGTTTTTTTCCTAGGTTTAACTATTTAACATTTTTATTTGGGAAGGTGACCTAAGATCCTTTTTCTTAGCTGAAATATTACTTACTTGCATGTGATGGAAAGAGATCCCATTAGAACAATTAGAGGCTAACAGATACGTTTTCCACTGTGTGATTTTTTCCAGCTGGTTAATTTTTGTTCCTCTGCAGGTAAGAAATGTGCTTCTCCAGCAGAATCTGTGTGGATTTTCTTGCCTTTTTTGTTTCCACAGGTACAAAGCAGTAATTGATGCTTGTTCTCTCCAGCCTGATATTGACATTCTGCCTCACGGAGACCAAACCCAGATCGGAGAGAGGGTCAGTAAACACCTACAGGCTTCTATTTTTGGTTTAAATATATAGAGGGGGGGGTTATTATTTTGTTGGTTCTTAAAATCTTACAGGTTATTTGGCAACAAAGGTAATCTTTTAGTTAAGTGTATGTTTGGGTCATTAGTCTGAAAGCTTATTGCTCAGTGAACATGGAAACACTGTCATCTATGTGAGGTGCAATGATTTACATGTGTGCTATCAGACTGTTTGACTATTCTGCAGCTGCTATTGCAGATATCCTGACTTAACAGGATATTTTTGGTTTCTTTAGAAGTAACAGAAAATAAAAAATAATACATAGATTTTTTTCTTTTAGAGCCCTTTCATTTACAGAAGGACAGGTGTTTAATCAGTGGCTTTATCACCTATGGGAAGATTAGGGAGTGACGAGAAAGGAAACAGAAGTCACAGGGTTGTAAACTGTTTACTCTAGCATATACTGGCACAAACAAAAGAACCCCAAAAACACCCCCTGAAATACCACAAGGGTACATTACAGACCCACACTTCGGAAAAATTTCTCACATTTCTCTGCCCAGAAAAGTCTTCTATGGATAATGTAATCAGAATAAGGAACGTGAATATTCAGTTGATGTTTTCTTTAACTGTCTGATTGTTTCTCTCCTGCTTATCTCCAGGGTATTAATCTGTCTGGAGGGCAGCGCCAGCGGATCAGCGTGGCACGAGCACTTTACCAGCAGACAAATGTTGTGTTCCTGGTGAGTAGGTGCCCTTCTGTTTCTGCTCCATGCAGAAGCCTGAGCTGCTTCTTCATGTAGAGAATTTCATGGGTCACACGCTGAACATCGTGTTTCACTGAGCCGAGCCAAATGTACACTGTGTATTTTAGATCTCTTGTCAGCTAGCCTGCAAGTAGGAAGCATTTTGTAAATGCTGCAGGCAGACAGATAGGTATTGCACATTTAATGCTGATGCTTGTCCTCTCAGCATGTTGAAAATTCAATTTGACCCTTGCTTTTATCTTTGGGTCTTAGAAATGTAATAGTTTCAACTGTATTCATGAAATTCCTAAGCTGTCTCAGGCCTAAAATTAATGTTGTCTCATGTGTGGAGCGCTTCCTTTCTGCAACAAAGCTGCTTTTGCACCCTGAACTGCCTGTTGTATATCCTGTCACAGCTTCAGCTATGGAAAAAGAGTGACAGCAGGTTCTAACAGCTTCACAAGTGGGAAAGCAGATGCATGCTACACATTGACTTGTAGTGAGCCTGCTGGCTGTCCAGTTTAGGACTTCCTTCTTTACCTCAGTTTCCTAGGAGGTTTGAATCCAGCTGTTATGACAGTGAGACATAAATCATGTAGGGTTAGAAAAGCTGTGCACATTAGATGTCGTGCCTAAAAGAAAGGGAGGCTATTTAGACCTTTCCCTGTAATTAGGCTGATCATGTGTACTAATTAGTGCTTGCTTCATGCGTAGGGCATTTCCAGACAAAGATCAGAGTGCAGGAGAGTAGGGAGCAGTTGGGTCAGGTGCTGCAAATCAGCAGATGCACCACTGGTCTGTAACTTGGTTTTGCTCTTTTTGTCCTTCTGTGAAGGACACTGAATAACCTCCTAAAAATAGCAGCAGGTTCTCTCAGGGTTTGACAATGGAAAAACACCTACAAATAAACTTTATTTCCAGTATTAATACTTAGAAAATAATCAGGAATCCTATATCTTAGTGTTAGCAAACAGTTCTTTTAAGGCTGGTTTTGTAAAGAAATACTTATCAAACTTCACTCTCACAAATATAAATGTCGTATGGCTGATGTTTAGGTCTGTGCCAGGTCAGAAGAGTGCAGCAGCAGAGCTGACAACATCCTTGCTCAGTGAGCACAGTGCACACACAGTTGCACACACACTTTTGAGAAAAAGTTCTGGATCGTGAAGTTAGTGTTTCAAAAGCACTTTCTAAGTGCTTCACATTGTGATGCTCTGGTTTATTAAAATCTAAGTGCTCATACTTATCTTACTACTAATTTCAGTTATTTTTGGTTTTTAATGAAGCCTGGGTTTAGTGTAATATTATAGTATGAAATAGTAACACTAAGTAAATCCTACAGCCATTATCACTAATGCAAGCAGAAATATCAAATCAAATCACAAGGTTTGTGATTCCATATAAATAGGATTAGGTAAACAAGTTTCCCAAAAGATGGTACAAATTAATTTATGCCTAAATGAATTGCATATAATTGATTGATTCAATAAGATAATGTAGGTCTCAAATCAAACATCTGAGCTGAGTCAGAAAAACGATCAATATTGCTTCTTTTGTGATTTTTTTTGAGATTGTTTGTTAATAGAGTATTGATTTATGAACAAAACAAACAAAAACTCCCAAATAACTGAAGGCAGTGATGTTCAAGGGAAACAGAAATACGCTTGTTGTCCCTATCCCTGGAGCAGGAATGCAGTATCTGCCACAGACCCCACTGGGACTTTGTCTGGAGCCTGACAGAAGCCATGTTATCCAGCTGTGTGGGCCATGAACACATCTGGGGAGAGGAGCAGGTCCCAGAAAACCCCACAGAATTGTAGAATTGACACAGCTGGCATTACTCAGTGCTCTCTGCAAAAACACAGCCAAAGTTTGTTGTTCTGTAAATTAATTACAGAATTTACTGTGTTCCTCAGCACAGTTTTGATCTGGTGGCCTCTTTGTTGTGTCTATGTGGATCTACCTGGGTTTTCTGGTGTTAAAACCTGTCAGATTCCTTGGATCCCCTAAGTTCTGCCTCCAAAAGCTGACCCCTTATCGTCATGGCAGGATGATCCTTTTTCTGCCCTGGATATCCACCTGAGTGACCATCTCATGCAAGAAGGGATCCTGAAAATGCTGCGGGAGGACAAGCGGACCATTGTGCTGGTGACCCACAAGCTGCAGTACTTGCCCCATGCTGACTGGGTAAGGAACCTCTTCTCTTTTCTTCTGAGGAGGCAACAACATGGCAGGAACGTGTCTTGCTGCAAACACTGCTCTCACTTCATCTCTCCACCAAGTAATAGGTCAGTGAGAAGATAGCTAATACAGATCTTTTGAAAATCAGCCAGTTGGAGGAGCCATAATTTTGAGATTCCCATCTTGGAACACCTAAATAAGTTGGATTTTCATAGAGCTGCTACTTAATACTCTTATGAAAGGTTACATTTAAAATATATTGAGTATCCCCAAACATTAGTTCTACTGGAAAATTTGGACTAATTTTTTAATCTCAAAACAGTGAAATGTTGAGTAACACCTTTGCCTCTGCTGGGATGTTACTAGGAATTGTGCTATCACAGGAAAAGGTGAATTTATGCAAGGTGGATATTGAGAGGTATGGAAATATAAAGAAAACCCCAGTATTTCCTTGTGGTTAGTACTAATATATAGTGTATTAAGAACATCTTTTTCCTTTGTGTGTGGGCAAGATTTTAAGAAATGTGTAGTATTTGATTGTTCTGTTAGGTTTCTTTTTTATATCTTCTACTTTAAAGGAAAAAGAAAATGAAGGTATGCTTTCTGTACCAGTTTGTAATTGGAAATGTCAAAGATGACGAGGAAATTCGGGGGGGGTTGAATTTTTTTTTTTTAATTCATTGGTTCCCACTGGCCTTGCACTTATTCCTGCAGTTTTCCAGCCTCCCAGGCCTCCTTGCCCGTGGTGATTGATGAATGCAGTTATACCTCCTAGCAGGACTTCTCTCTTTCACATCTTGCACAGGCTATAGCAGCAGTTTCCTGGTCTCAAGAAGTAATCATATTGCAGCTGCTTCCTGAGCTTTATATTGGCTTGGTATAAAGTTGCAGTTAGACATTCATCTTGTTCTGATCAGGTTTTTGGTGGGCAGCATTTGTTATTTATGGTCTCTTCTGTGACCTTGTCCCTCAGTTGTTTACCTTTACAGTTACCGCTGTTCTCAACACAGCCCTGGTTTTCAAATTACTGTCTCTTGGGATACAGAATTTTCTGCCTTCTTCCCCTCCCTATGAGGTTCATCTTAACAACTTCTTTTTTTATTGTTATATATCTGCAATTTTTTAAAGTGTATACAGCTATGGCCTTACATAGGTGTAATTGTTTTAATTTTCTTTGAGAATGTAAGATCCATTTCTAGATGTTGGTGTTTTAGGTGATGTACAAAAATTGCTTTATTATCTTCTAGAAGTGCAATTTTTATCAAATACATTGTTTCCAACAGTAGCACAGGAAGGATTTGTATGAACTTTATAATAAAAAATATTTATTACAAAATAGTTCTTGTTTTTTCCCTAAATGTAGGTTTCATTAATCCTTAGCAGCTCTTACCCAATGGAGTGAAGAGGGAATATTTATTTTATTAAGAAATTTTAAATAAAAATATAGTTTGAAGTATATATCATGGTCCCCCTAAGTCTTTTCAACAAAACCCTCAGGAGAATTCAAGGTCCAGCCCAGTTGCAGTATTCTGAATAAATTGATGACAAGAAGATCCTTGTTTTCTTTATTTTTACCTTCTCTCTGGTGTAAATTCTTAGCAATAAACAAAATGGTTTATTTTCCCACTCCCTGCCTGTGGAAGTTTCTGGGTTTCCAAGGAGAGAGAAAAACAAATAGTGCATTAACTCTTTTGTAATGATGGGGGTTTGTAATCTGCATGCCTCATTTTCCAGTTGCCCTTGGCCAAAGCAGAGTGGCTGTAGTTACATTGTGTGTGTAACACAGTTACACTGACACAAACCTGGAAGCTGCTCCCTGCAGACTTTGTCTTGCATATATATTTTTCTTTTCCAAACTGTGTCCACTCTTTATGCTTTTAAAGCTTTAGGGATTCAAATTCCCTAGCTGCTCTTTATCAGTCCATGGTATCAGAGAAAGCCAGCATGCTCATATCTAGTTGCCTGAATGAGGGCAAAACCTCCTGCACTCAATGTCTTGCTAAAAGCTTTTTCCTTTTAGGAGGTAAGAGAACTCTAAAATCTTATCTTGCTAATGACTTGTATTTAGGAAGAGTAGTGTGCCCCCCTGTCTGCCAACAGGGATGCCATTCTTCTTTCTTAAAAGCAGCCTTTTCTGAAAGCATGGAGTGCAGGAAGTTTCTGGGTTTGCGGCATCTTGAATGAAGGGGATGGAGTCAAGAGATAATGTGACTGTCTTTTTAGAAGACAGATTTGTTTGTGAAAATATTATTTAAGAAAAGAGAAAATCCTGTGAAAGCACAGCAATATAGCTTTAAAATAAATAGTCATACCTGGCTATTTATCTCACCATGTCTGTTTCTGACTTTTTAGATAATTGCGATGAAAGATGGTAACATCCAGAGAGAAGGAACACTCAAGGACATTCAGAAATCAGAGACTGAGCTCTTTGAACACTGGAAGACATTAATGAATCGACAAGACCAAGAGCTGGAGAAGGTTTTTGATGGGCAGGGCAATCAATATATGCAAGAAAATGTCTTTTTCTTTTTTTTTTTTTTTGCTTAGTTTGAAAGGTTTAACAAGAATTGACATGGTGTGTGTGGTGTATAACTTAATATGAATGTAGTAGTATTGTTACTATTATTATTTATCTCTTAAGATAAATTCCTTCATCTAGGCATCTCGTATTTCCTTGATACCTTTCTAATCCGTTCTTGATAGGAAACCCTATCAAAATATTGTCACCTAAGGAATATAAATATGGCCATTTTAGGAAAAGTTTGGCTAATATTGACAACTGGTTTTATAGATATGCCTGAATTTACTCATTGCCTTGGGTGGAAGCTTTTCAGATATGCTTTTCCAAGTTCCTTAAATGATAAAGATATTTTGTCTTTCATACTTAAAACACAAGAAGAATGAGATATTAATCGTAGTTCTTATTAATTCCACGGTAACTGTCCAAGTTAAGATGCCAGGAGGATTGGGATTGACAACCTGAATTGAATGTCAGATATCTAATTTATGTCCTTTGGTTTTACACAGAGGTAGCAAATCAATCACTTATGGCTGCCTGCTGTGAGATTCTCACTTCTGTTTTTCACTGAGTGGAAACAATTTGATCACAAGTAGCAATTTTTTTGTATTGATTCTCTGGCTGAGAACACACGAATTGCCCCTTTTTCAGGAAACAACTGTTGAGGAAAATCCTGTTTTGGAAAGAACGAATCTCCGGAGGACGATGTATTCCCGGGAAGCATTGCTGAAAGATGACGAAGAGGATGAAGGTAAAGAGCACCCTTTGAGCCCACTGCCAGTATATTACTGTCCCACAGTTAAATTATATTAGAATGAATTAACACCATTCAAACTGACAAGAGAACAAAACAATTTTCATGTGGGTTATGATTTATAAGAGTGCTGTTTCCATTGCTTTGACCTCTGGACTAGAGTGATTGCAAGTCATCACTTCCTCCAGACTTTTGAGGTTCTTTTCTTACATACAAATATGATTTAATAATGAATGAAGAATAGTATTAAACAATAGCTATTGACAGGTGAAGTTCACCTAGCATAAACATATTTGATTAAGGTTTTACATAGGAAAAAGATTACAATTGATTTTTATCTAGCCAGTGCTTCCACATTGCAAAAACATGGCTTAAGAAATTGATCACCAAGTGCTGAGGACTTTTGCATCTTTTCAGTGTGCATTCCTATTAAGTGTAGCAGGTGGATGCATGCAGGCCTGAGCAGGTACTTTGACCTTAAAGCCACCCTTTATCCTGGATGGTAAGACCTGGTTTGTAGCTACCACTTGCCAGTCTCTTTGATATGTATGTCATCTTGGCTGTCCTTCTTTCTTGCACCTTGCAGAAGAAGTAACAGAGAGTGATGATGAAGACAATCTGTCTTCAGTGCTGCATCAGAGAGCCAAGATGCCCTGGAGTGCCTGTGGCAAGTACCTGAGTGCAGCAGGGATCCTCCTGCTGCCACTGCTGCTCCTGTCCCAGCTGCTGAAGCACACAGTGATGGTGGCCATCGACTACTGCCTGGCACTCTGGACCGAGCATGCCATTTCTGTCAAGATAGAGCCCGAGACAAAAAACTGCTCCCAGTGCATGGTAGGCACTGCCTTGTTCACCTTCCTCCTAGGATTTAACTGGGGGTGTTCTCCCACTGTCAACCTCTGCCCTAAGATTTGTATGCAATGTGCTCCTTTTCTGTAAAAGAGCCACTCCAGAGTATTTTAAAGCTCAAGGCATTTTTGCATACACAGTGCAGTAAAATGAAGTTGTTTGGTGTGTTGTTCTCCTTTTTCTAGATTTACTGTTATTTTAGTCACCAAGCTGATATGCCTAAACCTGGGTTTCTAAAGTAATTTTGATATCAGAGTTCTTTTTTGTTTTCCCTGCACTGTTGTATTCTTACAGCAACCTGGGCTTTTTATGGCATTCTGTGATTTTAAATTTCTGATTTATTGCTTTTTTTCATGCAAACCTTTCCCTCCCCAAAGGATAATAAATTATGACTTAAGACAGATGAAAGTCATGGACAGTGTAATTTAGGGAGCAGAAAGGGTATACTCTCATATTTTTTCACTCTTGTGCTTGTGTGTTTACAATAATTTTCAGACATAATTTAAAGTGAATAATTGTGTTGCTCTTTGTTTCTTAGGAATTTGACCATTCTCCATATTCAAAAGTTTTCAGCATTCTTTGCTGCCTTGGCATCGTATTATGTCTTGTCACATCAATAGCAGTGGAGTGGACTGGCTTGAAAGTCACCAAAAAGCTACACTCTTCTTTACTAAATAAAATTATTTTGGCTCCAATGAGGTATTTCTTTCATTGTAATAGAAATTTTATTATAGTCATTTTGTCTTCTTTACTTCAAGACAGTCTCCGAAGCGCAATTTTTACTAAGAAATTATTGTGCATCGCATATTTTTTAAGATATTAGTGAAAAATCACCAGGTGTCAAGTTTCTGAGTAGCTTTTGAAAACAGTACCCAGGCTGCTTGAGTTCCTAGGCACAAGTCAAATGCCTCTCCTGCCCGACTGTGCCTCCAGAGATTTATTTCCTTGCATGTTTAATTTCTCTTTGCAGTTTTTAATTAGGGAGAAAACACAATTATTGATCAATATGTGGTACACATAATTCATAGCAGGCTTCATCATCTTAATCACTGGAAATATTTACTGTCAGGCAGTGATTGTGCAAGTCTGGGAAAGGTAATGAGGTTAAACAAGTGTCACTACAGGCATCGTTGGAGTACACTGGGATATTCTTTGTTCCAGCAAAAGCCTTCCTTGTCCTCCACAAGTTGTTTTTTCCCGTGTATGAAAGGAAAGGTGTAGCTTGATTCAAACCTGCAGCTCTAGGAAAAAAAACTTCTTATTTTTAAGCTAACTCCATTTGACCCAGAAATCACAGAAAAATCACGCACATGAAAAACCTCGATGTTTTTTTTAGATTTTTTTTTTTCCCCACGATAAAATTAGACTTCAGGTTCCACATGAGTTATGGAACTAATAGTTGCAGAACAATAATGCAGTGTGCATTTTGCATATCCAAATTTCCTTTAATACGTTATTCCAACAGTAGCTGTTCTTGTTACAATTTTGTGTTCCCATAAAAATGCAAAACTTTGCATTTTAACTTCTTTTGAATTTTTCATGAATTGAAGTGGCCTCAAATTAAAATCTGAAAGGACTTTTTCAAGTGTAATCATGTGATGTCCATGGCTTAGGCAGTAGAGGGAGCTGAGGACATGCTTGCAATTGTAGAGTTCTAAGTGTTCGTAGGTTCTTGCCTGTGGTTGTAAATTCAAGACATTTCCATTTATTGGAAAGGCATAGGCACTGGGAAAAATGAGAAATTTTACTATGGCTATCAATTTATTTGCTTGTTTCTGTGATATAGTACCTAGCTTAGGTACATGAATCAGTTCTAATATCAGTATTATAAACTTTGCCGTTCCTTGTACCATTTTAGGTTTTTTGAAACAACACCTCTGGGAAGTATATTGAACAGATTTTCAGCTGACTGCAATACCATTGACCAGGTACTGATTAAATATTTTCGAGCTTTCAAGTTATCCTACCTTGAACTGAAAAAGTGAGGTTTCATTTATTACAGACTTATCTAGATGAAGCTTATAAGTTTGACTGTATCAGTTTGCATCATGATTTTCTCGGTTCTGAATGAGTTCCTCATCTTACATGCACATAGAAAAAACATCTATGTTGCTAAGATGTCCTGTATAGAAAAGGGAAGCAAAATAAGATCAATAGTGATACCCCCAAATTAAAGAGTATCTACTTCTTTTGTAAGTGGGTAAACACATTCATTTGAGGAAATGAAATGAGAAAAAAGCAGATGCTATTGCCCAGAATAGAAATGACTGAAGTTCAGATTACCATTACTTACCCCAGACAGCACTGCCAGTTCATAGGATTTATGCAGATGGTAAAATCATCTCTGCCATCCCATCCATAATCCTCTGACATGAGGATTGTGCTCCACAATGCAGATGTGAAGCAACCCCACAGAAATCCCTTCAGATGTCCCCAAAACCCAGTGGTAAATTCAAGAGCAGACCTGTATGCTTAAAATACACAAGGAATAAAAATTTTGAGGAAGCAGGAGAAAGGAAAATGAAGTGTTTTAAACTTGGCATTTTACGGAAGCTTCTGTGTGCTTTTTTCTTCTCTGTACAGCACATTCCAGCTACCCTGGAGTGCTTGAGCCGTTCCACGCTGCTGTGTGTGTCTGCCCTTGCTGTGATCTCCTACGTGACGCCCATGTTCCTCATTGCCCTGGTTCCCCTGGCAATCATGTGCTACTTCATCCAGAAGTACTTCCGAGTCGCGTCGCGGTAAGAGCACAGGCCATCGCCGTTCCGGCAATGGAGATGTTTCCTGCAGTGCTGGAGTGCATTGCAGAATTGCAGTGCAGGGGAGCTTCATCTTTAATTCAGCCCTGTCAAGGCTGTGGCACTGTCTGCAAGTGGGACAAATCCGCTGCAGTGGAAATGTGTCACTCTACAAGTGCCTTTGTCGACAGCTCTTCAAGCAGAACTTCTGGGAGGCATGAGCAGGGTGTTTGTGCATGATCAAAGGTTTTTGGAATTCACAGGACACAAAAAAACCCAACTAGATTCTGTCTTCCCCCAAGGGCTGTGTGCTGGGTACGTCCCAGAAAATGTGGTGACAAGACAGGGAAACTGAAGTCTGCCTGTCCAGGTGAAAGTGGAAATACGTTAAGTCAAGGAGAGGCTGCAGAACGGAGTATAACCATGGTGGTACTGCTAGCCATTAAGGGTCCAGTGTGCACAAGCCCCCTCTACTGTTCTGGGTGCCTTCTAGTTTTCAAAAAATATGAAAATTTTAATTGTGTCTGAGACCTTACTCCTTCTAAGATGAGTTTCCCTCTTGTGAAATGTTTGCAGCAATGCAAAAATATGCATATCCCCTCATATATGCACAGATTGAGAGGGAGTCTGCAACCAATTTACTTCCTGCTGGAAGAAATTGAGACTAAATAGATTTCACCCTACATGTGCTTTTACTGATATGGGGACTAAATATGACACTGAGAAATGCAACCTAATAATGAGTGCAGACTCTCATTAACTGAGTGTATGAGATACTGTTGGCTCAGTGAGTAGTTGTGCTGTTATCTGGGGATGCACTTTGTCTCTGCTTAACTTGAGCTCCTATTTGCAGCATTCCATTAAATTGATGTGCAGTACAGAGACAGAATGGTGTTTAAATCAATAAAAAATTGAGTACAAGAAAAAGGAGTATCAGAGAAAGGAGGGAAGGCAGTGAAGGGAAAAGACCCATTCAGAATTCCAGCTGGTTAAATGTTAAAAGAAAAGTTCTCCTGAAAAACTCATTCCCCTACAGCACTGCTTTGCAATCTGTCTGAATCTTATGTATATGACTATTGTGATGCAATTCCTTTTCACTCCCTGCGCCTGATTCAAGAGAATAACTGCACAACAAACCTCATTTTTCACAAAATTCTGTTCATAACCCTCTCCAGGGACCTGCAGCAGCTGGATGACAGCACTCAGCTACCATTACTCTCCCATTTTTCAGAGACTGTTGAAGGTCTTACCACCATCCGAGCCTTCAGGTACAGTTTTTTTTAAGAAACATATATATTCAAAAGTGGGGTAATGTTATGTCTTAAACTGTTCTGCCTGGAAAATCCAGAGTCCTCCCAACATGGGCAAGGTGTGGGGAGAATGTCAAACGTTGAAGAATTTTAAGCATTTTGTATGTAGAGTCACCGTAAAAAACACAAGCTCGTGTGGGTCATCTGCCCTATGGTTGCTGTCCAGACACTTGCATGCAGGCTGAAAAACAAACTTGAGGTCCAATGTGATTTAAGAAGCTAAATTAGCCTGCAATTACCACAGTGTGTGGTGTGGCAGATGATGAGCTTGGACAGTTTCCATGACAGAACTAATATGCATCAACTTGGTACAGACTGATCTGTGTCCATGTCCTGCTCAGATGAGCTGTGCATGCTGGTGACTTCAGAGGCTACAGTAGCACCCTACATTGTTTTTCAGGTTGCTAGCTGAAAATGTGCTTGTTTGCGCTGATTTTGGAAATACACAAGCTGGAGACAAAGTGTTTCCTTGCCTGTTTTGGTTTGTTTTTCCATCCACCTAAGCTCCCAGGAGAGCAGCCCAGGAATACCTGATAACATGCCTGGGTTCTGTGTGTGTGTTAGAAAACTGGCAGTCATGCTGATACCTCAGAGGTACCAATAAAACCACTGCTGAGCTTACCAGCTGCTTTCCCTGCACTAGGGCTATTCTTGTCTTTTCCCAGTTGACTCAAACACGGTCAACTTTTCCACTAGGATCTCATCTAGATGATGTCTACATATTTTGTCAGTTAATTATTACTGTTACCCCTCTCTCCTTGAAACAGTGATGTTTATTCACTCCTCCTAACCTGTAATTGTAATTTTATAATAGAAGTAATGCACAAAGGTAACTTAAACTATTTTAAATAGGTTATAAATAAATTAAAGAAAGAACAACCAATTTAAGAGTTTTTCTTTTCGACTGAAGGTAGCTTACCCAAGAGCAGTAGAGCAGCTTAGTGTTTTCCATTAATTACTGTTACTGAATGTTTAATTCATTAAGTGCTAACAATGCTTTATAGTTTGTAGTTACGTCCCTGTTCAATTTGCAGGAAAATCAATTTCTCTTTTAATTTCTGCTTTTCTTATTCCTATATTCTTTTACTTGATCAAGAGGCTCTTTGAAGCATTATGGCTATATATTTTCTGGTGTTGATACAGAAAGCAATATTCAATGCCATCTAGTTAATATTTTCAATCTGTCAGAGCATTCCCTCTTGATTCTTCCCATCACTTTGGAATTAATTCCTCTGTCAAAGAATTGTGTTCGGTGCCTCCTTTTTCTTAACTCGTGCAGTAAGTGATGTGTCTCTGACCCAGCCAGCCATGTGTGTTCAGTGAGTTCTGTGATCCATCTGTCTGCCAGCCTCCTGCCTCAGCTGCTAAGCCAGTTATTTTTAGGACTGTGTAGCTTTTCAGCTGCCTAACATATTAGCAGGAGTGGAGTTTAGGCTTGCTAGCATGAGCATCCCTAAAAATAACATTAATTCAGGAATTCATTCTGTTAGGAGGTGCCAGTTGTTCCTGAAGTGTCCTTACCCTTGGTTACTCTCTGTCCTGGATTTATTCAGAATGCATATGGAAAGAAATGTACAAAAAAATCTGGGGGAGTTCAGAAAGACAGCTACTGCTGCACCTACAAAAACACCTTCAGCAGATGCCATGGCCTGATTTATAGTTTATTTTGATACTTCAGATAGCATTTGTGTTAAACAATCAACAAAACGTAAATGTGAAGGATTCTGCAAAAACTTCTCTGTATTCTTAAAGACCTGGTAATCTGGAGACATTTCCTGAAGAGAAATTCTGATATTTTTGCATCAATCCAGCAACTGTGGTAGCTTTGCATCCCTGTTCCACGTGCATATGCATGCCTGACTGATGATGCATAGCTCGCGTTCTCTGAGGCGCATCTGTCACACAGTTCCTCATGGTATAAAGTTAAACGTGACAGGATTGCTTCCAGAAGCAGCACGGCCACGTCTGTGTGGTGAGGCACTGAGGGCAGTGAGCCCTGAGGGAGGGAAGGGCTCCCCAGCTCTGATGTGGGGACACGAAGGCCTGCTTTGAGAAATAGCCATCCTGCTGTGCAAACACACCAACGAGCTCCCAGCCAGCCCAGATCCTGGGCTGCACCCAAAGCCCCGTGGGCAGCAGGGCAGGGAGGGGATTTTGCCCCTCTGCTCTGCTCTGGTGAGACCTCACCTGCAGGGCTGCATCCAGCCCTGGAGTCCCAGCACAGAAGGGCATGGACCTGTTGGGGAGAGGAGGCCACCAGGGTTATAGATGAAGCAACTCTCTTGTGAGGAAGGGCTGAGAGTTGGGTTTGTTCAGCCTGGAAAAGAGAAGGCTTTAGAGTGACCTAATTGTGTCCTTTCAGTACCTGAGGAGAACCTGAGAGAAAGATGAAGAGAGACTATTTACAAGGGCATGTAATGACTGGACAAGGGGCAAGGCTTCAGACTGAAAGAGAGTAGGTGTAGATTAGATGTCAGGAAAAAATCCTTTACTGTGAGGGTGGTGAGACTCTGGACAGGTTGCGCAGAGAAGTTGTGGATGGCCCATCCCTGGAAATGTTCAAGGCCAGGCTGGATGGGGCTCTGAGCAACCTGGTCTGGTGACAGGTGTCCCTGCCTATGGGGAGGGTTAAAATGAGATGATCTTTAAGGTCCCTTCCAATCCAAGCCATTCCATGATTCCCCATTGCACACAGCAGACATTTCTCTTATGTCTTAGCACGTGGCTAAGTTGTGGACAGCTGAATTTCTTTTCTTCAAAATCATCAACTTTTTATGTAAAGTCATTATTTTACTGTGCTTACATAAGAATGGTTAAGGTACTCTGCAGTGAACAAATTTGAAAGCTTCTACAAGCCATGTACTTCATACATAGACATTCTTCTATATCAGTATTAGGGGAGCTGAGTTTATAAATAATCAGTGCTTGTCACAGCCATAATAGCTAAAGGATAAGGTAAAGTTTCAAAGGGGTAGATCAAGTGTATTAAACTTGATCATGTGATAAAAGGGGGGAAAAGGCAAGATTTGAGTGCTTAAACTAAATCTTCAGGCCTTTGGGCTTATATCACTACCCTGGAAAAGACTTTTGTGCCAGGCTTGTGAGTTATTAGCTGCAATTGTTGGTACACTTGATTATTGACATCACTTTAATTTACAACTCTGCAATCAAATATGCCCAGCTGAAGGAGGTGACTGGCTGACTTGCACACTTGTCAAGAGCCCAGCAGGAAATTATCTCCCATACCTGCTGAATTCATGGAAGATTTCACTGGTGCAGCTATTCAGATGAGTGGGTGCAAATTCACTAAAACTGTAAACAGGCTTATTTGTGATTCATCCTGTTTTGTGTACTGTGGCTAAGTCCTTGAGGGAAGGGAAACAGTTCTTCTCAATCTAATACTCTTTCTTGTACTGTATACTTGGACTTCCATTTTCAGAGGTGCTCTATTTGTTTAATGATAAGGACAAATACATTTGTTTAGTATGGGTGCTTCTATATTGGGAAGTTCTTTGAGTTTGTACTTTTTAAATTGTTACAATTTCTAGGCACTATGGTAATATAAATTTAAAATCCTGAGCTTATGTGATTGAGAAAAAGGGAATTCTGCAGCATTATTGCTTCTTTTCACAAGTACGTGCATGTATTATTTTTCTCATACGTATTTTAAATATTTTAGATTTCTCTCTTTCTCTCTCGATTACCATGTCATAAAATACATTTATAAAATGCCCAGTGGGGTCTGGAAGTCCCACAGAATTTCAAGACAATAGCCAGTGCAATAATATCCATAAATTACTTCTCAAGATACTGCACAAATACACTTTGCCTGTGTCTACATGACTACAAATGATGTCACTCTGAAGTATTGATAGGCTGATTTATACCCTGTGCCAAGCTGTCCATAAGCACATACCCCAGAAATTAAATTTCACTTTGTATTTTTCCAAGACCCCAAGGCCTGACTCCTTTTTTTCTCCTTTCCTCTTCCTTTCCTGCTTTCTTCCTTTTTTTTTTTTTTTTTTTTTTTTTTTTTTTTTTTTTTGTTTCCTTTTTCTAGGTATGAAGCCAAATTCCGACAAAAACTTCTTGAATACACAGATTCCAACAACATTGCCTCCCTTTTCCTCACAGCAGCCAATCGCTGGCTGGAAGTTCGCATGGCAAGTACATTATTATTGTTGTGTATACACGAGGAGTTTTTGACTTTGTTCCAAGTAATCTGATGAGCCATCCAACAGTTTTCCAGCCTCCTCTCAAAGCTACACCTTTGCCCTCTATGTGTCACTGGCTGTAATGGGCATATGCCCAACCCGTCCTGGACACTGAATGGGGTTGGAATTTTCTCCATAGCCTGCAGCTGTTTTTCCAAGACAGGAATAGTTTTCATGGGTCATATTGGCTCAACTAGCTGTGCCACCAGCCAGCATGTCATTGTGGGACCATGTCAGTCTGTGTCAGCAGCCTCTGCCTTGTGGTTCCCTAGGAACATTTCAATATCTTGGAAGCTCTCCTAATGAGCAGAAGGATGTAGATAAGTTTGAGTCTGTTTTGGGGTCATCTGAAGATGACCAAAGATGTTCAGTGGCCTGTTTGCTGCTAAGTGAAGTGGCCTGGCATGAGAAATGGTTTATTAAAAATAATTCTTTAAGAGGCAAGTCAAGAAATTTTATGTTGCACAATGTTACACCACAATTTTAAATGCATTTGTAGTAATGCTGTTCTGGAAACATGGGCTTCTTTTTGATGTGTTAAATATATGTTAATTCATTTTTCATGTCCCACTTTATAGCTCCTTTTTGGACTCCTTCTTAACTGGTACCTTTTGCTAATTTAGTTCAGGTATTGGGAATGACTTGAATAAAATGTTATTACCCTATTATATGTTCAGGCCTAGACCAGCTGAAGTCCCTAATTCTGATCAATGCCTATATCGCTAAACAGTTCAAACACAGACAAATGGCAATTTCCCTCCTACAGAGTTTGTTTTCTACTCTGTTACACAATTTTACTCAAAGAATTGTCTGTGGGAAGTCAAATCACCAATGTTTTAAATTAAAGCAGATAAAGACCCTTAAGGTAATAGGCGCATGCTGTGCAAGCAAGGCTTGTTTGAGCAGTTCAACTTGGTAGGAACTCAGCAGCAACAGCAGAGCCTCCCAGCAGTTCATCATCAGCCACAGAGATGGGATACATGAGCGTTTCCCTCCTGTCCCAGGTAACAGCAGCTGCATGATTTCAGCCACCTCCATTACAAGCTTAAGGTATCTGTGTTGCCTTCCCCAGCACAGCCCTGCTAAAGCAGTAATGGTTTCCTAGGCAGAGTCTGTATGGAGTTCCGTGGGGTTTTCTGCCTGTGTTTCGAAATTGTGCAATGGCTTTGTTATTTGGTGTGCAAAGTTATGAGAACGTTTTAACCCTTTGTAGACTTGTAATGATGGAGCTTATTCATATTCCTTCAGGAGTACATTGGAGCATGTGTGGTGCTCATAGCAGCTGTCACTTCTATTACCAGTTGCCTGTATAATAAAATCACTTCAGGACTTGTAGGCTTGGGACTAACCTATGCTCTTATGGTAAGAATCTCAGGATCCTTTCTGTCTCTCCCAAACATTTTTTTGTAATTCCTCAGGGCACAAAGATGAACAGGAAGATTGAAGGTGTCTGTACATCTATAGTGGGTACTGTAACATCACTGAAACCATGTGTTTACTTCAGTTCACATGTGATGGTTGACATATTTGAGTGTATGCTTTCTTCAGCTTTGAGATCAAGTCTCATCGAGGTGTTAGTTCAAATATGTCAATGAACCATGGACAAGTGGCATCATAATTTTTTATACCGTCTTGCATTGTGAAGAATGCATTTTCAGTGCATCAGTTGTAATTATGCCCTGGTATGTCATGCTAGATTGTCCAAACTTAAGTTATCAAAATTATGTCTTTTCACCTGTCTTTATTGTTCCCCCAGCCTCTTTTCTGTTGGTGTAGATCAGATCTCCATAGTACCAAACTACGTGTGCACTGCAGTTAGGAAATACGACCTTTAGTCATTGTTGCCTCCCTGTTGGTGTTGTACCATCCACTGCATTCACAACTTCCACTTACTGAGGCGTTCCTGTGTAGGAATATAAACTGCATGCTGGTCAAATGATGCAAACTACTAAAAATCTGGGATTCAGTTGTGTATTTGCTTTACATCAGGTGTCTAACTATCTGAATTGGATGGTTCGTAACCTGGCTGACATGGAGATCCAGCTGGGGGCAGTGAAAAGAATAAATGGCCTTCTCAAAACAGAAGCTGAAAATTACGAAGGGCTCCTTTGTAAGTGCAGTTTTGTGCAGCATGCAGAAAGAGCTTGCTGAAGTTTTAATGACTTTGCAGTGTATTGCCATGAAAAATTTAGTAAATCACCTAATCAACCAACTAATTTATTATAAGAGGGTTTATGTTGGGTTTTTTCCCCCTCTGTGCTCGTGGTACAGCTTCCTCACAGATTCCTCAGAACTGGCCAGACCGAGGGGAGATCCAAATCCAGAACCTCAGTGTCCGATATGACAGCAACTTAAAGCCAGTGCTAAAACATGTCAATGCCCACATCTCACCAGGACAAAAGGTAAAGAATTGCAGTGGTTCTCAGAAGCTCTTTAGACTAGCACATCACAGAAATCAGTGGTAAAACATACCACAGAAGGTTTTGATGACTGGATTACAGATGATTTTTTTTTTCTCTCTCAAAGAATGTAGTGCACTGGAAAGGAGTCTGGGGGATTCTTAGCTTGGTGTGTTGAGGCAAACCACCCCCCTCTCAGTATCCCAGTGCCCTCCTGTCAGCACACAGTGCCAAAAGAAGTGACAGTGAGCCCTTACAGTGCTAGACCTGCTTTTCATTCACATGACTCTCTTGTCTTTATTTCCCTCATTACCACTCTCCTGTTGTTCCTGTTATAGGACTGGCCTTGATTTATCCATAAATGCTCAGACCCCTAAAAGGCAGAAAGTGAACCTAGTGATTCTATAATGGCTGGTTCAGTTTGACTGATCTATCAGGAGAAGAAGAGGATCATGTGAATCAGAACAGCTCCTCCACCCTCTCATCTGAAGTGTCAAGTACAGATGTTATCTATTCCCTGTATTTTCATTGTCTGATGTTCACCTGCTTTCTGTGTCACAGATTGGGATCTGCGGCCGAACAGGCAGTGGGAAATCCTCCTTCTCTCTTGCGTTTTTCAGAATGGTTGACACCTTTGAGGGTAAGATGACACTTTGGTGTGTCACTCAAGCTTAGCTCGTGAAGCTCCTTTGGTAGTCTTTTCCTTAACAGCAGCAGCTCTGAAGGGTGATTTTCAAATCTGCAGGACTTGCTCTCTGGCCCTATTTAAAGCTGATATCATCTGTCACCTAACAGCTGTGCCATTTGTAAGGCAGATCAATAAAAATTCTGCTTGATAGAACCAAAAGTCCAAGAGTGACAGATGACAGCCTTTTGTGCTATTAAATCACAACAGCAGGAGTAAAGCATAAAAGGGCAATGTGTTCAAGTGTAATGAAGGATCTATGCTCAAGGGACAGGTAGGATCCACTAGGCCCAGAAAACTCAGCAATTGGGGGTTGCAGCTTGGCCTGCTGCCCTGGAATTTCCTGCCATATTTCCTGCTCTGTGTGCCATGTCCATACACCTCGCAGGGTGTATCTGAAAAAGATGTCAGCCTGTTTCCCAGCCACATCACCCACAGAGCCCCTATGCAGAGACAGACAGTTGTACTCAGAGATAAGATTTCGTAGCGCTCAACAGTAATTTGGCTTTTTGAAAGGCTTGTTGCCCCTGGTGATTAATCCCTGATTGAAGTAATGTCTGAGCTTGTTCTTTGATAGATGTATACTGGTCAAGCAGTTAAGTAGTCTATCTAATCATTCATGAGATGCTTCAGGTACACTCTGGGTGCTTTCCAGCTCAGCTTAGTCTCAAGAAGGCTGTGCTTGCTTTTTAGTCAAAGCATGTTTCTTTAGTGAAGACGGGGGTATGTGATACAAGGCCTGTTCCTGCTGTACTGCCTTTCAGCCTGGAAGTGAGCCATGTCTGTGCCAGCAGCTGTGTGGCACAATAAACACACTGTCCTCTTTCTTTTGAATAGGGAGGATTATCATTGATGGTATAGATATTGCAAAGCTGCCCTTACAGACGTTGAGATCCAGGCTGTCAATCATTCTCCAAGATCCTATTTTATTCAGTGGAACAATCCGGCAAGTATTAAGCACCAGCAATAAATAAAAACCATGTAATTGCTTATATGTCATACAATATGAATTATATATTATAATTCTACTATATAATGACTTTTATACCAAGCTGTTAGATTCCAGTCTCCTCAGCTGGAATAGGGAGGATCACTGCCTTCTGTCTGTGCTTTTATCTCACCCCTGCCAGAGCAACCTTTCCCTGTGCCTGAGCCTGCACAGGATACTGTTGGCAGAAGACATCCCTTGCCTGGGAAGCAGGGAAAGCAATATTTATTCCTCCAGGATTTAGTAATCAGTTTAGCTCACTGATCAGATACCCATAACCACCAAGCATTTCTTGGAACCTTCTTTCTCCTACATTTGTTTTCATCTGTCTGCCTTAAAATATGATATGTAAAAAATGCAGACTAAAAAATTGCTGTAGACAGAGAGAAAGCAAAAGAACAACATGAAAAGTACTGGGAGACTGGGCTATTTTATCCTGGAGCCTCTATCTGTGTTTCTTCTGAGCCATTTCATCTGCAGCACCAAATACCTTCGCTGTTTTTGTTGGGGTTTTGTTGTTTTTTTTCTTTGCATTCTCTGCCCACCTCTCTGAGAAGATGATGCAATAGAAACAATGGCCAAAAGTTCCAGTTTCCAACAAATGTCCTTCTCTGTGTCTATGCCATTTACCTTAGGAAGTAACAGTACAATCCTCGATGCACAGTTACATCACATGCACTTCTAGTTTCTACAAAAGTGATTAGAGTTCACTGAAAAGGATACAGGCTTCAGGACATGCTCAAATAGACCATGATTCATTCACATCAGAGGATGATGTGATTGTATTCCTTTGTTTTATGAATTAATCTATGAAAAAATGTGTTCAGGCCAGCATCAATCTTTCACAACTCATCCAGCAGGAGTAAAATGTAAAAATAGTGTTATGCACCATTGACTGTTCATAAGTCCAAGATTTTTTGAATTGTAATGAAGACTTGAACTTCATAATGCAGTGTGAATCTTGATTGTTCTGTTAACATTTCTATAGCAGAGAAGAACAAAGAGATGTATTTAAAAGGAGGAAGGGTAGAATTTTGGCCATTGTTAAAATTGAGTGTTGATTTAAACTGAATATAGTCACAGCTTTTTCTGGTAAAACATGAGATTTCTTTAGCTTATACAGAACAGAATAAATTCCAAAACCATAAAGATATCCACAAAATAGGAAGCTTTCCCCTTTCTGCTTAACTGAGAGTCAAATTTTCATCTTACTCGCATTGGCATAAACGTTGAATTAAGTCTGGGAAATTCAGTGGATTTTTACCAACGATAAATCAGAATCAGGCCCAGACCTTCAGCATGTGATTCTGATTATCTGCAGGTTTGTTTCTAAACACCCTAAAAGAAGAAATCCATTACAGCAGTTTCTGTTGACTGTTCTTGAATTACTCACTCTGCAGGTTTAACTTGGACCCTGAGAAGAAGTGCACTGACAACATGCTCTGGGAAGCACTGGAAATAGCACAGCTCAAGCATGTGGTGAAGGCACTACCTGGGGGCCTAGGTAATGAGACTTCTTTTTGGGAATATTGCTTCCAGCATTTACAGTATTCCTGTTTCACTCTTGTTTATTAGAAGGGTAGTTGAGGAAGAAAGAGCTTTCAAAGTTTGTGGAAGGTGACAAAAAGTGCCTGCAGGCGAATGTCCTATATCTGTTTAACTCCTTTACCAGCTGTACCTGGGGGACAGAATCCTCTTTCTTTTCAAATCAATGGTAAAATTATTTTATTTCAAGATGTCTCTGTTTTGAAGCATTGAGGTTTATGGGTCTTGTGAATTCAAATAAGCAGTCAACAAGTCAGGTGTTACCTAGAACACGTTCTTTTGTATTTGCCGGTAGTCATGTCCAAGGAGGAAGACTTTTAAATCTTCAAGGTGTGAATCATTTGGTCATGCAGAAAACAAACAACAAAACCCCACCACCACCACCAAACACCTAACAAAAAACAAAACAAAACACCAATAAACCCCCCTTAAAATGGTGATTTATACAGCCCTAGGGTAAGGAAATGAGGGATGCTGGTTTGACTGGGGTGCAGTGTCCTAGATTGCACATGTTTCAGAGAAACTCACTATTGAACATCCTCAGCTACTTTGATGTCTAACAGATACCAAGAATATAATGAGACAACAGTACTGGTGGTTTTGAACACTGGAAATAAGCAGGCAAAAATGTGTCACCAGCAGCTGTAGGCCGAGGAAATATTACTTTACACTAAAAGTGAGACATTGTTTTCCAAGCATATGCTCTATTCTGATCTGACCTTACTGATTTTCTTGTGTCACTTCCAGATGCAATAGTCACAGAAGGGGGTGAAAACTTCAGCCAGGGCCAAAGGCAGCTGTTCTGCCTGGCAAGGGCTTTTGTGAGGAAGACTAGCATCTTCATTATGGATGAAGCCACAGCATCTATTGACATGGCAACAGTGAGTTTGAAGTGCTTCTGATTTCTTTTCCTTGAGGGGGGACAACTGATATGTGAAGAAAAAGGTGGAAAGGAGTTCTGTCTATTCTGTAATATGCTTACACCATATTCAGTGCAGACATATTGACAAGCCCAGGTAGTTGTGAGTCACTGCTAACGAATCTAAAGAGCTTTTAAACCATTTTACTAGGGATTGAATAGTTATTCCACAACTGATTGCATTATGAAAATGAAGCATGGTATCTTAATTGGCAGTGGGTGTTTCTAAAGTAAACAAAGCTTGGGAAGGTCAGCTGGGATGGTCAGTGAAGGGTGAATTGGCAAGTGACAAGTTTTCCCAGCATGATGGGCGGGACAAGTCAGGAAGTTAGAAGGCTTTAAAGTAGAGTCAAGGAAATAAACAGAGATACAGAAAAGACATACTGGATTATTGCATTAATTGCCTGGAATTTCTAGGCAGATGTTTAAGCACTCAGTAATAGTGCAGTGACTGGCTTTTAGCCAAATAGAAGAGTACATTTTTTTTTCATCTGTTATGTTGTTACAGGAAATATTTCGGTTTTCTTTCCACTGTAAGTAAAGAACATAATTGGAGGGTTTTATTAGAGCAGCTACAATTTTTAGTTCAGTAAAATTTAGTGTTTGAGCTTCAGTAAGGGAACTGCAGTGCACGCAGCCCAGTTAAAACACATTTTGAATTTTGATGCATTGAGGATAGAGTCCCTCCTTTGAAATACTTCTCTAAAGAGCAGCTAATAGCAGATGAAAGTGTCTGTGCTCGTGACACCTCCAAGCAGTTTGGAATGCAACGATGAGTCTCCTAAATAGCAAAGGATGAGTACTTGTTGAGTGAGAGCTATGTATGTTGAGGCCATCTTAAATATCATCTCCACTGTTAAATATGCCAGGTACAGCACAGTCCCTGGCTTGTCCCTGCCACCCCTTGGTGTTAGATGTCCCCATTGTGCTGGAACATTCCTGGGCTTGCAGTGGGGTGAAGGACATGCCACAGTGGCGCCGGCATGGGCAGCCTGGCAGCACCTGGAATTCACCTTGGATTTCCTCACTGTAGAACTGAGGCCAGGATAGCAGGAGTTTGGGCCAGAGCACAGCTCTGGTGTCTGCTGAACCCCAGAGGCAGTGGGAATGGCAGGAGAGACCAGGCTCTGGCTTAGTTCAGACATGTAGGTAATTTTTCACTTCTGCAATGGACAACAAATGCCAGCATGGAATAGTCAGTGGTTACTTAAGCCTTCTTAGTGTCTGTGTCTATCATGCAACTTGTTGTTTGAAAAGCACCAAATGTTTTTCCTTCCCTAGGAGAACATTCTGCAGAAGGTGGTCATGACTGCGTTTGCTGACCGTACTGTGGTTACAATAGCAGTAAGTACAGCCCTGCTGCCATTCTAATGCAAACAAGGATCAGAAATGCCCCATTAGTCACTGCTTCTCAGTGTTAATAAATGTGTTCGTTAGGCCATTCATCTTTTCTTTTTCTAAGTAGTGTTGAAATGTAAGCTTTCTTTTCCATTTTTAAATATTTTACTTGGATTCATAAGAGTAGCTTCTTAAATGTGTTGTGTGATGCTAAGTCAAATTACCTGTAAAGATACATAGTCTAAGTATGCTCTCTATCTTCTGTTTCCCATTTTAAGCTAATTTCAAATGCCATGTACTTTGCTGTGAAATATAAGTTTCACCAAGCTAAAATAATCACTGAACTAAGAACAAGTAAATACACATATTTCAGGGAGGTGAAATGAAGTCAGTATGCTTCCTTACATTTAAAAATTCAACACAAGAAATCTATGCTCAGGAGTCTCTGAGCATCATTTACTTTCACCTAGCAAATGTGTAAATGAAGATCTTTTGTATCTTACGGTATCCATCCAGTGTGTCATTATAAAAAGCAAAGGAATCATAACCATGACATTTCCTGATTTCTCTGCATGAAAACTCAGATTTGCACTGTATTCTGCGTTTACATATCTTTTTCAGTTTGTTTGGGGACAGGCTGAAAAAGCTTTATTTTTCTTTTACTCCCTTAGTGAGTTTTAAACTGCACAGTTCAAACAAACACCTTGGAATAAACTTACTTTGAATGTTTTTGTTTACTTCCATTTGTAAATGTGATTTACAGCAGGTGGGTTTGTATTCAAAACATTCTGTAGTAGAAACATAACAGGGGGTTTGTGGTGTGGGTAATGGTTTTGGGGTTTTGGTTTTTTGGGATTTTTTTTTTGTGTTGTTGGTTTTGAGGTGTGTTTTTGTTTTGTGTTTGTTTTGGTGGGGTTTTTTTTTCCCAGAAAAAGCCATATATTTCCAATTTCTGTTTAGGAAGAATAGGAACAGTAGCAGTTACAGTACTGGCTATTATCTTCTATGTTACTCAGAATTACCAGGGTGGCAGCACTGATTGTGTTACACTGAAGGAGATCAGACAAGGGCAGCAAATTCAACTGGAATGTGATATTTCAGTCCTCTGCCCCTGCCTGTGGACTGGATAAATGTCATAGAAACGGCAGAAGAGATGAGATTTGTAGACGCCATTAGTGATTATTTTATGGGAAATCTGGCTAGGAAAGCCAGAGAAGGAAATACAAGAGTTGTTTTGATACTGAGGATGCCCAAGACTTGATTAGGAACCTTATGGGTGAAGAGCAGCTGTGTAACAGCAACCATAATATTCTGAGATTAAATATCCCTGCAGGAGTAATGCAGATCCAAAAAATGCCATGCAGTTAACACTAAAATGTGGCATTCTGTCAATGAAACCTAACCCAAAAATAAATGATAGGGGGGAAAAAGGCTAAAAGAAGCAGCAAAGGAGATTGAATCTGACAGGGATTATGGAAATTACTGAAGCATTTTATTTAAAAAGAAGATGGAAACAATGGATCCTTTTTATTTAAGTAATGCTTGAGTTAGGATAGAAAAATGTGGTATGGATAAAGAAATAAAAAAGATGATTAGAAACAAGAAGGCTGAACTCCAAGTCCATAGTTCACACATACCTTGAATATTGTGTGTACTTCCAGTGTCCTTATGCCCAGAACACATTACAACTGAAAAATGTTGAGAAGCACAGGATGATTTTGGAGGTGTTGGATTTGCTCCTGGAGGGGAGCAGGCTGGGGCTCTTCTGCCTGGAAGAAGGACAATGGAGGGACATGTGAGAGAGGCCTGCAAGGCCATGAGGCAAGGGGCATCAGATGAAACTGAGCAACACGGCCCACAGTGTACAAAAGGAGGGAGTACTTGTCCATATAGTGGGGAGGAAATAGGGAAAAGTCTTTTCCAAAGGATACGGATGCAAAATGATTGTGCAAGCTCAAGAGGAGACATGGCCTAAGTCAGGTGAATCTGACTAGATCAGCTTTGTAAATAGACAAACCCCACACCAAGCTCAGGAACCACCCCAGACCCAGATGTAATCCAGGACTGGGTGAAATCCCAGCTTCCCACAGGCAGTTCCACACTCAGTTGCCCAGTTCCTACTCTGCCTGGCTGCCCTCTTTTGGGTGCACTTGGTAGCAGGACCCTGGGCTGGGGACATTCTAAAGGGAACTGGTAGGACTCTTCGAGTACCTGTGTATTTTTTAGGAACTTCAGTATCCATCTGGCGTTTGGTCTGTGTATTTATCTGCAGTATTTACACAGAAATTAGGATGACAAGTAGGATAAGTAGCCTTAATCAAACTTAAACTTCATAGGAAAATTAATTTCTGGAAGTCTGTCTTATCCTGGAATATATTGAATAGAGAGATACACTGACCTGGCATTTTGTTCATTTGTTTTTCAGCACCGTGTGCACACGATCCTCAATTCAGATTTGGTTATTGTAATGAAGAGAGGGGTTATTTTGGAATATGACAAGCCTGAGGTTCTGCTAGAACAAGAAGACAGTGTCTTTGCTTCTTTTGTACAAGCAGATAAGTAATAAAAAAGAAATAAAGCATTTTAGAATACCATTTTATTATTTTCTAAAAATGTAAAATACCTGTAAATAAATATTATTTCATAATAAATTGAGCTTTTCCTTTTTTAATAAAATGAGCCATTTTTTCCATCTGAAGCATTAATGAATCATCTGTGTACTTTATTTTTTTGTATACTACTACTTTTCTTTTTATGTGCTGCCAAAGAATCATGATATATAGTTAAAAAAAAACCTACATGGGTGAGCTACAACAGGATACACATCAAACAAACTTAACCAGCATGGAGGTTTTATGTAACTCTCAACCCCTCCCATCATTTATTAACATGTTATTTTTATGTGTCATAGCCCTACTGTAGATAATGTTCATGACTGACTAAATGCAGACAAAAAAATTCTATACCAAAGGTATCTCTCAACAGCTTGTATCTCTTTCAATCAAATGACTCTGTAAAGCTTTAATATCTAAATATAAAATCTATAAAACATTTTCTATACTGTGGTTTATTGATAGTGCCTGAGTTGTGCCTTAGACTCTCTTTTAATACTGTCTAGAAATGAATCACAATCTGATTCCATCTTTCTGCCCACTGAATACTGTTACACTGATTCCAAGCAGGATGGAGGCAGACTCCCTCCCAAACTGTGAAGCAGCTGAGAGGAGGCATGCTATGATAAAGTATCAGTGTTTAATGTACACTGTTTCTGGACCAGTGCAGATGCACCAATTCATCTGGAAATTATCCCTCCAAGTCTGGTAAATAAACAGCATTCAACCTTTCACTGCAGCTCAGGGCCACGACAGCTTGACTCATCATCTCCTAGTTTCACATATGTCACCCACTGTCGTGCTGTCTCTAGATTTACAGTGATCCTTACCAATAAATTCTGTACACTTCACATAACTTCTAACCACTGAAATTATCCTAATTTATCTAGGCAGCTACTTATCCCTGCCCTGTGACAGTCATTCAGGGATTTTTTCATTAATAGAGGGTTAGAATGTCAATAACCCAATGGAAGGTTACAATGAGTTTTTCACTTATTCTTTTTACAGCAAGTTTGCCTTTACATCTGTTTTTTGTTTTGTGACTTCCCCTATTTGAAGGATTTCTAGTGCTTAGGAGGGCTCTTTATCTTTTGGGGGTTTTTTTCTCTCTCTTTAGCCTGCTCAATTAGTTTGAAACCTGTTTTTAAAGTCTTTTTTTAGAAAATAAAGCTACCTCAGTGTTCTCATGAGATAGGTGATATTTGAAGGCATTACTTCTAGCACTGCAGCAGAGAGCCAGGGAGAATGCAGAAGTGTTGTTGCTGTTTGTTACCAGTTCCAGAGCAGAGTGTTTGCAGCATATCCCTGCTGGTTTTTGGGCAATAATGAAGGGCAGGTAAGTGGCACCACAGGAGAGTGTAGTAAAGTGGTAAAAGTCAGGAGGCAGGGTGTGGTTGTGCAGGTGAAAGGCATGAGCTCTGTCATTGCCTACTACCGTTTGAGAGAGAAAAAGGGCAGTTGGGAGCTTTCTCCTCATCCAGGGAATTGTTTGCTGGGCCGTGTCCAAGAAAGACTGGCTGCAGAACTATTGGTATGTTTGCACCCTGGAATACCAGGCTTCCATTGGGGCTGGGAGAGCAGAATTGGGAGTAAAAGGGCACAGAGCAGGTTTCTGCTACAGCTACTGGGCACGCTGTCTCCTGGCTCCCCCTTACTGGTCTAAGGCAGGATCTCATCCTGTAAAGGCTTAGGAGAACACCACTGCAGGACACCTCAAACTCGCGCTGCAGAGGCTCTGCAGCCATCTCTGGAGCTCTTAGAGATCCTAATGGCAAGGGGAGAGATGCAGAGAAGTGAGGTTTCACGTGCTTTTAATTAAGTGCCTGGGACTGCAATTTGGACTTGTTCCTATTCAACAAGCTTCTGACAACCTTACCCAGAAGGGAGTGCAGGGGAGGAAAGGACACAGCATATTGCTAAGGAGGCTGTGCTTCATCTTGCAGTATTAAGGAACTAGAACTCAAAAGTGCAAGTGTCATACATTTCCATTTTAAATGGGGCTTGTATTTCCCAAAGTAGTGTTGCAGGAAAGTAGGGTGAGTTCTTTCATATCCAACAGTTACTCATCTGTTTGATGGTGCCACACTGCTGCATCAATATGTGTGAGCCCGGAGGCTCTCAGCTGCCCCTTGGACAGGACATTTCCTCAGCACATTTTATCTGGTCTTGTTTACATGGAGCCAGGGAGTTCCTGCCCCTAACTCAAAAGGATTAAGGGTCTCAGCAGTGACCAGAAGCAGTACCCAGGAACACTGTTCTGTGGTGTGAGGCTTGCTGACATTACCCAAGGCAATAAACCTTGTTGCCACGAGATAGGCAGCCCAGGAGTCACTGCTAAACCAGGCTCACAAATGTGTTTGTACTGCAGTGAGGCATCACTAAGCAAAGGGCTGTACTGCACTGGCTGCAAGACAGTGCAAGCCAAGGCCAGACTTTCAGTTTTCCTGAGGGATAGGACTTGTCTCAATCCCAAAGGTGTTAGGGGATAGGCTGCCCATGGAGATGCAACCAGAGGGGGGTTTGTTGCTTTGTATAAATGCACCCACTATACAAAAAACTTTATGATTCCCTTGTCTTAGTGTGGCCAGGAAACACAGCATGGCTGCTTCATCAGCCCTCTTCCCATCTCTGCTCATGCCTTCCCTTGTGGCTTTCCATAACCAACTCTTTTCTTCTCTTTTCTTCTGCCTACCTACTCGTACTGCAAGGTGATTTATGAGGCTTAATTTCTGTCAGACTAACACTGTGTAGCCTCTGAAGCTTTACTCAGCTTCTAAAGGCAGAGTAATAACATGGCAACAACTAAATTTTAATTTGACAGTTATCATAAGATTTTGTTTGATTGTCATTAAAATTAGAATAAATTCGGGGGGCGGGGGGGAGTTTTGAAGTGTAAAACCTATTTTGTGGGTGGAGGAATTTACCCCTCATGATTCAATACTACAGAGTGGGCTTGTTCATTCCTGTGAGCCCAATTTTTTTCAGCAGCTCTTAACACAAATATGTTGGCTCACTCAGAAGATCTGTCACTTTTTTCTTTTAAGTATCTGTCACTTGATCCGTAAAGACAGCTCTAGAAATTCTTCAGCAGAAGCCACTTGCTTTGCTCTCCCAGCTCAGCCCCTAAGTGCTCAGAGACGAAGAAAAAGAAGTGGCAAATGACAGTCCCGTTACAGAAGTGGAAACAAGCAAGCACTGTTCTACAGAGTTCAGGATTCCTAAAGGCAGCGTGGTGGGCGTATTCATAAAGCACCCCTCCCCGGGTCGTTCCTAGCACCAGGAGATGCAGCAATTCCCTCTCCCCGTAAAACCCTCTCCCCCGACACAGGTTTTTATCCATTCTACATTTATGGGGGTACCGCCCCCTGGAGGAAAAAGTACAGAATAAAGACTACGGTTAGAAAAGAGGAAAAACGGCACAAAAGTCAGGACTGCCTCTTGCATCCCCATGTCCGTGTCTGCAAGGCTGTAAAATGCTGCCTGTGAGTTGCCTGGTGTTGTACAGCCTGTTCATGCTCACTGCAAAATGCTGGAAGTAGGACCTGCCATCAGCTGCAGAAGTACACATCTGACAAGTAAAACTTCATCCTTTTGGGTTATGGGTTTTTTTTTTTTTTTTTTTTTTTTTTTTTTTTTTCTTTTTTTTTTTTTTTTTTAAGTTTAGACAGAAAAATAAGGTTTCTTTAAACCCCGACTTTTAAAAAAATTATATTGTCATATAAATCATGTAGTTAAGAAACTAAAAAAGTAGGTGCAGGTGACATTCACACCAAGGACTCAAAAAGAGTCTAGGACACAAAGAGATGCAGAGAAAGGGGGAACAATTTTGGCTAAGCTCAGTGGCCTGGGAGCCACGTGCCAGGGCACCTTGTTGCTGTTTTAGCTTATTTATCAAAGCAGCAAGAAAGATGGACCAGATTGGGAAACTGACCCCTCCAAAAGGAACTGATGTGTGCAAGGACATGCCATTATTCATACATAAAAAGTAGAAGTAGTCTAAAGTAATAGTAAACATTTAATTACAAGACCTATAGCGACAGCTTGGAGCGCTCAGAGTGATTACTTCAAACTGCTATTCCAAAATCCCTAGGTGGGCTGCTTTAAGTAGTTGTAGGTGGTGGAAGTTAATTTCAACCCCAACCGGCTGATTCCCAGACATCAACTGGACAATTGCCTTGCCCAAGGAATCAGTGCCAAGAGCTGTTTACAGTGTGTACCAAAGCACTTCGAGCCAAAACAAAAGGGAAAGTCCATGGACACATGTCACGCAATTAGAAAATAAATAATCCCAAATCCATTGGTACTAAAGAAAACACTTTTATCCGGAATATCCTGGGATGCTGTAGCAACTCCACAATGTTAGTGTCTAAACTGAAATAGAAACAAAATATTGAAACCAGAAGAAGTAAACACATCAATGAGAATACTGCTGTTTACACAGCAGTGAAGCCACATCAGAATATTTTTAAATAATGCATCTTGTCAGGAGGATACATCCTCACAGGCATACCCATGGATGTATTTATATCCAGAGAGACATCCCAGTGTCCCAAACAGGTTTTAGCTTCCTGCCTCCCTTTCTTGCCTTTTCCGAGGATTTTGATGCCTGTCTGGAAGTTCATGTTACTGGGGGTTAACCCTTTGCAGCAAGATTTTTTTTTTTCTACTTTTGCTGCTGTTTAGACATTTTCCTGAGCAGCCACAGCTCACATCATTTTGTGGTCTCCTCTCTGCAGAAAAAAAAAAAAAAAAAAAAAAATCCTTTTTTATTCTAAATAACTCTGGCAAAACTTTTAGTGGAATTGAGTCCCTTTAGTTCCAGGTCTCTGTTTAGCCATTACATCCTTGGATTCAGCTTCTTCAAGCAAGTTTCCTACCAGTGACTGCCCGATTTATCTGATGAATGCTTTCCTCCTACTTACCAAAAGATATGCAGGTGAATTTCAGTATTTTTAATATTAATAATATTATTATGGTTATTTTATTGTTCTATGATTATTATTTTACTGTTATATTACTATTATTGTTGCTGTTTTGTTGTTGTTACTATTATTCTCAATGGTATTACTATTATTATTATTATTATTATTACAAATTCCTTTTTTAAAATTGGCCACTACCTTTCCCCCCCTCCATTTCACGGAATAATCAGCCGACATGAAGCCACGATACCCCATAGAGGAGAGTCTGTTAATGGAAGGCGGCAAACCCGTCCTGGATCAAACGTTTACGTACAAATCGCGGCCCGAAACCCTTCCTCCGGAGGGGGAAAGGGAAAAAAAAAAAGGAGGGTGAAAAGGTGAAGGAACGCCCCCAGCTCCGGCGGGGAGCGCTCCCGGCCCGGCCCGCCGGGGCTGCCTTGGCGCCGTTCCGCGCCGGGCGCCGGGCGCGGCCGCGCCCCCGTGCCCGCGG
>WAAE01018318.1:0-26534 GCA_013400495.1 Nicator chloris | reverse complement strand
CGCTCGGAGCGCGGCGCTCCGCGGCCCCTCCGCCCGCCGCCCGCTGCCCGGGGCGGTGCGCGGCGGAGCCATGCTCTCGAGGAAGGGGATCATCCCCGAGGAGTACGTGCTGACCCGGCTGGCCGAGGATGTGCCCGATCACGCCCGGTACCGCGCGCGGGAGAGGCGGGCGCGCTTCGTGGGCAAGAACGGCGCCTGCAATGTGGCCCACAAGAACATCCGCGAGCAGGGGCGATTCCTGCAAGACATCTTCACCACCCTGGTGGACCTCAAGTGGCCGCACACGCTGCTCATCTTCACCATGTCCTTCCTCTGCAGCTGGCTGCTCTTCGGCATGGTCTGGTGGCTCATCGCCTTCGCCCACGGGGACCTGGACCACAGCACCCGGCTGCAGCGGGACCCCGCGGAGGGGGCGGCGGGGTCCGCGGCCGGCTTCGTGCCCTGCGTGACCAGCATCCACTCCTTCACCTCCGCCTTCCTCTTCTCCATCGAGGTGCAGGTGACCATCGGCTTCGGGGGCCGCATGGTGACGGAGGAGTGCCCGGCCGCCATCCTGGTGCTGATCGTGCAGAACATCGTGGGGCTGGTGATCAACGCCATCATGCTGGGCTGCATCTTCATGAAGACGTCGCAGGCCCACCGCCGGGCCGAGACCCTCATCTTCAGCAAGCACGCGGTCATCGCCCTGCGGGAGGGCCGGCTCTGCTTCATGCTGCGCGTGGGCGACCTCCGCAAGAGCATGATCATCAGTGCCACCATCCGCATGCAGGTGGTGAAGAAGACCGCCAGCCTGGAGGGGGAGGTGGTGCCCCTCAACCAGATCGACATCCAGATGGAGAATCCCGTGGGGGGCAACAGCATCTTCCTCGTGTCCCCACTCATCATCTACCACGTGATAGACAAGAACAGCCCCCTCTACGACATCTCCCCCATGAACCTTCACCACCACGAGGACCTGGAGATCATCGTCATCTTGGAAGGGGTGGTGGAGACCACCGGCATCACCACCCAGGCCAGGACCTCCTACCTGGCGGATGAAATCCTCTGGGGCCAAAGGTTTGTGCCCATCGTGGCAGAGGAAGATGGGCGATACTCGGTGGACTACTCTAAATTTGGCAACACGGTGAAAGTGCCCACCCCCTCGTGCACTGCCAGGCAGCTGGAGGAGGACAAGAGCATTATGGACACCATGCCACTGTCCCCTAAAGGCACAATTAGGAAGAGGTCTGTCAAGCTAAAGCCCAAGTTTACCATAAGCGAAGAGCCTTCCTGATGCCTTCTGACTGGGAAACTCTGTTAGGGCTTTGGGTCTGAAAGATCTCATGAACTCAAAACACTGAGGTGGCCTCTTACTTTTTTTTTAAATTCAGGTTGGTAGCACAAGGTATGTTCTGGTGTTATTTATTGTGGGGAAATCTAAAGCTAATTATATTTTTTTAAAGGTGTGAGAGATTTCAAGCAGAACTGGGAGTAGGGAAAATCACGGTCTGCAGCTTTAAATTTCAATTCAGACTGTTTAATTGCACGATCATTCTGCGTTGATTCAACTGCAGGTAATGACACGTTTTCTCAAAAATTAAATGTATATTTATCCTCAGAGATTGCAGGTTTTAGGGTCTTGCAGTGTTCGCAAGTCTGTAGTTTTTAACTGGTGTTTTTTTTTTCCTAACTTGAACAATCAATATAGCAAAATAAAACATTAATAATTAATAAAGTAGGCTGGATTTAAATGATAAAAAAAGGGTCAGGCAATGACACAAGACCAGATCTGGAAGTGTCTCTATATTATCCTGTATGTCTTAAAGAAATGAACTGCTGGATTTGCATCATCCATATTGTGTTGTATGGAGCCACTCCTACCACATGCAGTATGAAATGTGTTTGAATATTTACTTTTATTTTAAAAGCCTTTACACTTCCAAAATAAAACATTCAGGAATACCTTTTTGTACTGTACATTTCTGAGAGTAAGCAAAGCTTTGCCTTTAAAAGGAGTAGCAGATAATATACGGTTGAAGTTATTTATAAATAGGAAAAAATCTGCATTTTAATTTTGAAATGAAGAGAAGCAACCTTCCCTCTCTCCAAGCCACATGGCAATAGGATATTCAGTACAAAAATTAACCTCTCCCTTGAGTCACGGTGAATTCTGCGAGATAATCAGGGAATAAAAATAGAATTACATATTTTGAATGAAAGGACAGTGCTGAATGCTGAAAATATATCTGCATGCAGTAGGGAAAACCTTTTACTCCTTTTTTACTCCAAGGGTGTTTTGTGCTTAGGGGAAAAGGGGGTGTATAAGACAGCGTGGTTGCTTCTGGGATGCTGTGTCAAAAACATTACTGCTGCTGAGGAAACAATTCCCTTTCCAATCTTATCCTGACCTCCCTATGCAGCTGGTGCCTGCCTTGGTTTTTAGCTGAATCCAAGATCTGTCATTTGCCAGCAAACATGAAGGAGCCATGTTCACTCTCTCGGTCCCACAGTGACAACAGGAACAATTCCCCTGCACCCACTCCTGCAAATCCACTCTCTGGACATCCTGGTGACAACAGCAGGTTTATTCCTACACAGGGTTATTGGGAGATGGCACCAGTATCAGCTACAGGGCAAACTAGCACCCAGGTAAAAAAACATATAAAACCTAAAGAAGCATCACAGAACTGACCCCACACCTGGTTGCACAGGTTGTGCAGAGAGGCACCAAAATACCTGAAACATAAGTATTCAAGGAGGATCTAGTATCAAGTCCTGTGTGTTCTGTAGTTCACAACAGACACATAAAATTGTTTGTGTTGGCAATAATACGGCAAATTTCTGACGCCTTCTACGTGTAAGTCTGTGACAAATTCATTCAAAAGGGTAAGAAAACTTCCACAGCGACTGTGGAATACTTTCAGGTATCTATAATGAAACAATCAATGTTTAGTTGAAATCAAGTATTAGGTTAAAATGAGAAATATTTGTTATGTTTTTGCTGTATTTCAGTTTTGTGAAGCATTATCAGACTGCCAGTTACAGGAATAAATGCCTGCTCAGTTTCCAAATCCCCAGTACACCTATAATGTTCTGTGAACAGCTCTGAAAATGTGAAACGTTTCACAACAAAATGACAGTAAAACTAGCATTAGCAAGTAGTCAGCAAAGAGAATTTAGAAAGGCACATTTTATATTTCTAACCATAACCTCCCCCCCCATTTTTTAAAATAGGGCATGATAAAATGCCTTACATGATTAAATTTCTTCTGTAAGACTGAGTTGATTCATCACATTATTTTCTGGCTTTCCCTTTTTTACTGCCCCTGTTCCATCTCCCATTGCCTGTCAGAGGGCACTTACAGTAGAGCTCCCTGCATTTCCCAGGCACCTTGTTCCTTTGAAACTTCGTTGTTCTGCATCACTTGCCACAAAATCACTGCTCTGTTCTCACAAGAGTCATGCACAAAATATTAGTTGGCTTTCCAGTGACTTGAAATCTTTGGCCTCTCCATAATTCTCCTTAGTGCCTTGTTTCAGTGTGGAAGATGCACCTTAAGGTTGTCTCATAAAACCGCTTCAGCTCTGGTTGTGTTTTAAAGCTCTTCTCAAGATTTGACCTAAATGTGAAGCAGTTTCAGCAGCAATACCATGCAACTGTTTTCAGGAACTGATGGAAGCTTCTTTTGGCCTCGGGGAAATCTGTGAAGCTGAGAGGTGGAAAATTCTCTTTGTTCCCTGTGAGATGGGAGGGGAAAGATGGGAAGGAACAGCTTCTGTTCACTGGGCTGCTGTCAGGACCATCTTTTATGTCACTTCTTTTTCAAAAATCTGCCTGATTTTTCGGAAGTCTTGCCAAAAAAAAGGCATCATAATATTATGAGGAAGGCAGAATTCGTGTTGTTAAAATCACCATAGTGAATTATTTGATCAAAGTGCTGGTGATTTTGAATCTCGGGTTTGCTGTGGGATAAAATCCTGCTGTTCTTTCACCATTTAAAATACTTAGAAGCATTTTGGGGGCAGAGCAAGGAAGGATGAGCGTATTTATTTTGCACTAAGGATATTACTTCTTTTTGGGAATCCTTTCATCTTGTCATGTATGAAGTATTTGGGAACACAGGTATCTGAAATTGTCCCTGAAGTTGTCCTTGTGCTGACCATCCCCATTCTCCGTGGGAAGGCTCTGAAGAAGGCGTCGGTGCTATCATTTGACACAGAAAAGTGCTCATTCTTAGCAGTGAGCAAACGCTGTGTTTTCCACAGTTGAACTCAGAAGTGAGTGGGCTTTTGAACTTTCTTTCTCAGCCTACATCTGCTTTTCAGTAGGTGGTATCACAGTTTGGATCCTGCTGAGCAGCCGGGGAGAGCTGTGGCTCCCACGTGTCCTCGGCACAGAAAGGGGTGTGAGGGAAGCTGGAGGCTGCATCACCTGCTCAGGGCTTGCCCTGCCTGTGGACATGGATACAAGTAGGAAGCCCAGTGATGAGTTTTGGCTGTGGCAGAACCAGCTGAGTCCATGGAATTGCCTTTTGTGTGCTTCAGGAGACCATTATCAGTTTCGCACAGGTTCACACTGTTCAGTGCTTCCCAGCTGGAGTTTGTGGAGCTGCTTGGATGGAGAGAAGGATCACAGAGCTGGTTAATCAGAAAGGGAGACTGCAGAACACTTACGTGCCATGGTTTTAAAATACTTGTAGTGACTGCTAGTGAGCCACTGGGCATCTCAGTTCATGTTGCATTTCCTAATGAAATCAAAACATAGGTATACAAAATGATATTATTACAAGGTCCGACTTCCTCTCTCTATCCTTCAAGGCACACAGTGTTATAGCAGTGTGCTTTGGCAGGACATGTCCCTATAAAATAGATACAAGCCAGAAGTGAACTTAAGAGATGGCATTAAAAGGGAAAAGAGAGTCGAGGATACAGAATAAATACATTTAAAATCCCAAAGTTAAACAGTGTCAAGACAGTGTCAAGCAGTAATAAACGATTTTATTTTGAAGCACCACCAAAGGTGTGATGATGCTGAGATGAGAGATCAGAGCCCTAAAAAGCAGATATGAGGGGCTGGAATGAGAGTCTTTAACAAGACCAAGGTCTACATGCTAGCATGGATTAGCAACAGGGTCAATGTCAAAATTCAGGCTGCCCTGTGAAGGGAGACAGCAGGCTGGGCACGATCAGCATTGCTCAATCCTGAGGGTAAATATTGCTGCTTGTTGAGCAAGGTATGAGTTACAAGAGAGGCCTGTTGGAAGCAGTGCTAGGAGGACTTGTTGGGGTCTGACCCCCGTGGTTTGTTATGTGTTAATAGTTAATAATATCAAACTAACAAGTAATTAGCAGTTCTTTGAAAACTGGATTTGTTCTTCATGTTTTCCTTCCTTTGCTGCTCTTTGTATCCCAGTCGCCCCTGAAGGCAATCATCATAGGTGTGCTAGCGCAGATTGTTTTGATCTGGGGCAAAGCACAAGCATGTTTTGGGGAGTAAAATACAAAATTAAAATTGATACTAGAAACCCAAAAACTTGTGTGAAATTGCCAAGCTTGCACCTTTCAAGTGGTTGCTTGTACAAAGTATGGAAACACCTCTTCTTAGGAACAGGATAAACCACCATGGATTTATGCTCCCTCTTGTTCATTTTGCAGGTCTGAGTGGAAGGGGAAGTGTTTTAGCTCTTCAGAATAGGGTGAAGGAGAAGAGGTTAAGGTTCAAAATCACTGCATTTAAGGCTCCCTGGTTACACCTTTTCCCTTCCCTGTGCTCAGTGTCGTACCGGCCTTCCCACTGAAAATGGCCAGGATAGGTGCTCTTTGCAGGGCATGCTCCCATGTGGAACTTCATTCACCCAGGGCCAGTGCCCCATTCCAAGGTGGACCTCTCCAACCCAACAGCCCTGACCCAAGCATCCTGGAAGGCAGCAGAAAAATCCCACCCTTTTCAGTGTAGTTTTGGATCCACGGACAGCATCTGCCAACCTGCTGGAAGCACGTGCTGCAGCAGAGAGAGGGATTGTCTCCTCCCTGCAGCCCTTACGGGGGCAGAGGTGCTGCTGGGGGCGAGAAGAGCCCTGTGAGGAGGAGGCCTGGGGGAGCTGGACGCCGCGGGCGCAGGGACGCCTGCTCGGCCTGGCTGGGGCTGCCTGACTGCCTTAACCACTGACTCAGTGCACTATTTTTGATTCAGCAAGGGGAGAAAGATACGTGATACAGACCTCCACACCCCACTGAGGAGAACTATTAAAAGAGCAGAAGACATTCTTGAGAGGCTGCAGATGCTGCTGTGTCCTGCTCTGAGCACTGCGGGGTGCCTGCAGAATATGCTGCGTGTTCTTCTGGCTTACGCTCCTCTTTTAATTTATAGCGTGACTTTACTGAGTTACCACAGGGCAGTGACTCAGTTTCAACAGAATTTTCAAAAATCAGAACCTGCAGCCCTTGTCTGCCACTTGCCCACTCTGTTGACCTTTGTGCCTGCCTTGCTCAGGAGTTTAAATGCAGATGACACCAGCCCGTGAGGTTTCCTATCCAGCCCCCTCCCTGCAGAGCTGAGCAGCATTAAATGGCAATCCCATCACAGCTGGAGGGGGCCTAGGGGTTCCTCCTGACAGTGGCACCACAGAGAAACTTGTCCCCTCTTCCCTCCCCTCCCTGGGAGTAGGGCTGCCACCCTTTCCTCCTCTGGTTGTTCCTTATTCATTCACTGTTTTAAGGGCCAATACTTGCTTATGAGTTTTGTCTTTGCTCTCTGCCCAAGGGAGGGGAGGCACAGGATATAAATACCATTATTGTTGTTATATTCACAATAATATTATCCCTGAGTGGAGCTGAAGCACTGAAATTGACAGCGAGCATCAGTGCCAGCAACAGGAACCCTTAACTTCAATGAACCTCAGCTCCCATTTTAAATCCTGGGCCTTAAAATCCAAGAAAGATTGCCAGGGAGTTCATTAGCACCAGGATTTCCCTCTTAGGGCTGGGTGCTATGAGGTTGGTGGGGTGGGCAGCTGACTCAAATAGCCTCTGATGGGGCCTTTGCTGCAGTAGTGATGTTGTTTTCCAGCTTCATCATCTCCTGGGAACTTGTTCCTCTGCCTTGTGGGTAAAAATCTTCCTTTATTTCCCTTTCTCAAGCCTGGGAGAATATGGCCCTTGTGCATATTGTACAATCCTTTTTGCCAAAGCATTTGACTTTGTTGAGCGTTTATGTCATGGTCGTGCCACGTGCATAGAGGATGGTTGTAGTGAGGTGAGTGTCGGTCTTTTTCCCAAGTAGCAAGGGACAGGACAAGAGCAAATGGGCTCAAGTTATGCCAGGGTTGGTTTATGTTGGATGTTAGGGAAAATTTCCTCCCTGAAAGGGTGCTCCAGGCATTTGAACAGGCTGCCAGGGACGTATTTACAAGCTGTGTGGATGGTTGCTGACTGACCTGGCTTAGTGTTGGAGCTGGCAGTGCTGGGCTAACAGTTGGACTTGCTGATCTTGAGGTTCTTTTCCAACCCAAATTCTTTGATCATAAGTTCTCACTGTCTCCTGGTGAGTGTATGCTTATAGTAATGGGGACAATAAAGTTGTTAGTTCTACTTTAGCTTTACAGCTTGAGGAATAAAAATTAGCAAGGTGATGTTTCTTTCACGGGACCGGTGGAACAAAGAAGCAGTGAGATGAGCAGGAAGGTCAGAGTGATGTTCTTACAAACTGTATGGATTTTGGTGGAGCAGAGTGCCCAGAGAGCAGCTTCTTTGTGTAAAATGATGGCAAATTCTTATCTAAAGTATAAGCAGTAAACAAATATTTTTCCAAAGTCAATATCTGTCTTTAGAAGTGACTTTGTAAGAAGTAGCTGTTACTTTCTCACAGATTTTCTTCTATCAAGTGTTGCCTGGATATTCTACATTTAGAAGCCACCTGCTTTACTAAATGGATGCTTTTGACAGTGAAATTTGATTATTTGGTTTGAAAGGTTGTTCTTTCATGTATCCTTTTTTCAATTACACAATTTTTTTATTAAATTGACTCTTTTCCCTGCTTTCTTTGCTCATTATTGCGTGTAGCCTGAAAAGCGTGTCGCTTCTGTTGTGCTCTTGTTTAAGGAGAAAAATAGAATTACAAGTTCCCCAGCATGCCATAGCCCTGTGACCCATGGTCAGAACTCTTGAATTACAATACTACCACTCAAGGTATTTCAATGGTATCACAAGTGTTTCTACTCTTATGTGTAGCTCTGTGTTCATTGAAGGATCCATTTTCTTTTTGAAGTGGACCTAAGTCAAATTTTAAAATTTGTGTTTCCTCAAAAGTCTTGTCTTCAGTCAAAACTCACATCTGAACTTCATTCTTCACTCTATTTTCTTTTTTGCAACTAAACCAGACCTATCCTCATCCAGTCCTTATTTTCCACTTTTTTTTTTCTCAAATGGGAATAGTCCCTTAAACCAGACAACTAAACTCATCCAGTTTCTATTCCTTCCACACACCCAGAACTGAAGTGTCACATCAGAGTAGCCTTTGGAGGTGCAGCAATGCACTTTTATCTCCAAAATGGGAACTGCTTCTTGGCTGGATGGACCAGGATTGTTTATTTTCTTTTTTTCAGAGGGAAGTGAATAAAAGTTTTGGCAGCAAAGCCACTCCATAAGTGTGTCGCGTTATGGCCGAGTGGTTTGTGTTTTACTATGAAAACTGTAATTTCTATATTTCACTGATGTCCTGTAATGTTAAATGATTACCTGAAGAGACAGCTCTAAATATAAAGCTCTCTGCTATCTCGTTCCCATTGTTTGGACTTGGCCTTGAGCAGGCCCAGTGTGAAACTTGTGTGTTCAAAACCCTTCTCTTTATGTCTGCACCCCCCTGGACTGCCAGAGATCCCTTACCTTCAGCTGACTTTCATATGAAAAAACCCAGCTTGGTTAAAAAGCTATTAATGTTAACCTGGAGACAGCTTGTGGTGGTGATGGATAATATAGATTCTGCCTCTTTCTTCCCATTCCACATGCATGTTGCTGATCCCAAACCTGGAGTTCTGTAGCCAATATAGGGCCCTGTAGCTGCTGAATCCTCTCACTTAGCATATGTTCCAGTGATGTTTGCCTGCTGGGATGAGGATCATGCTCAGGGGTGATATTATCAGAATGGCCTTTATAGTTTTGTTCTGTTCTAAAACTATAAAAACTCTGTGTGCCTTCGATTTGCTGTTTAGTAGATGCAGTTTATTGGCAGCCCTGTTAGCTTCTTCTACAAGGCAGGCAGGAATTAAGTTAATTGCAATAGTAATGTTCTTATACTGACCTGTCATAAAGGGAGTTAGTATATCCATAGAAAATTCCACCATCTCGCATTTAAAAGCATTTCCCAATTTACACCAGTCCACAAAAATGTTTAGTAATATTGTTCTCGTTACTCAGTGTCCAGTGATCACTGCTTTTCACGTTGACTCTCAGGGAAACTGCTCCAAAGAGTGTTAAATTCAACAGATGTCATCTTACTGGCTTAAAAAAGTCTGGATGCAGTTCAGAAAAACCCTGGCTAAAATGGTGTGCTGGCACTCACATTTCATTCATTTTCCTGAAACAGTTCAAATAAATGAAAAAATACTGGGCAGCAACTGGTGAGAGGTTTTGCTTGATCCATAGTGGGTTAGAGGTAGAAAGTTTTGTTTGTTTTTGAAGTTTGCTTTGTAGCTACAGCTAATTCATTGCCACAGTGGGGTGGAAAAATTTGAAAATTTCCACAATTTCTGACATACAGAAATACTTGTTTAAAGACATGATCTCCTTTAGGTAAGACTCCAATATCTTTAATAACTTTGTGGGGTCTTTTATTCCTTTATCCAGCCACACTAAAAGAAGCTTGAGTGTTTGCAAAACAAGTACACAAATTTAAACTGACTCCTAAGAGGTAACAAATAATTATAAAATAATACAGTTTGCCTGCAAGAGTGAGTTGATAGGCTTGTCCTAAATGTGTTTGATGTTATCAGGTACAAAATTTGATATGGAATGTCCAAGATACGCAGTCCAGTTGACTGTGTAGGAATTTCTCATCTCATGGAGACAACAGAAGATTTTGCTAAAGCAAGAGAGAAAGTCTTCCATTCAAAAGCTGCTGCAGCAAAATACTCCTGGGACACTGAGCCAAGAGTGATTTATTGCAGAGGAAAAAGAGCAAAAGAGTGTGTGTGCTGGGGTTTGGGTGCTCTGAGCCTGGGCACGGTGAGACTCTGCACTTACATATGTACACACAAAGTGTGTCACACTGCTTTATCAAAAGGGAGAAATGTTGCTCCTTCTTAAAAGGGTGTTTTAAAGTTTTTTTCCTGGCAGCAGGAATAAGACCAAAGTATGACTCCTATCAACATAATAGCAATTAAGCCTTTGACTTGAGCAGGCTGTTTTCAGCCCAGTCACCATCATCCACCAGCTAAAACATTCTGTTACTTTGCTACAGAAAAAGGAGAAGATTTATAGTTTGGGGACAAACTATTTAAGAAGTCAACCCCAGGCAAAGGTTTGATGCTGACAGTCCCCAAGTATGCAATGCCAAATCTATACTGCTTTCTAGCCTCTAGGATTTTACAGCAGGGCAAATATGAAATTACATCTTGTGGTTGAGAAGGGAGAAGCAAAGAGAAATTGTTCCTGTCAGATGTGATCTCATGGAAAGCAAATTGGTGGTAGAATGGCTGGATTAAAGATAACAGAACCTCAATGTGTGGCTTTTATTTTTTTCCCCAACCACTTTACTTTCAGCATTTCATAGTGGGTAATATAAATTCTTCACTCACTTGAAACAAAACAATGCAAGCAAAGAAAAAACCCAAGTAAAAATCGGCCTTTGTTTATACCACTTTGTTGGAGCTTTTGTAGAGACTCTCAATAGCAAAAATAACATGCCAAGTGAATACATCTTGTGGAGCACTGCATGGATTAACTTGATAGAAAGCTGCAGCCAGGGTCTCCTGGGCTGACCTGTGCTTGCACAGTGACTCATGAGTTACACCTTCCTGGCCCAAATGACTCTGTACAACTGAAATGAAATTCTTGTCCCCTACCAATTGCATCAAATAGTGCTCTGTACTGCCCTTCCGGTGAGAGAACAACAGAGATTTATTTTACATGCCTGAGAACCTTAAAAATGCCTCTTTTTTAAATAGGTTTCTCCAGGCTTTGTATATTACTTTGAAAACAATTTTATTTTTTGACAACTATGAAAGCTGTAGTGTCATCTGAAGCATGGGATAAAGGTAGAAGCAGTTGCCTGAGTGACCCAGAAGCTCTTGTCTGACATTGATTGTATCCTCCTCCAATAACCACGGAATTTTAATCTCTTTAGGTCAGAAACCACTTAGTCTCTGCACACGGAGAAACTATTGAGTATTTCCTACTGCTAGATAAGCAGATAAGGATATGAAAAGGAGATCAAAGAAACTTAGTTATGTATCTCTTGGTATTTATATATTTGGTTATTTATAAAGGAAGCGAGAGGAATTCAGTCTCAGTAAGAAATATGAAAAATAATGTTCTTTTGACAGGTTAAACATAACTAATCTTTAGTCCTCTTGCTATGAAAATGCATTTATTTATATTTATTTAGTACTCATCCAACTCCAAGGCTTCTGTAACAAGTGTACCAGGTAATTACATATTTTATTTTCCCCAGCTTATGAAGTTCCCAGCTTCTCCTTGCAAGTCTTTCTCGTGTCCCTAGAACAGCTATGCCAGCATAATTTAAAAACTTAGGAATTAAGTACAAGTGGCTTCCCTGCTGCAGGAGGAATAATCTATTTATTTTCTCTTAAAGAGTCAGTGTCATCCTATTAAAATATGCTTCCTCAGGAAAACACTTCACAAACTCCAAGAGCTATCCTTTCCTTTTTTTTATCCTTGCAAGAGTTTCTTAAAACCTTCAAAGATAAGTAGACCATTGCTCAGTGGATAAGGCTCTCTGATTTTTAGTAGGGTAGACAGGAATACAGATCCCTAGGACACTTTGGAATTCTCAGGCTAGCTCTGTTTTTTAAGTTTAATTTAATCATCAGGCCAGATTTAGATCTACATCTGCATTTCTCTTCTGTTTTGATGCATTGGTTTGCAAGTGCAGTGCTCTGTAGATGTCTCATAGTGGGACAATGAGTTCTGGGTGGGATGCCATTTGGGTTTTTCCTAAATACTTTATTAAGATAGTTTGTGACAAGTCCTGTGAAATCTTACCAGGAGCAGTACTTGTGTTGCTCCTTAGGTCCAGCCTTCCCAAACCTCTCTGTTTCTGGCGTGTCAGTGCTTCTAAAGCTGGACGTGCAGGACACAGCTGCACTGAGCTCCCTCCAGGGCAGACTGGGAGCCGGTTTGACTCATGGCAGAGCTAGCACGGGTTTAAAGGCAGTGTGTCCTCTCCAGATGTCTTCAAGTGGGCCAAAGAGAAAAGCATGAGCACACTGCCCAAAGGACACAGGACAAGAGAATCACCTTGCAAACTGAGAGGATTTCCTTGCAGTACCCTTTGAATGTGCAACATCAGCAAGCTGTCTGTGGGGTTGTGAAAATGGAATTCAGTTGTCTTTGCAATGCAGTTTTGTCTCCAGCAGCAGGTAAAAGATCTTTGTCTTTAACTTCAGGATCTGCAGAGGATCCTTCTGAGAGCTACTCATCATGTTTTTGCCTAAAGAGTTCAATTCCTTCAGGAAAGAAGGAATGGGCTGTGCAAGTTGAAGAACCCTCACAGCAGCTGGCACATCCATTAAACATTGCACTGCATCCAGCTCTGGTGGGGCTAAAAGAGCAAATCACCAGATTTACAGAAAGTTTTATCACAGCAAGGTGCTGATTGAGGGTGTCCCCCTCTCCCAGACACTGAGCACCATGACCCCCAGAGGAACCCATGCTGGAAGCCCAGAGCACAGGCAAAAAGAAGAGGGTTGGGGAAGGATGGGCTTCATGATTGCACCAGTGCAGGTGTTAAATTCCTCTGGAGAAATACCCAAGATGTGTTTGCTTTTCCTGGTTAGGGAGATCCGGTGGCTGTGACCAACAGTGCACAAAAGTCTCATTGTCCTCTCTGCCTGCCTGAAACTGGAAAGCTTTCAGATCCCCCTGGTTCTTTAGCAGAATTGCTTTGTCTTTTCCCACAGCACTGCTTTGTGTATCCACCTTCCTCTCTTGTGCATGCTTCAAAAGTTGTAGTAGTAATGGTTTGGGATGAAAGCCCACAAGCTCCTGATTCAGAACAGCTCCTTCCAAATGCTTCTTTTCTGTGCCTCCTTTGAACAATGCTACTTTTTGAGGAGCTGTAAGGGAAAAAGGATACCCTTGTCTGTGGTTGCACATTTACCCCAAGGGTGGGACAGCCTGGTCAGCTTCTGGGCAGCCTTGAGGAGCTCTGTGGGAAGTGAGCTGCATTTACACAGTGCAAGTGCCTGCCTAAAATAAGCTGGAGTTTGCCTCTTTGTTTTTTTTTTCAGCTCATAAACGTGAGTCACTTCTTCACCTTACAAAGGTTTAGATACTGGACTGTGATAGTACATTAAAGTATTTTATTGCCTTATTGCTTTAAAACGTGCAATTATAATCTCTTAATTGAAAATCTGTGATTATTTAAATAGCCTCTAGTCCAGCAGTGTTGCCAGATATGTGACTGAGAGTCAGCTACAGCCAGGCAGCCTCCAAAGTTTGTTCTCTGTGAATTTGTTTGTGGAAGGGTTATTTAGGTGCATAAGTTTGTCACAGTTTTATAATAAACCGTGTCATCAAGCAGTTGGGAGCTGTCACTTTGAAGTTCTTCTGATGACACCTGTGCATCAGGTGTGAGCAGAAGGATGTACATTAGCTCTTTTTTGGGTCAAACTGCATCTATTCCACCAGTCATTTACGGCAGGATGCAAATGCACTGCCTCTATCCCCTGCTCTATTTTTCCATGTTTCATAACTACTATGTTGCAATGTGTTTTTGAGGGGCTTTTATTTGTTTGGGGTTTGGGTTTTTTTTAAATTTTAAAAAATACTCTCTGCATGCTTGGTGCCACCCTGGCTTTGTCCTGAGGAGCCCAAGAGACATCTGAAACATGTAGGACACGTCTAGACTGAAAGCTGAGCCGTGATGAAACATGCATGAGCTGGCAGGGCTCAGGTCTGCAGTGCCACGTCAGGCACAGATGGCTGAGCAATCTCCAGCCCAACTGCAGCTGCCAAGGAACCAAAGGAAACCTTTTTGCTTTTAAGCAAATGGGAGCAAAGGCATGTGAGTGTTGCTTTTGGGATCTGGGGTAAGATCGCAGTGATGGTAAGGAGTGTTCCAGTGCTGGCTGCAGTCGTGCATCCTTCCCATTAGCCTCTGAATAAAACCATCTGCAGGAACAGTTTTCAGTGTAGAAATTGTAATACAGTCAGAATTGAAATTTAAGACACTGGAAGCCACTGGTGTGGTTGATAGTGCTTTAATGTGTGGGAAAGCTCAGCCCAAGAGGAAGACAAGCAGTTGTTAATCCAAAGACTGAGCCAACTGAAATGCAACTTGGGACCTGTAAATAATTAGTAGAGAAATTAATAAAGACTATTATGGTGATACTGTCATTATCTACTCATCAGGATGGATAGCTGGCTGGTTATTTTTCTCATCTGCAAACAAAGTAGAAAGTTAAAATACAGATGGACTATGAATAGCGGATATGATTTCTTCAGTTCCATCATATTTTATAATACTCAGTGGACACAAATAAATGAATAATTACAGCATTTTCCTCTTGTTAAGAAGCAAAATATATAGAAAGAGGGTTTTTAGGCTAAGAATTATAAAGCTATTGTAGTTGAAATTGAGTAGTGGCTTTATATGCAGTGAGCAACATGACACTGAACACAGACAATTAAACTAGGGATAAAGGGAAACTGCTTATAAATTTAAGGTGTGCCTGGATGGCAACTTATTCTTTGATCTGCGTTCTCATGTTTAACAGGATGATTTTTATGAGTTTTCTTGGTTGGTTGTTGGTGATCACATTTCCCTGGGAGCTGCAGAGGTCAAGTGAAGCAGCATCCCTTAGCTGGCTTTAATATATGCAATTTTTACCTTTAGAACTCCTGAGGGGAAAAAAATAACAACTTGCATCTGCCTCCAAAGCAGCTGTTTCTTGAGCAGCCCCAGGAGTGGCCATGAGCTGCTGCCTGTATAATCTTGTTTCCTGCAGAAGAAGTACAGGTGTTGCCTTTTTTGTTTCACTAATATGTAGGATCCCACTCTAGGACTGTGGTTTCAAGCTGTCAACAGTAGCTTTTCATGGTCAGTACCTTGGGGTTTTGAATACCAACTAATCCTCACGTTGTTCCCCAGTTGTGGTGCACTGCACTCAGGGAGGAAGCCTGGTACAGAGGTGTCTGTTGAGGAAGAACATCATTAGCTTAGTGCTCATTTGCACTTTCAGGGTCTCTTTCAAAGGGAAACAGCATAATGTAAGAAATGCGTTCTGTAGAAGGAAGAAAACAAAGCCCTTTTGAAACGCGGCAGCTGCTGTTGTTTGGCTTTTAAGGGATCATTCCCTTTTCATCATCCTATTTTATTATGCCACCACTCTGCTTCTTAGTTAGCTCCGGGGAGGGCTCAGTAATCCTTGTCTTGAGACTCCCTCTAGTGAGGAAACGGGGCGCGACTCTGTGCGCTTGTCGGGTCAGAAATCCTGGCGTGCTGTGCCCGATGCTGGGTCAGCAACCCTTGCCAGATGCTGGGTCAGCAACCCTTGCCAGATGCTGGGTCACTCCTCCGCGGTGCTGGAGCTCTGGCCGGGTGAGCACAGCCTGTGGGGCTGCCGTGGGCCCAGGAGCTGCTCTCGGGCCGCTGCGCTGAGCTGCGCCTTCCTGGCAGCGCCAACTCCTGCACAGCCCTTGGCTGGGGGCTCCGCTCCATGGCTGAGCAACTCCTCCTCTCCTCCTCGGGGGGTCCCGCGCTTGTGAACTGGGATCGCCTGGAATGAGCACGGTGGAGTTGGGAGGGCTGCCTGTGCCTCCATCCCACTTTCTGCCACGTCCCTGGTGTCGCGGAGCACAAAAATGGAAGCCCTCCTCTCAGTGTATTATTAACAGCAATGATAAGATAGTGAGAGAGGCTGTGAAATGAGATATTGGAGGGGAAACTGCATTGTATAACCTTCTTGAACACAGAAATGGCTCGGTGGGCAGTTTCTCGGGAGATGCCAGCTGTGAGCTAGTATGTTTGAGGAAATACACCTTTGAGTAAATACAAATTGTTTGCACAGGGACTGATCAGCAGCTGCTGTGCAGTCACTCAGACCAACAGCTGCTTGAACTGATGGAAAAGGGGCAGAGAATGAAGAGGTCAGTTCTGGTGTGCTGCTCTATCCCTGCCTTTGTCACTGAAAAATACACCAGGTTTAGAAACTAAGTGGTCTCTGAGAAATTATTTTCCCTCACTGATATTGTACTTTAGCACACAAACAAGTGGGGTGTTATTTAGCACAGTTTTTTGATAGCATAATTATAAAAACTGTTCCTATTGGATATAACCTGGTTCTGGCAAGTGTAGATTTTAGGTAACATTAACTGTAGGTGGTTTTGATATTTGCTGTCTGTGGATGCATAAATAATAGGACTCAAACTCATTCCCTCCTTTCTCATTATGTAAAAATAATTCATTTTTAGGAATGTAAATAAACTGTAGTCAGTGTTGCTGTTTTCAGATGGAACTCTCATTTCATAGCCTTGGTACAACTGGGACCAACCTTAGGGACAGCTCTTGGCATCTGTTACCTACTTTGGCATAAATCACCAAAGGACAAGCCCTAGTTCAAAGCTTCATTTCTTTACAAAGCCCAACCATACATCATATTTTTCCTAATCCAGATAAATTCCCGAGATGGAAAATTCTAATGTGGCTGGATGTCATACATCATCTTGTGGACGTCAAGAGACACCTTGCCCTGGCCATTCTCATATCCTGAGGTGGCGAACACCTGACTACAAAAGCAAAATCTATAGAATGCAACCTATAGAAAAATGTTTTACTATGCCCATACAGGCTTCACCTTCCTTGGGATTTCTGTTTTGAATGTGAACAAGCCAGGGAAGTGTGAGGTGGTGTTATGAGTTTGTAATGCTGTGACACAGTAGGATTTTAATTGATTTGGTTTGTATTTTTATGAATATAGAAAACTGGGCATTCGAGTACCTAATACTGAACAGCTACTGCAGGGAGGCAGCTGGTGCCAGGGAAGAACACAACATCTCTTACATCTTATTTTAAATTCACATCTTTCCAGAAAGCAAGCAGTGGGGGGCAAACAGGAAGGACTCCTAAGGAGAAGGCTGCGGGGTGACCTAACTGGCCTGTCACTGCCCGAAGGGAGCCTGTGGGAAAGATGGAAAGAGACTTTTACAAGGACATGTAGTGACAGGACAAGAGGGAACGGCTTCAAGCTAAAGAGGGCAGGATTAGATTAGACATTAGGTTAGACATTAAATATTAGGAAGAAATTATTTACTGTGAGGCACTGGCACAGGTTGCCCAGAGAAGCTGTGGATGCCCCATCCCTGGCAGTGTTCAAGGCCAGGTTGGATGGGGCTCTGAGCAGCCTGGTCTTGGGAAAGGTGTCCCTGTCCACAGCAGGGCGCTTGGAACGAGGTGATCTTTAAGGTCCTTTCCAACCCAGGCCACTCTATGATTCTATGAATACAAACCCACTTCCTGCCCACCCACTAAAAATAAAACACTAAGCCTCTGTCACTGTGCTGAGTTTCAGTTTAATCCAGTTAAAAACTAATCTATACAAAGTACAGAGTGGGGCTTTTTTTTTTTTTACATATATTGCACCAGAGGGATGAATTTGTACAACATTAACCAAATTTTACCCCTTTATCCTCCTAACAAAATCCCAGCCAAATACAAAACTGAATCTCTGCATCTTTGTGGTAAAACTGGTGTCTGTAGAAAGCTAGACACATTTTTGTTGGAATCACCTCCTAAATGAAAAGCAAAATACAGGCATAAGCACTTGTGCCCAAGATATTCTAGTCCCGTATTTCTCTGTGGTTACAGCTTTCTAATTCTCAAGTTACAGCAACTCTTTACAAAACTCTGGATGTTTCCACATAAATGGGATAAGGGGGACAATTGCCAACAGCAGAGTCAGGACCTTGCAATCAAATGTGAGAGGCTGCACTGAAACTGAACCTTGAACATAACATGACAAAGCCATTGTGACATTTAATGGCATTCGTCAGTAGGCAGAAGTAGCCTGAAGGAATGATTTGTATGGTAGAAATGCCTTCTCACCAAAGGTTTCAGTCCTTGGATCTCTACAAACATCTGTGGCTGTATCACTTGTCCTCTGTAAATTTTCATGTGGGATGGGGAAAACACACTAAGATTTCCCCTCACCTTTACCATGACATTTGAATAATTCTCTCTTTGTTTCCCTCCTCACCCTGTTACCCATTATCAGGCTACAACCCCAAAGCCAGGGCTGTGCCCAGAGAAAGTTCCCAGAGTAGCTGTAACTATGTCTGGGCCTCTTTGCAAACAGATGAGGCTGTTGAAAGGTATTTTAGTCTCCAGACAAAAACAAAATCAAACTGTTGTTACAATTGCATAGAAATGACAAACAGCGGAGACATTGGTTTTGCAAACTAAAAATGTCATCTACTTGCATAAAGAACAAAAAGAGAAGGTAAAATAAGTCAAATTGGGTGGTAAAAAGGAAGGAAATGCAACATGACAATTAACGGGATAAAACAGATAAGGGAACCTAATCTGTTCTGGCACTGAGTTCTGCTGCCTTGTGTGGAGAACATGAATATGCCCAGGTCTTGTGAAAGAAGCCTTGAGCATGGAAGGAATGTGCCTGCCTCCCATCAATTAAAGTTCTTCAGAGTGAGAAATTTCCCAAATGTCAATACAAAATGTTAGCAATTGCCTTCTGGTTTTTTTTGAGTTTGCCTAAAATATTCAAGACTTGTTCTGAAAGGAACATCTTTCTCTAACAGAGGCGTGCTTCTGTTTCTTTGCTTGAGCCCCAAAATATCTCTTTTAATGCCACTGTCAGCAGTTAGTCACAGAACAGGAAGGAAATGTAAAGGATGCTAGCAGAGGTGTGTGGATCCGTTCAAAGCCAGCATTATACAATCAGAACAAACCATGTTTAAAAAACAAAACAAACAAAAAACAACCACAAAACCCCCAGCAAACAAGGAAATCCACACAGGGTTTATACTTTAGGATGGTTTCAGTTTGAAATGAATGAGAAGCAGGGGCACTGGCACAATTTTTCAACATTATAATAAAATTAACATGAAAATCAACTTACTCTTGTAAAATCCTGGCTTGCAATAGTAGGGAGCTATCCTGATTCAATACCAAAATAATACAATCAAATAGCACCCCTGGCTTAGGACACTTCATAGCCTTAGACCAACTGCTGAAAGACTTGTATGAGTCAACAGTGAGACCCTTAACAAATCCCAGATTCAAGTCTGAGAAGAGCTCTCTGAAGCACATGGTGCACTTTGAAAAATCTGGTTTTATTGTAGGAGGTAGGATAATCTGCACAGAAAAAGACAGTGAGTCTTGTTCTGTTTTGCACAATATTTCCATCAACATAAAAAGCTTACTTAATAACATGCAAAATTTTGAGATCAGCTGGCATCTGATGAAAGAAATGGGGACAAAAGTACTGTCCCAAGGGCCAGTTGAGCTTTCAACTGCTACACAGAATTAATCTCAACAAGGAGGACGGATCAGATCAATACACAACAAGTACAGTATTCCTTTTGAAGGCTTTCAGTGAAATTCTTAGGTTTCTGTAAACATAAAAAATATTCACTGTTCCACATAATTCTTTGCTGTATTTAAATTTTAGAAAGTGCACATTTTCTGTGATTAAGAAGTTTCATTTTTATTTGGTCTCAAAGAAGGAAGGATTTGGTAGTGCTGGAAATAGGCCTTTATCTGTGGTCTTTGTTTCCCCATCTTTTGCTTTTCAGCATTTCTGGAAAGAGTTTCTACATCAAACTAGACCTAACTAAACATCCAGGCCTGTTCCCTGTTTCCTCTCTGAGAAGATTCTCATTCATGCCTAAAAACAGAATGGCAGACATCTCTTCCCTCTTTGTCAGAGAAGAGTTCAACAGCTCAGTCCCCTGGCCATAAAAACCTTTAGTATTAATGGTTTCTTTAATTTCCTCCTCTATTATAGCCTCTACATGATCCCCTTCTGTTTCTTCTCACTGATGGACTGGAGAGAAAATTAATGTAACTTATAAATCAGATCTGACCAATATTTAATCTCTGACATTCCCGATGATTTTACAGTCTGAGGGAGAAAGTTCATGTTTCACTCTGATTTCCTGTCCCCACCCCCCCCAATAATAAAGATGCTATAAAGTTGAGGCACAAGTGGTTAAGGGTGAACTTGATCAGTTCTGACAGCTGGTTCTTGGACATGTCCTGGTGGTAAAGGCTGATCACCTCCCGCTGGCTGTTGTGGTGCATCTGCAGCTTTGTGTTCACTAGCTGTAAAACAAGAACAGAACCATTTGTAACTCCTCAGTAAACTGGCCCCAAGTGTGAAAATTCCCTAAATGAAAGTTTCTACCATAGGGACACTCAAACAAAACCTTCTATTTTCTGGTTTTTAAGTGGAATCAAGAGTTTTCTGTGTGCCTAACAATGAAATTGGATTCAGACCCAACAGATTGCACTATTAGTCAGTGTTACCTCTTAGATTACAAGTTGTTTCTGCTTTCTGTGAAATAGTCTCACATAACACATTGCTCTTTCTGAAATAAATCATGTTTTTATGAGACCTTTAATCCCAATATGGGAAGCTTGAAAAAGAAATCATTAACAACTTGCTCTTGTATGTTACTCCTCACTGCATCAGGACTTACAATGTTCTCCCTTTGCCTACGTTTGAGTAATACTAATTTTCATTGTTTGGTGAAGATTTCAGAACATGCAGCTCCATTTCTGGAATTTTTTTTTCTTTAAATTACTCTTAGTAGCTCCAGTGGCCTACAGATTTAAAGTAGTGTCATTTTAAGTGTCTACTTGGACATCCTTGATTCAGTGAATGACTAGTGACCAGTTCTGGCTAATATAATGAATTCTCATGACACCTAATTAAATGAGTTTACAGAATGATTTTACGTAAAATAATATAAATATAACAACATAAATTATAAATATAATAACATAAAATAATACATGTGTTAAGAACAGTATCTGATACAATAGTGCCAGTATTGAAAGATGTATCATCTGCAAACACACACAATGGTTTTACTGAAGGTGAGGGGAATTTAGGCTCTTGGAATGAAGGATCATAAAATGAAGTTACCTCCAAGCAGTTTCAAAGCAACTAAAAGGCAGAATTAAATTGATTCTGAAATCTCATCACTTCCCTTCACAGAACTGAGTGGGCAGAATTTCAGGGTACCCAACAAGGTAAGCTGTAATCACTGAACACAGCTCCTGAGGTTTGAAATCCCGCTGCTGGCCCTGCAGGAGCAGTTAAGAGCTCCTAGTACTCAAAAGGCTGCCTGGATAGATCTGAAGCTTATATTTGAGATCAATATCAAGAAGTTCTTGAGCTTCACTGATCACATCAGCACATGAACATGGAAGCCAAAAAAGCCAGCACAGTTTCAACCTTTGTAAAGAGCAAGAAAAGGCTAATTTAGGATGCATGGGGCAGCAGAGCCCCTTTAAAGCACAAAGAAAACCTGGACAATCTGCTAAGGATAAGAGCTGCCTATATATACCTGATTGTTTTGCTGCCACCAGTTACGAAATGCAGTGATTTATTATGTCACTGCCTTCTCCTGAGGGTGTTGAAGCAATTGGTCATTCATACTGCCCAAGGCTAACTTCTTGTGTCATGCTGCATCCAGTTGCTGGTAAATTGGCCACTGAGGATTTTAAGTACTTTGATTTGTTCTGCAGCCTAAGACTGCAATGCAGCCATAGATCATGGGACCTTGTCTTTTGTATGTCCCTGTTCTTCCCTGGATGCTCTAGATCTCAGTATTTTAGACTAACACAACACAGTCCTCCTTCTCTGCCCACTGGATGCCTTGTGTCAGGATTCTGGTTTCTTACTATGGACTTACAAGCAGTGAGATTTCAGGAGTACTTAGAAAAGTTACATACTTCCCTCTGAAAGACAGCTTAGTGAATCTCTCTCTAGAGGTCATTAAAGCTGCATTAAGCTACTAGTTTTAACAGAAAATATGGAGGTAATGACTTTTACATCACAGATCTTATGTTAAAGGCTGTGTATCTACACAGACACATACGTGGTTGGATTTTCAGTTCTCCAGCTGGTGCTGCAGGAGGATTTCCTTGCTGTAGTTTCTTTTGTTCCATCTGTTTTACAACCTGGTGAAAAATAAAATACAACAGTTGAAAAACTTGAATTTGTCAGCTTTCTCTGATGTGACATAAATGAATACACCTAAACCCTATTTTGCAGTTATGTAAGATCTTTCTTAGGGGTATAGTGCTGAGTTGCTTTAATTCAGAACACCAGACTATGTTTTGCTGTGGTACCATTAGTTTAGAATTCAGCTGGGACTCATATGAGAAATCGATGTAAATCTCCAGAGCTGGGAATTGTGAAGAGCCACTACACATGTAAGGACAGAGAAAAGAATAAAACAAATATATGCTGTCTTCACACATGTACCTGTTGAAGCTCTTGTTTCTGAGCCTGAAGCTGATCGTGCTGCCTCTGTAGCTCTTCCTTCTGTTTCTGAAGTTCTTCTGCCTTCTTTCTAAGTTCATCTTCCTGCTGGGAAATCTGATTTTCAAATTCCTTCAGCTCGTCCTCAGTGAAGAGCTGCTGTTGATCCAGTGTCTAAAAGAAAATACATACAAGTACAAATATTAGCCAGGAAAGCATGGGTACTTTTTATTACTTTCTTACTGAAATTCTTGCACAGTTCACTAAAAAACTCTCAGAACAAAACAGAGACATGACACTGTCTACACTCAATGAAAACTGCAAAATAGTAATTTCTCAGCTATTTTCCCAACAAAGCTCTACTACGGATTTAGATGTAGGATGAAAATATCCTCTTTCTTCCTGCTGACTTCTTGTCTTCCCTTTGAAGTGATTCATAAACAAAATGTCCATTTCCATTTGAAAAGCACGTGTGAAAAGCTCTTCCCGAATCCCCGGGGTGGCGCCAGACCTTCTCCTTTTGTGGCGTTCACATCTGCATTACATTTAGGCTGCCGCAGCTGAATGCTACATTCAGCTGAGGGGCTTAACGACACACATACCAGAGCAGAGCTGAAAAACCCAAAGGTCACAGACATGCCGTTTGGTTTCCTGCTCCAAGTGCTGGTAATGGTGCTGTATGTTGTACTTGGAACACATTTTCATTACCTCCCAGCTATCTGGCTCCAAAAATTCCTTTTTCTCTGTAGCTCGCAGGAACTCTTCCAAAGTCACTAGCCGGTCCTTGTTGATGTCAACCTGTTTGAAGCAAAAAAAAATAAGCTCAATCTAAAGGACAAGTTTTGGAAGAGCTAATGTTTTAATTTCATCAATCAAATATAACCATTTTCAATTTTTAAATGTCCCATTTTCAAGAGAGTAGGCACAACATTTTCAGAAAACTTTTCTCACAAGCTTATGTAGCTTAACAAAAGTAGAACTACAAAGTAAATCCTGACATTTTACTTCAAAATTCACTGGCTTTATTGGAAACACTTGTGCTCACTTGTCCAAACACTAATAGTGGAATGTATGAATCTTTTTTTTTTGAGAAAAAGTTTTGTAGCTTTCTGGTAACTAGTCTGACTCACAGTTACAAAATTATCTCCACTGTTGGAGGGGGAGGTTTTGAAAAACAAAAATCCCACCCAACTGAATTGTGTTGGAATCCTTTAGGGGAAGGGAGGAAATGCTTCCCTTTATGACTAACAGAGGACCAGGCTTGCTCTGTTCCTCAAGTTTAAGGAATACAGTTGAATACAGAAATATTATGGGTGGAAAACACAGTGGTTCAAAACATCTCCTTTCCATGTTTTTATTCCTGTGTTTCCTGAGCTGAAAACCCATCAAACCCTATGAAGGTTTTCACTGTCACAGGTGATAGCTCCAGGCTCTGAGCCCCCTTTTAAAGGGACAAAGCTGAGCTATATGAAAGAAGACATTGCTCTACTCCCTGTTCTCACACCTAAATCTTACCCATTTGCCAAGTGCCAAAGCACATTCAGAGTCTTCCTTGTTTGACACCCAACTCACAAGGGATTTCTGTTGAAGCTCAGCATCTGCAAACAACCGAGGCTATAGAACAAGTCCTTCTCTGGAACTCCTTAAGTAAAAACTAGTCAGCAGGCATTACATCAGAATACAGGGACAGGGCTTGAGAATTGTTACTTGGCATGAATCCCAGCACAAGCAGCACTCAGTGTGACAGGCCATCCCTTTCTGCTGCACTTGGACAACACTTCAGGTCAGGAGAAGTGTATTTTTTGAACACAGAAGGGAATCAGTTCCCACCTCATTCATTACATGTTCTCTCATTCTCAGCCTTTCTTCTTCCATTTCAACCATGTCATCCTCTTCATTCTTGGGATCATAAACCTTTTCTAACTGAAATTTAAAATTGGTACATGTTAGTTTGAAGAAAAGGCTGCTCATTCAAATGGCAGAGCATATCTGGAAAAGTGGTGTGAGATGTTCTGTGTGTGATGTATTTAAGCCACAAGTGAGCCTTTCTTCCCTAAGAATGAAGTTTCCAGTTATTCATGTGGTCTGTTACAATTCAGTGCTGTGGATGTTGCAGTCAAGTTGCTCTCAGTGTGCACAGTCTGATCCTGCATTTGATTCAAAGCAGGCAGAGGCTCCATGTGGCTTCTGGAATGGGAGAGAGTGGCTTTTTCACCAGGGCATGCAGCTGACCCCGTAAGCATTCAGGGTATCACAAGACAAATTCAGTGCCAAATTTAATGGTTCACTTCTCTTCTTGCACAATGTCTTTCTGGAGATTTCATGCTTATGTGCTTCTACTTGGCTTTCTCAGGCATTGAGCTTCACTTGCCCAGCCACAGCTAATTTTAAGGCCCCAGGCTATTAGTTTTTACACTACAAAACAACAGAACAGTGAGACAACTTTCAAAAAAGACCACACTGTATCTTCATTGTAGTGAAACAGATTATGGCAAATTATTGTACCAGAGTTAAATTTTCAGGCAACAAACCAAGGCTTCAAGAAACTAAGAACCTGTCGACTTTATCAGATGTACGTGTGCTTCAAACTAGACAGACATAAAATATATGAAATTTCTGTAGCCACTTCCACAGTGCTGTCCCTGAGCCAAATGAGACCCTTTTTTCTCATCAGACTTGTTGATGAACACTGAATGAGCACAGGTGCCCAGCTTCGGAATCTTTATCAGGCTGCATCTAGGGAGAGCAGCTCTCTACATTGCAATTTACACAGGTAATACCTATCCTGCAGATTAGTTACAGAACCTCCAGCAAGCCTGGGGCAGAGAAATACATGAGCATTAGATTTCTGATGTCTGACTCCTGTGCTTCGACTACTTTATTTTGCCTGCTGATAGGTTTTACACTTTTGCAGAAATATTAAGGATGCATGAAACTCAGCACGAATTCTCTATTTTGTAGTCCAAAGCCCCCAAATATACTTGGGAAAATCAGACATCCCTGTAACCACTTACTGAAAGAAATTAAGCTTCTGAATTTTTTTTTACCTCTTTAGTAAATAGAGCTTCTAATTCTTGCTCATCCAGGAAACCATCATTATTGACATCTACAAAAAAAAGGTTTAAAAATACAAATTGAGTACGTATAGAAAGTCATACACATAACAGATCTCCAAGAGTTAAGTAAGGATCAATGTACACATTTAACAAGAAGCTGGTTACGTAGGTAGTTTCTTCTGTTTAGGTTTTTATCAGGGATTGGCTGGAGTGCATTGTCACTTGTGGTTGGTTGGCCAAGTCTGGAGCAATCTCTCTACTTCTTAGATTAGCAAACTGAAATAGGTCACCACAGGATTGCGTAGACTGCAACTGCCAAAAAATATTGCTGAGAACAAGTTGTCCCCATTTAACCACTAAATTTGTAATTAGATTCAGGAGCAACAAGATTCTTCAGAAAAACTTTAACTGACAATATGAACCCCCCCAAAATTAAAGAGTTATGAAAATCTGTATAAACATGCAGCACTTGAGATAAGTGTAAGATGACTTTTCATGACAAATGCAGAGAGGAGAATGCTTGACAATTAATGATCCATCTTTTATCCTACACTGTGCTCTGAATACTGTTACACTACCTCTGAAATGGAAAGAAAATATCCACTTCAAATTATTACCCAGTATTTTTGTGTATTTGCTTCAAAGTTTTCTATATACTAAGCTCTAAGGCAACAAGTGATTTCAGCCATTTCTGTTTTGGTAGGTTTTGCACAAACAAGCTACCAAAAAATTGCAGAAAGCTAGCTTTCAAAATCTCTTTCTAGAAAGAAGTGATATGATTTAGTAACTATAACTAGATGGTCATTAAGGTCCC
>WAAE01018317.1:0-11784 GCA_013400495.1 Nicator chloris | reverse complement strand
GTTCACCACCTACTGAGTGATGTCCAGCCCATCCCTTAGTAGCAAATCCATGGGTCCTGGCCAACTCCCATCACTTATATAGTGAGCATGACATCCTATGCATTGGATTAACCCCTTGGTCAATTCAGGTCACCTGCCCTGGCCATGTTCCTTCCCAGCCTCCTTTGTGCACCTGCTCACTGGCAGAGCACGGGAAACTAAAAAGTCCTTGACTTAGGATAAGCACTGCTTAACACACTGATGTTTGAATTGTTGATGTCAACATTATCCTCATGCTAAACCCAAAATTAGAATCTTTGATGTTTTCTGATCTATCCTGACAAGGCTGGAAAGGACAAAGCAGCTGCAGCTGGGTGCAGACATTTGGGCAACACAACCTTTAGCTTCCGGTATGTTGACTCTGGGGCTTTTTAAAAACTTTGGGTTCATTTTTCATTTGGAGCATTCCCACTCCATCAACTCTGCATTATCTGTCCAGCTACCAAGCAGAAAACTAACTTTATCCCAGCCAAAACCAGGACACCATGCTAACTTCTGTTGTTGGTTTTCATTTTTTGGTAAAGTTACAATAATTAGAAGGCTGGAGAAAGAAAGAGCAAGAAACTACTGAATGAAACATTCCAGACAACAGACATGGAATATCATTGTTTCAACCAAACACAAATTTCAAAGCAATTATCTGAAGTTTAATTTAAAATTCTAATTTAATTTCAAGTTACTGTGCCCATGAACATATTTTTAATTGAAATGTATACTGGGATCTAAAAATCAGTCATTTGCCACATTTCAATTCACTTCATAAAACAGTTTATGCATTTTACAGTAATGCAGAAGTACAATCAGTGAATCAAATTAAGTATCAGCATTTGATATTTACAACTATTCTAAGTGGAAAACCTCTCAAATAGCCCATTAGTCAGTCCAGGATGACACGATTCTTGGATCTATATACACTGTCATTCATTTCAGCACCTTCCCTTCACACAATTGAGACCCATTTTATTTCCTAATCATGGAGCCTTTATAGTTTTGATTGTCACTGAAATGGGTTTATCCATTTGTCCATTGTCAGTTACAGTGGCTTTATTAAAGGTTTCAAAAGCTTCTGATTACGGAATCTTCAAGATTACAAGAGGGTTTTACAAAATACACTTTATTACAATTCCCAGATTAGTGGCAGAGGAAGAAAAAAAAAATTTTTTATAATTTAATAGTGCCACCTCCAGATACCAGAAAGTACAGAGTCATAAATCTTTAGTACCTAGGTTTGTGATAAGAGAAGTTCATACTGCTTCAACAGAATTACTAAACATATTTTTAGAAATTATACCTTCTTACATGCATGGGTTAACTCACAGGTGGACAAAGTGGACAAAGTCTCTTGATTATGAAGCAATCAAAGCAGAAGTTTTAACAAATGGGTGCTGAAGGAATTTAGCATATTTTGTACTGCTCCCTATGTTGACGGTGACTGAAATTCATAAATTGATTCAACTGAAATTCATAGATTCACTTGCAGAAACAAAATTTGGGTTGTTTGGGTTTACTTTTGTCAAGTCTACAGATATAAGTAAGTGCCAAAATAATCTGGGTTGACTTGCAGAGCTATAACCTGTAACAACACAAATACAGTAAAAACCCAATACTTTCTAATCTGTGAATGATGTAAGAGGCTAACTGGGGTCACAGATTTTCCAAACTCTGTGTTTTCCACATATTCACCAAATATCATTTGAAGTTACACAAGCCCCCAGGACACCAAACTTCTTCTCTTCATTTCTTTCTTTATTTCTACTGTTGAAAGATTTTATTTTAGCCTTAATGTTTTTATACTCATGTTGATGCTAAACTTCAAAGTTCTCTCCTTTAAAGTGATTCTGCACATGCACAGCTTATTCACAGAAATAATCACAGGACCTCTACACTGCACCAGCAAGCTTACATGCTTACTAGAATTTTGTTGCCATGTAAAAGAAAAAAGTGTAGTCATCTAAATGTAGTTCAAGCAGAACAGATTTAAGCAAAAAGTCCAATACGACTAAAACCTTTGCCAAAGGAAAGAAAGCAAATGTAGCTCCTAGTTCAGGTTCACCTCACTATTTGGGAAAGCAGTAAGAATACATCAAACATTACCTACAGATTGCACTTCTACAATTCACGATTATGCTTCAGTGTAATTCAGTTGTATCTTCACCAGCACATCACTGACATAAGCATACAGGCTTGAATTCCAATTCATTCATAATGCTTTAGTAGGACAATATAAAATGTTACAGAAAGGTTGTTTTTTTCAAAAAATATTTATTGCAGAATAAGATATTTTGAAGCACATTTGGTCACAAAAGCATTGAGTAACTCTAGCACAGTGTCCTGAACCAATGATGAGCTGATATTCAGAACAGGTTAGGCTGCCAATTTCAAATCAGTCACTTCCTAACATTTAACTCATCACAACATAATGGTCAGTTGTCTACAACTGTCCAGGTTACTCTGTGAATGCAGCTTCTAGCTCTTTGTAATGTCTCAGATGCAATTTTACACATATCCACATAGAAGACCTACTCTGTAAGCATGAATTCAAATAAGGATTGGTGAGATTGACCTTCCTTTCCCTTTCCTTCTTTGCATCAGTGGAACAAGCTACAAAAACCGAACTTGTTTGCAACCATGCCCTCCACTCTGCAGCTGCCCAAAGTCAAGTAGCATGTACTGGCAAAATATACGATTTTTCCAACTTACCTTTGAATGGTATTCCAAAGCATCCAGTTCACCTTGGTTGAATACACATTTCCTTTTACGTTTCTGCAGAATTAGCAAAAAACAACAACAAAAATCCATATCATTCCATGATGAAATAAAAGGGGAAAAAAAATCAAACATACCCGAATTACAACTTAACTCTTTAAAAGCAGAAATTTTCCATTTCTTTTTCTATCGCAAGTACAAATCAAATAAGCAAAAATATCTGAAAACACCTAACCTGCTGCAAGCATTCACAAGATACATATGCTTAAAGCTGTTTTTAATTATTCATAGCGCAAGGATCTGAAAGTACCTAGTGCACAGTTTGTGCTCATGCCTCCTGTGGGCCCATACTAAAAGTTTCAGCTGCCAAGTGCAGTTTACCAATAAAAGAAAAAAAAAAACATCCTATATCTTCATTATAACATTTATTGGTTTAGACCAGTGACTCTTATTTTCTTTTGTCCATATGGAAAAGTACTGAACAACACTGAAAGAAAATTAATACTGTCCTTCCCAACTCACTAATCTGCACAATCTCAGCAGCTACCACAGTTTCAGGCGGTGCTCCTGACCACAACCAGTGTCGGGAGATTTTGGGAGCAGTCCACTGCTTATGAGACACAGAAGGCACATTACTGACATGAGGGACACAAGAATATCCTCAAAAGTTCCTGCTTTTCTACACTACCTCAAAAGACTCAGGTATGCAAAACAATATAAGTAGTATATTATTTATCAAGGGATTACTGTAATTTACTGTGTTACAGAGAACATACCTTCCTAGCAGTGGCAAGAGAATCTCCAATGTCACTCTTTGCTCCTTCTTGGTATTCCTCTCTGTTGCTGTTGGCCTTTATTTCTGTCACACTCACCTCAGGGCATCCCTGACACAGCTGTTCCTCAGGAGTTGCAGCTATATGGGGCTTAGAAATATCAAAGAACTCCTCCCGAAACACATATCTCATTTTTGCTCTTTTACCTTCTGTTTCTATGGCATCTCCAAGACCATAAGGAGGACCATCGCTTGGTGAGGGGGTGGCAGCAAAAGTAGAAATACTGTGACATTCTTCAGTAGATGTGACAGAAGTACTGCGAGTGTCACCACCAGGGTGTGCAAAGGAGTCACAGATCTCATAGCCACATTGGTTGATGAAAGAGAGATGATCCAAAAGCCATCCTGCTGTCAGACGATGTACCACGGACATCATAAGTCCCCTTTTCAGGACGAAAAGTCAGCTCCCTGAAACCACAGCCTTCCCTAAACATCTGCACTTCCCAGAGCAACTTCCTCCTGTGGGAATTTTTGTAAGAATTCACTTTACAGAACTATCACTTTAATAAATTAGCACCCACCTTCTGACAGACATTTCCATGCACAGACAGGGCACACAGCTGAAACTTCTGACTTCAGCTGGTTTCTCCATTATGTTCATCCCTATACCACTACTTTCTTTGTAGTAACCAAATTTTATATGATTTTTTTATGCTTTTATATGGTATGCACTTACTCTGGCTATTTTTAACGAGTCAGAAAGCATCCCTATGACACACTGATTATGTCTAAGACTATATGATGTGTGTGTATACCTATACATTGTATAAACACCACATATTTAAGCATTGACACTACATATCTACTATATACGTTACACACATGCTATGTAGGGTACATATATACTACATATACGCACACAATATATATGCACATATATACTATATATATTCATACATTAACACACACGTATATGCATATATACACACAAATACATGCTATATACCTGTGCATACACTGTATATACACACACACACATATATATACACCATATATACATATAGAGACATGGATCACTATGACGGCACCCGGAGCGGTAATACAGGCACAAGGGCAGGGGCAGCCGCGGTCCCAACACTGCTGAGGCCAGGCGCCCACTCCCATCCCCGCGGGCACACAGGGACCGAGACCTCGAGCTTTTCCCCAGGAAAACGCTCGACGGCTGGAGAAAAGCCCGGGGCCCGCCGTCGCCCGGCAGCGCCTGGTACACACTCACCGAGGGCGCCGCCATGTCGCTGTACGGCCACGGCCCTCCCCCGAGCCCTTCCGAGGGTTCGGATCCTCCTCCCCTCTATTCCCTCCTCCCCTCTATTCCCTCCTCCCCTCCTGGCCGCGCTGCCCGGGCAGTGACGCAGTTCCGTGTGACGCTCTGGGGGACGTCCGGGCGGGCGGATTTGAAATTGCGAGGAGGCGGCGGCGGCGGCGGTGCTGGTGCTAACGGCAGGGCGGGCAGCGGGACGGGGCTCTGCGGGCAGCGGGACGGGGCTCTGCGGGCAGCGGCACGGCAGCGGCACGAACACCCTCAGCCACCGGGACAAGTGTCCGTGCGGCGACGGTGAGTCCCGGGCTGGCCTCGCTGCTGAGTCTCCCGGTCGCCTTCTGTACGCGGTCTCAGGGCGAGCGGGCGCAGCTGCGCCCAGCTCTGCCGCGCTCTTACGCTTGCTTTTTTTTTCTTTTTTTTTTTTTTTTCCCTGCTGGAGTGTTGGCTCTGGCAGCCTGCTCTTAAATCTCTGCTCTTACAGCGTCCTGGCTTATGTCAGCAGCAGTGCGGCCAGCAGGACCAGGGCATTGACAGTCCCGCTGTGCGCGGCACTGGTGAGGCCGCACCTCCAGTGCTGTGGCCAGTTCTGGGCCCCTCAATCCAGGAAGGACACTGAGCGGCTGGAGCGTGTCCGGAGAGGGACAACGGAGCTGGGGAGGGGTCGGGGGCATAAGTCCTATGAGGAGTGGCTGAGGGAGCTGGGGTTGTTTAGCCTGGAGAAAAGGAGGCTCTGGGGAACCTTATCGCTCTGGAACCACCTGAAAGGAGGGTGTAGGCAGCTGGGGATCGGCCTCTTCTCCCAGGCAACAAGCGAGAGGACGTGGTCTCAAACTGCGCCAGGCTTTGGTGAGATAGTTGGAGGAATTCCTCCACAGAAAAGGCGATTATAGACTGGCACGGACTGCTGTAGTGAATGAGTGCGTTAAGTTTTCTTTAACAACCATCATACCTGCCCGGCGTGGTGGTGATGTGTCCCTGGAGGTGTTGAAGGAAAGGCTGGATGTAGTATTTAGTGCTATGGTCTAGCTTGCAAGGTGGTGTTTGGTCTTAAGTTGGACTAGATGACCTCACAGGTCTTTTCCAGGCTAATTGATTCTGTTATTCTAGAAGCTAATCACTTGATGTGTTTGTGAAAATTCAGTCTCTCTGTGGTTGGTCCCAGTTAAAGTAATAGAATAATGCAGCTTCTTCCCCAGACACAATGAAGTCATGAATATGCTGCCCTATGAATTGAGCTTGAGCTAAACTTCTGTTGTGCTTTGTGAGCAGTGGAACTGGAAGCAAAATAAAGCAACAGTTTATATTAATAATGTGTTTTGGTAATATTTGTAATGGAGGGGGCTTTTATTAGTTATAATTCAGTCATTTAAGCCCATCCCACAAATGACATAGAACCTCTGTAGAGGGCAGAAGCTGGCATTTTTTTCCTGAGTTAATTCTCTTTACTTCAAATTCCCCCTTAATGCCACTGTGGTTTTAATATTCCAGTTTGATTCATATTCTGCAGGCATAGTCTGAAGAGAGCCATAATATTATCTCAGAATAGGTTTCCCGGTTATTGTGCTGTGATACTGGGAGATGAGTTGCAAATGGATGGGTAGGCTCAGATTGAGCAGCTCAGGAGTTGATGTATGACTGAAGTGCTGTAAGCAGTACTTGTGTACTCATGGTAGCGTGGCCTTTTTCCCAATGGACTGAACTGGAAAATTTCTCGGGCTCTTTTGCTTTTGGAACCTGGGGATTTGAAGTGACCAAATATAAGGAAAGGCAAAACAGTAGGTTTGGAATAACCACTTACCCTTTAATCAATAAAACAGTTGATTTAAAAGACTGTGGCTGCTCATACATGTTTCTGGAGTCTAAAATAATCAGTCTTTTTTCTTTCTTCTTTTTGTTTTTTTTTTGGTCTAATGTACAGGTCTGCCTGTTTATTCTGAGCTTTTGGAAAATTGTTGTGTCATTTAGAAAAGAAAATACTCTTAGATCCTGGATTTTCTGCTACTGCTGGAATACTGAGGGACTGTAATTTACAGCAGAGTCACAATGAGGCGAAGCTCAAGTATTGCTGGAAGCAGCAGTCGACAATCTATGATGGCACTGAGAGTGCAGGACAACAACAAGATGGGTCTTCAAACACCTCAGATGTAAGTCTTGCTGGTCACATTGCTAAAGATAAGTGTATATAAAACTAATTCTGGAGACATTTATCATAGTGTGTTTGAGTGTGTGAGTAGCAACTGAGGAAAAAAAATTGAAACAGTGAGAAGGCTCCATACAACCAAGGATGTTTGCACAAGTGCTCCAGTTTTGCAAAAATACTTGCTTTAACCTTTTTTTGTACCTGTATCATGTTTCAAATGGTAACACTTTGTTACATATTTCTTAGGAGGTGGCTAGGTGCATCAATTGACCTTTCTAAGATGTTGCTGTGATGAAGGTGCTTAGGAATATATGAGTGTGTGTATAGGTCTTGAATGAGCAAAAGATGAACTGATAGAAATAGTCACTTGAATCCTTCTCTCTATTCCTCAGGAAGGACAGAAGCACCTTTGGGAAGCTGAGCACAAGCAAACCTACATCTGGAGCTTCAGAAAGAAAAGTCAGCTGTTTTGGGAACAGGTATGGATAGGTTTCGTTCTCTGCACTGTAAATGAAAACAGAAATGGTCCTACATAATTTTGGAGTTTTTCTTTCTTGACAGATTTTCATTATAGGGACTAAAGCATCTGAAGCAAACAGATCTTCAGGTCTGCCTTTCTCCAGTCCTTGATCAATTAAACAATAATGCTGTGGAACAGGAATTTGGAAGCTTTTTTTTTTTTTTTTTTTTGGGTATGATGTGTATTGCAGACCTTAAGACTATTTCAATACATTTTCTTGTTTAGGGAAGAATGACATCTGAAGCATACTCTGTGTTAGTTTCTTCTCTCTAAGATACAAACCTTCCAAAAATCTATAATCTTTCTGCTTTCTGGGTTGTGACTCATGACTTTCTGGGTTGTGGGTATCTTCTTTCACAGGACCTCAATGTTGCAGGGGTATATTCCTTAAATATTTCAGTGTTTGTTTACAGTCACCACCATTTTTTTCTTCATCTCTGGGGTATTTTTCTGCTCTCTAAAAATTGATTTCTTTCAATAAAATGAAGAAAGTATTCATCTAGGATGCAGTAATCATTTTGTTGTACGTGTGGCATTGTGGCTTCCACGTTCACGATGTTTTTCCAATCACTTTAAATGAAGATAAAACTAAAAGTATCGCTTTGTATAACAAATGCAAAGAAAACATAAACATAGCAATTGTTGTGACTTTTAAGTCACGTGAAGACAGTTGGTTCTTTCTATATATTGTCACAAGACCTGTATTTATTGTCACTCCTTAGAGCGAGTGGGGCGGGAGGGTCGCGCAGCAGCCAGTACGGCGTGTTCGGGACAGAAAAGATAAAGGATCCCAGGCCCCTTCATGACAAGGCATTCATCCAACAATGTATCAAGAAGCTTTGTGAGGTAACACATTAACTTATTCTGCATGTATGTCATGAGGTGTAAAATGTACTAATCAAAATGGTTATTTCTGTTGGTTCTAACTCTTAAGTTTTATTTAATGACTGGTATTCCATGTTTCTTTTCACAGTTCCTCGCTGAGAATGCTTATGCCCACAATGTTTCCATGAAATCGCTACAATCTCCATCAGTTAAGGACTTTTTAAAGATCTTCACCTTCATCTATAGATTCCTCTGCCCTTCTTATGAACTGCCTGACTCAAAATTTGAAGAGGAAATTCCCAAAGTTTTTAAAGACCTTGGGTAAGATGATTGTTGTTAGTCTCCTGAGCTGAATAGATATGCTACGGCTAGAAATTTAAAAGCTAAGAATTCTGCATTTATTATTGGGGGAGAATAGATAAGTTCCTTTATTCAGAGGAGACTCTCAAAGTACAATGTTGTGATGGTTTTGTTTCAGTTTTCTTTAGCTCTAGGTTTACTTGCTGATTTTCAGTCTACTATACATTTTATATTTTGACTTGCAGAACTATAAGCTCTTGGAATTTTGCTTTGTAATGTAAAATTTAATTAATTATTTGTATAAAACTTTGAAAGACAAGACAGAATTTTCTTTTACAGACCTTTCTGTTCATTCTGTTAAAATCTAACAACTAAAATTTCCATAATTTTGGACCAAGTTAATTTAGTTTAAAATGTATTTTCCTACAATTTCACAAAAGTGACTGTTGAGGTGAAAAAGAAATGCTAAGTAGCTGAGTGGTTCATTGCTGAATTTGATCAGTGTTTGAAATCATTACTGCCCCAAAGCTTTCTAAGAAAGAAAATTCTCTGCCTGTTGATAATTGTGAATTTTCAGTCTCATTAAAAGACAAGTGTATTTTACTCCTGTAGATTTGAACCCATAATGGTGTGAAAGTGTCAGGGCTTCTTAAATGCGGGTATAAATCTGTTTTGTTCACTTCTTGGTATTTTAATAAAATTTTTGTTTTCATCCGTAACATTTGAAACTGCTGACCTAGCTTGGAATGTTGAAAAGCGTTATACTATGCTGCACCAAGAGTGTAATTTTGGATAAAATGACTAATTCTGGCAATTCACTTGAAATTTTCTTTTGGGAGTTCAAGAAGCATCTGGATGACACTCTTGATCATATGGTTCAGATGTAGGCAGCCCTGTGAGGAGCAGGAAGTTGGATTTGTTGATGCTTAAGGGTCCCTTTCAAATCAAGATATTGTCTGAATCACAAAATGAGAAACCCATGATAATTGAATAAAATAGTGCTATAAGAACTCGACTTACTTTCTTTGAAGTACAGAATAAAGTACAATTGAGTTTGCTTTTCCTTCTGTGCCTTCATCTACACAGAAAAATGTGCTGCTTTATTTTCAAAATGTGCTGGTTTGTTTGCATCACTGTCTGCCACAGCTATTAAAAATGCATCTTTTTTGGCCTTATAGGTACCCCTTTGCTCTGTCAAAGAGCTCCATGTACACAGTGGGTGCACCACACACCTGGCCTCAGATTGTGGCAGCTTTGGTTTGGTTAATTGATTGTGTCAAGGTAAAGTTTGTCTTAAGATAAATATTTCCACTTTCCAGGCTGGAATGTTAGTTTCAATACAGATCTAGTAAATATTTTCTACAAATCTCCTTGTTTAACATATATGTAGAGAAAAAGATGGGTGTTCTCAGCTGTCATCTGGGAGCTGACCCTTAGCCTTATGTTTTAGTAACTTTTAAAGTGAGCTTTTCATGTTATATTGTGATGATTTTTTTCTTTAAATGTATGCACTGGATAAATTAATGTATAAAAAAGGTGGGGAAATGCTAACTTATACATACATTAAATGTGAGAAGTTAAAGGGTCTAATCACTAACTAGAACATACATCTTCAGCGCAAATGCTGCGACATCTACCATTCTCTCCTAAATTTGAAATCTAAGGATGGAATTATCAATTTAAATTATTCAAATGTCCTGTAATTCTTACAGAGAGTGGTGAGTTTTGTGTTTGGGCAGCGTGTTTTTATTTAATTTTGGTTATGTTTGATTTGTTTGAGTCCTTTAGTAGTGCTAACAGTTGTTGCTGCCAACTCAGGTCTGAGCAAAATTTGGAATATGTGACAGAAGTTCACCACTGCTGAATTGAATTGAATGAGCACCCATGAAAATCCTGTCCTTTTTTGCTGAAAAGATGAGACAATTTGGCAGTGTTGACTGTCCAGTTCACGCCTCTTTACCTGTGTGTTTAGTCAACTCAACACAGGCTCATTCCAGCCTGCTTGCTGAAATCCTAATCCAGTGTTACTCTGCTTCTTAACATGAAACCAATATGAAAACTAATGGATGTCTTCACATTTGCTCTTTGTGTGTGCACCTCTGCTTTTCAGCTGTACAATGCCATCAGGGAAAATGCACCATCGTTCGATGACGGACAGAGCTGGGGAGGAGAGACGGATGATGGAATTGTACATAATAAGGTACCATAAAAAGGAAATTGGAATCAAAATTGCTCCACTGACTTTTGCCACGTGCTGTAACACCACCATTTAAATACAGCTGAGATAGTTGTGTCATGCATTTATAGATTCTGTTCCTTTTTGTATTCACAATGCTTTCTAGGAAGTAGACTAGCATTATATAAAAAGCTTGATCAACTCTTTCCTGAGCAAGCATCATAGCCAGTCTCTTGGTGAAGACTGGGTATTAAACAGAAATGCCTTATTCTCCAAGTATCTACTGTTTCAGTTCTCCTTGGAGAAATGGAATCACTATGCTGTTTATTGTTTTAAGAGAGTTTCTGCTATATTTTGCTTTAGCACTTGAGACTTCTGAAGTTCACAGCATTGCAGACAGTGACTTAATTCTAAATATAGTGGCTTCTGCCAGTATCTGCTCAGTTTACTATGTAAAAATTGGGTGTAATGTTTTATTTCTGAGCCACCAAACAGGATGGTAATGTAATTCAGGCTCTTAAAAAATACAACAGCTTGCTTTCTTTTTAATTTATCATAGATTATTAGTACTACTTATATTTAACTCAGTGCTAACTCCCAACAGGTGTTTGGAAGGGGTTGCATTATAAGCTAAAACATTTAATTAGAAAATTGCAAAAATCAACTGCAATCATAATTTTGGACTAGGTGCAAAGGTTGCAACCTGATAGTTGGCAAGTAAAAATGCTTTTAAACTAAGTATTTTCTTCTACACTGACACTTATGCATATATGTTGATACAAAATTCACAATACTGGTGTAATTGCTTCTGAAACATCTGTAACTTAGTGTCTAGCAAATTCTTCTGGGGTAACCTTTCTTTGAGTCTAGATTAGTTCTTTGACATCTGCAGATCTGAATTTTAATGGTCATATTTACTGAAGAGGTTTGTTAGATCTCCAGTTTCCAAAAACTAGCTTGAGAGGATCATATGCATCAAGATGAA
>WAAE01018316.1:0-36181 GCA_013400495.1 Nicator chloris | reverse complement strand
GTCTGAAAATGGAAGGCATTTGGTCATTAGAAGGATGTGAGAAAGTCGTCAAATAAGAGTCTTCTTGGCTGCCCGTGGGTCACATTTCCAAAAGTATTTGGATTGCTAAAGGTGCTGGCAACAAAAATTCCACCTCAAGGGTTTTTTCTTTGTCTTTTGACACTCAGGGGTACTGTACAATTGATGCTGTCATGCTCTGGAAGGAGGCAACCTGGCTGAAAGGCTGCAGGACTGGAAGCTGAGCAGTGGTTTCTCTTTCCAGCCACCGACATTGTCCTGCAGTGTTAAAATAAGCCGTAAGGTAATCACGCCCCCTCCTGCACCTCATTGCCGCCCGTTGGTAAACAAGGTGCAGTTTTGTGCACTTGCAGGAAGACCTTTAGGATCAATGAATGATAAAAAGTGACTATTTTCACTCTGGGGCAAGACTCAGGTTCATTGCCCAAGTCTTGCTATTTCTGCTGACCTTGCCCAAGATATGCTAAATTGTGAGTTACTGCTAACTGTGATAAGGCTTCTCTGGTGTGAACAAATATTCATTAGGAGCTTAACTGAGGCAATTGCATCAGTTTAAATAGCTTAACAGTGATCCACTGAATGCAGATTAGGCTACAGATCCTGTAGTATGGTTCATATTGATACTGAAGATATGCGCATTATGAACCCCCCTAATCTGTTAATTCTTCTCCCCTTGCTGTGGAAAGTATTTTTATTTTTAAAAATAACAATTATAGCACCTGGGTTTTCTTAAGATGTGTGCATTCCTCAGGTTTAGTTAGGAGCTCTTGCAAAGAAATTCCTTCTGTTGCAGAAAGCTTGTGTTGCAGGTGTGCCAACTGAACGTGCATATATGGTGTGGTAATTAGGGATTGCCATGGTGGAGATGTTTAGATGGCTGACAGATCAGGGAAGTTTTAAGCTTTTACCTTTACTAAATCTGTTCCTTAATGTGAGCCTTTGTGCTCAGAGCTAATTGCCACCCATCGTTTCATCATCATCACTGTGTTTAGCAGCCACATTGTAAGCCAGCTGTGGGTACTCAGTGCTGCAGGGGTTGCTGCCTCACAGCTGGCACTGGTGGTTTTGGTCTTCAGTGGTTCCTATTTGCCAAGGTTTGGTGATCAGGCTTGAAAGCTCATTTATGAGAGAAGCTAGAACTGGGCTTGTCATCTTCCTTTTCTCTATGTATGTTTTTATTTGCTTATGCCTGATGGTTTTATGCTGTTTCCTGCTTTCAATAAGGAAGAACTCACCTCCTCCCAGTATCACTTACTGTGCTTTTTGCTTTGCCAGTCATCCTTCTCATGTAATATGCAGGTTGTCCGGGCTATTTGCAGTCCCACGTGCTTATCTTACTCTCTGTCTGGCAGTTTTTGTCAGCTCAGTGCCACCTACTTGCAACTTCATCCACCTTTGGTAGTCATATTGCTCACATACTTATGCAAAATGCTTATAGATGGCATCTTGCTGTGCCTTGAGTGTTGCAAAATACTTATATTTTGTTGTTAGTTACACCATCCTTGTACATATTTTAAATGAAGGCAGTCATATTAATTATATTCTGACTAATACAACTATAATTTCTCAATGTTGCAGACCTCTGTTTTGCTACACCTGCATATTTGCAATGTCATCCCACCCTTTAGACCCATCTTTCTGTGGCACAGCATGGTTGTAGCCTTTAGTCTCTTACTGCAGGAAGCTGGTAGCCACGCTGTCTTGTGACTTTGTAAGCAGACTGATATTTTGTGGGCTTCTCCGTGGCTATTTCTGCAGATATTGAATCTTCAATAGCCTGCTGGGGAAGAAAAGAAACTATATTCAATTACTAATAAGGCTCTTCATAGCACTACCTCAAGGATACAGAATGCTTTTTCTCCCCCGAGAAAGCAATTCTGCCAAAAATAAGGTCAAGGAGTGGTCCTCATCTCTGTCGGTATGATATAGCATTATTTGTAGAAATAATGCCTGGATTAACTGGAGAGTTTGCTGCTGTGTCTTTGAACTCATCCTGTCACTTTGATTTGGGAAGCTGCATTCCTTGGTGGATAAAAAGAATGAGAATGAAATTTTCCTCAGCTTTGTCCCCAGCTCTGCCATCATCTTCCCTTGTGACCCTGAACAAACCCCTGTGGACACTCTTAAAATACTGGAATAACAGCCAGACAGGGGAAAAAATGTTTTGTAGGATTTTATCTTGTTATGGTTAGGGGTCCTTGAGATAATTACAGGGAAAGTCATTGATCCTGAGTGAACACAGCTATGCCAATGCTCAGGACAATGAGTCTCTGGAGTGGCCTTTTGTCTGGTGCCCTCTGCTCCCTGACAGGTCTTTTGGGCAGGACCACACCTCAGGGTACCTTGGAATGTGAAAAGCTGTGCTACCCATGCTAGGTGTTTGTTCTCCTAACAGCAGGTGAGCCTGATCCCCATGCAGCCCTTGAACCACTCTTGGCTTGCTCATATGCTCAGTTTACTCATGAAAGGGGAAATGTGACATCTGCCTCACAGAAAATGCTTAGGTAAAAAAGGCAGCTCCTCTTGATATTGGTGTAATCATTCTCTGAGGTCATGCTGGACGATGGGATGGCTGAAATGCTAACTAACTGGTTGATAGTGTCCTCACCCCTCCTAACTGATGAGGTGTTTTGTCATCATCTGGAGGAGTCAAGCAAGCATTCCTTGGCCAAGATTTTCCATTTATCTTCTTGGATAATGAGGGAAAGTACCTTGGAATAGGAGCTGGCAAGTAACTGATGGAGTCAAAAGCCATTGGGATACTTTGACCTAAGGAAAGCAAAGTGAAAATGTTTCCTCATGGGTCCTATGGAGAACTTGGACAAACCTAACGTGATAGCAAGGGTATTTTTTCAATTTAATAAAGAGTCATCCCATGCATTTCACCAAAGTGGTGCACCGCCTGCTGAGCCCATGAAACGCTCATGAGCTCTCCCTGTGATTTGGGCCTCATCTTATGACTCTACTGCAGTTTAGTGAACTAGCCATTTAATTACATAAATATTAAAAGTATTCAATTAACTTTGCTTGTATCTGTCTGGCACTAAGAAAGGAAAAAAATTCTAGGGTTTGAAATATATGACTTGGCATGATTATGTGGAGAAATGAATAATGTTTTAATGAGTGATTTGTAATTATTTAATAATTAAAGAGCTCTTATGAATATTCTTGAACACCCTGAGGAAAAACTAAATTGTATGCTGATTTCATCAAGCATTCAAATCTAATCAGAATTTATTTTTATGGCATCATTTTGAACATAGTCTGCAAGAGAATTGCCACAATAATGCAGATAGAACAGAAAAGTGTCACACTGTAACTGCTCTGCTTTTTTCAGTATAAGCTCCTGATTTTTCCATGCAAAGAATTTTTCTGCACTAATAAATTGCAGTTGGACTCTATTGCAAGACCTGCAGCAGCCAGTCAGGTTTCATCAGCGGTTCAGTGACAGGTTGAGGGTGCATCAGTTTTCGTTTGCAAACACGGATGAATGGTAGCCACTAGCTGCAGAGGAGATTGGTACAATTCACCCCTGCCTGGAGAGACCAAAAAGGAAAACAAGACAATGCAAAAAGGGAACTCTTTCACTCCTGACATGAAATCATTCAATCTCAGCTTAGTCTCTGGAAAGCCAATTTCCTTTAATTTCTCTTCCCATCGTATGTATATTGTGGCTTTGGGCAACATTTTAATAAAATGATGTTTTCTCTGTCTAATCCTGGACATACTTTTCCCACAGGTATAGCAGAGGTTCAAGAACAAAGTAAATTATGTGAACCATAATTCATCCCAGATTTTTCTTAACTCAAATGTTAAGGGTCAGGCAAATTTTTATGCAAAACAGTTTTATGTTAACTAGTCCTTCAACAGATATGTAAAGAAATAACAGGGGCCTCTGGATGAAGACTGTCAGAGATTCATCAATCTGTTTTTAAAACTGACCCCTACAGGCCAAGAAATCAATCCAGAATCTTACACAGAAACCACAACTCACTATTCATTTCTGAAAGCAGTTTGGTATGCTCATATTTGATGGGATATAAGGACCAGATGGGGGCCCTCTTCCACATGGATGTCAATACAGTTATTACTTCTGAGGATATAATTGTCCTGTAGCGTTGCATGAATAATTCATTTTTAATTCTGTATTAGATTAATTTCATCTCATCCTCTCTTTGTGAATTGTCCTCCAATAAGTTGTAATTTTCTTGAATACATTTATTATTCAGCATAGACTATAGGACTCATGAGTCATTCATTTCAGGTAGGTGACATTCAGAATTTGAGACTTTCAGGATGGACATCCAGGTCATTTTTATGCCCTGTTACACAGGTAAAACATACAGAACCAAGTTTCTACTTCCAAACATATATTTACAAATCTGAAATTCACTTGCTTTTGCTATTCTGCAATGCTAATTCTAAATTTACTATCTCAGCACTATCTCCAACAGATTCATTGGCTGAAATATTTGAAAGTAGGGAGAAGTGCTGAACAAATTCATTAAAAGAATCTTGAAGAAAACATTCACACAGCTTGTTACAACACTAAGTGACCTAATATTCTGCCAGAGATGAAATAGAGACCTTATTACCCACCATTCAGCATTGCCTTTGAAATTTTTCCTCAACGTTTTATATAAATCAAATATTGTTGATCAGAGTTTACTGCTTCAACTTTTTTTCCCCTAAGACTCCTATCTTCCCCCATTTTCAATCCACAAAACCACAGAAACATTAAAACCCACTATTTTTTGATAACTCTTTAATTTTGTTGAGACTGAAAAAAATTTCCTTGTTTACAGAGGGGAACCATTCACTTGAAAACAAAAACATTTTTTATACTAGAAATTTTTTAATCAGTTGAATCATAGAGCTCTTTCAGCTGTTTGCATTTCTAGTTATGAAATCTCTTGCCTTTTGGAAAGTTTCCCCCCATCCAGAACTGAGTTTCCTTCGGTTGCTCAAAAAAAGGAGCAAAATCCTGCACAATGGGATCTTAGCAGCTATTCTGGGATTGTAAATTGGGCCTGTAGTAATTACATGGGTTTTCTGGACAGCTGGTAGAGAACGGGAGGTACATCCAGAGCGTCATATACCCAGTGTAATAAAGGCATTGAGGGAACATAGGAAGAAGCTGCTGTCATTTGAGGCCCCTACTCAACAGCACAGCCTAGGTCTCATCACCTTGTTGGCAGGTAAATTTGGTCAAAATGAAGGTTACTGTGAAAAGCAATATAAGAAGACAGGTGAGCAGAAATGGAGAGATCAGGAGAACTTGTCTGGAAAGGATGTATTTACAGTTCTTCTTCCTCATGTCCCTATGTAGCTTGGGAATGGAATAGAGAGAGACAGATCTCCCCTCTGAGTCTTTCCAAAAAACCTGACTCCTCAGGAGTCTGTTTTTGCATTTGGTAGGGAAGGATACACTTTCATCCATGCCTTGAAGCAAGAGCATGCAGCATATTGATGTTTAGGCTCAGAGGAGAACTCTTCTCCATCCTGAGGGATTTAAATGTCATACCCTATTGTATACATGGCTCAAGAGAGCTGTGGCATCCCAAGGCAAACATTTATGGAAGCATTTGTGTTTGGCTTCTGAAAGATAGAGCAAGTAGTTTTCATACAGGGTTGCAAGTTACAGGGCTCATCTGATATAATCTGAGCAGAGAGCAAGGTGAAGTCAGAATGTCTTTAGCAATTGTGTCCTGTGAGGATGAAAAAGGACTCTCTGTTCACAAGGGGATTGATAAATCACAGAGAAAGGCTGTAGGTAGGTAGCTGGTAGGCAACATGCTGTGTCATGTGGGAAACAAAGGGAGAAACTCCTCAACTATAACCCATTGTTTTAGTCTCCTGTTACAGTAAAGTGTGGGCCTGATATTTCTGGATCTAAGAGATTTTAGCCTGTTAGCACCTGCTTTCTCCCAAAGAAAAATTTGTCAAAAAAGCTGCTTCTCAAAACAATTTTGGCAAACAACTCTCCTTTCTCAAAAGAATCTTTCTCCAAGTGGTGTTTTGCTTTTCTAGTTCTCAAAACATTTTAGCTGTTTCTCTAGTCTAACCAATGAGATTAGAGAGGTGTCATTCCTATTCACCAATCATGTTAAGTCTGTATCAAAACACCTTATAAAAAGGTAGTAAGAATTAGACAATAAAGTTTTTTTTATGGTCTTTGCCTTCTGAAATATTTAAAGTCTCTCATCCTTTTTCGTGTCCTACAACAACAGTAAAGGATCTCCAGGAACCTCCTTGACTTCCCTTCATTGATGCATTATATGTGCCCTATTTTACTACATGAGGAAGTCAGACTCCATGCTCAAAACCCCCTTGACATAATGAGGATGACAGAATGATATGAAAAAGGAATAAAAGTTCCAGAAGTTTGAAGTTCCAGACAGGAGTTTGTTCATTAGTACCTGAGTGTGTCCTGTGCAGAGTGCAACAAATCTCACCAGCAGCACTGAGCTTAGTATCAAGATTTTTTGGTCAACACTGATACACAAAAAGAGAAGCAGAAAAGAAGGGAAAAAAGAGACAGGTACGAGAAAAACAACTCTGTGAAGTAGAGAATTAATTATGAAGGGTTTTTTTAAGTTTTGAAGAAGCCTGTGCTTCAGCCTGTGTTCATGTTATTCTCTTTTGAGTAAGCAGCAGTGATCTTTGTAACAAATCCAGTTTTTCTGACACATATTTTGTCATTCTGTTTTGTGGAAGTGTCCTGATGAGTTGGATCAGAAATTACACCATGTGCAGGATTAAGTCTGCCAAAGATTAAGAACCAAACATTGCAATTTTTGACTGTAGACTTCTCAACACCAGAGAACAAACACAAAAGCAAAGTCTCACTCATCTTACTAGAAAATAGAGTATTGTCTCCCTATTATCTCTTATGATTAAAGCGAGTTCAGCATTTCACAGGGATATACAGTAAAGTACAAAATGAAGGGCAAGTGCTAGTAGATATTCAGAATCACACTTTTTCCTGTCTTATAGAAAAAAGTTAAATTGTGCAAAGCATCAGCATATGAAGAGCACTCATTTAAGAATCAGATGCCATTTAGCTTATAAACAGAATTAGTTTGCTGCTGTCATTACAGGGTCCAGTGGGTGCAGTTTTGCTTCAGCAATCCATCTCAATGTGTGGTGCAATGCATCACAATTGGTGGATTCTGCTTTGGATCTGCCTTCTGGAGAGACACGGGCAGTTTTGGCAGGCCAGCCCTGAAAGGTGTGCAGTGCTTTGTGCATTCCCAAGACTCGGTGTCAAGTGGTTTGTCAGGCCTGGAGTGTAGTGCATTAGTCTGTCTCTGCTGTGAAAGGCTTGTCTCTGCAATAGTATTGGGGATTTCGGGCTGGTGCACACTGTTGCTTTGGGGAAGAAGAACAAAACTGTTCTGTCAGACCTGAATTAAGATGGATTTTTGCTGAAAGTTCTTGGAATTGATTTCTTTCCAGTTTCCTTATTGGTAAGAGACATCACAGTTGGGTTCAACTTACAAAATATCATTGATTTCTCTCCCCAAACCACAGATGATTCAGCTTGTAATTTCCTCTACAATTATAGAGCAGGTCTCCTTAGAAACTGCTTGTATCCATTCAAAGTTTCATCTTGTGGAAACCACATTTCCCCTCTCTTTGGCCAGATGTGCTTGACACGAGACCAGAAAAAAAACGGGCAGGAAAGTACAAAAAACATTTTCCTGCTCCTATGCCCTCTTTTCTGCTTCCTAAAAGGAGATTCACAACATTGCAACTTCATTTGTCTCTGAGCGCCTTGGGATCCCAGGCCATCCCAAGGGGTGAGGTTGGCTATGGGTGGGCCTGCTTGTGGCTCTGCCAGCGTGTCACATAGCCTTTCTTCTCTAGGAGAGGCCAGGGTGCAGCACACAGGTCATGGTTTCTGCACCCTGACCCAGCATCCTGCCACCAAAGGCTAGTCAAACTAAGCTGATTTCTCAGTTGGCTCTGTCATGGTTGGCTGTCCTGTGTTTCTCCTCATACACAACTTCAACAATGCACAGAAGTCTCCACCTTCTCTTTGCATCCCCTGTGACCCTCAAGGGAACACTTATTCATGCAGGGAGTCCCTGCCATGGAAATTGCTTGGCTTCTGGGTTTGAGAGGGAGTCTCAGATAAACCACAGGATCTCGTTTAGACAGATAAATCATAGGACCTGATGACAGTTTGAAGAGCTTTGCAAGAGGGAATCTTGTGCTGGGACAAGGTCACCCACAGAGTGTCTCTGAGGTCTGCTCTACCCTCAGTACTTCTCTGAAAAGGTCAAGATAACATTGAATTGCTTTTACATTTGGAAAAATTTCCTCAGGTCTTCTGCCTTAGTAACTGAAATTGGGTTTGTGCTGGCAATGAAGACAAAAACAGACTCAGTTTGCCCATATCTGTTCCTCACTGTGCCATGAGAAACGCACAGACTGATCTGAATTCAATCATGGTGGCTGTAGATTGACACTTCAGTAAAAGATGTTGAAATCACATCTGTTACATAGAAAACGTCAATCCATACCAGTGCAGAGATAGAGAAGGCAGAAGGAAGAGACACAAATAAAAGTGCTGCTTCTATAAGACAGAAAGTTGCAGCAATGTATACATGTGTTCTTACCTGTACATTTATGGATGTGTATGTATACATATATGCACTCACATACACATGTGGGTAACAGCTATGTGGAGGTATTAAAAATATGCAAAGAATATTAAAACCCACCATCTTACTAATAAACTGAGAGGGATCTAAGAAAGATATGGTAAAAAGGAGATAGATGCCAGATTTGTGGATGTGTGCTCTTCTTCCCTTTTATTCCCTCATCATGTTTTGTGTAGAGAGAAAAGTCTTGGTTCTTGAGGTGTTTATATTATGCCAGCTTTCACCAGCATGGTTCTTTTTCCCTGAGAATAAACTCACTTCCAATGTAATACCTGAAGTCTGTTGTTGTACAAAGATTTTTTCCTCAAACGGGTGGGATCTGGTCTTCCCAACACCTTTTTTTACATTGCTTCAAGTGTCTTTGTGTATCAGGCCTTTAGGCTGAACAATTCATTGTGAAATCATAGGGGTCTGGAGGCCAAATGCCTGTCTCAGAATGGGAGGCAGTGTGGGACACAGCCCAGTATTTCAGTCAGCACTGTAAAGCCTTTTTGTGTAGCTAGGCAGATGTGCACACGGGGATTTGATTTCTGTAACTTTGTGTGTGTACTGCGGTGTAGAGAGGTGCCTGCTTATCACCGTGTCAACTGGAGGGCAACACCTAACAAAGATTTTGCATAAACTGTCCCTTTGGGAGAGGATTTTCACATAATGCCAATATTGAGGGTAAAACAATGCTGGTAAAACAATGTTATGCGACAGAGCTGAGAAGCTTTTCAAGCTCTATTAAATTTACATAGGCTCTACCCATATTTAATCCTGTTCAAACATCCTTGTGTACAGCAAATAACTTCCATGATGCCTTAAAAAAGCACTCATGTACAGGCCACATTTGCACTGATCTACTTATTTAAAATCCAAATATTTGGTAAAGGGGCTGAAATTGCCTCCATCCTTCCTCTGTACAAATACAGACTACAAATACCACTAGGCCCAGAGAAATCTTTTCCTTAAAATTACTCTTGACTCCTAATTGTAGATGGGATATGTTTTGGTGACGGTATACTTTCTACAGACACCGCAAACGGGAATCCAGATCTTCCCTAAGTGCAGTGTGGTTGATTTTCAAGAGCTTGCTCAGCAATCATCAAGATCTAAATGTCCAGCAGTTTTGGGGGTAGTCCATTCTGGGGCATGTCCACAAGCATGGTAGGTGCCTCTTACAGAGAGCACAGGAGATGAGATCTGAAATCACACCAGTAAACTCCTAGATAAGCTACTTGATTTACTGCCTACAAAACTACACTTGGCTTCAAAAATTTGCTTTGTTTTCCAAGTAATACAGTGCAAGATGTGTTCTGTCTTTTGCAATGAACATCAGTGGATGAGGATTATTGTGCTAATTCTGTGTAACAAGGGAAAATAAGTGACCAGTCTTTTCTACCCACTCTTCAGTCTCACCACAAAAGTTTTGCAAAAGATGTTATTTCTGAGTGCTTATCCATTTGCTAAACAGCAGCTTCCCCACTGCAGCTACAGCTCTGATACATTTCATCACCTCTTTTTGGTTTTCTTTTCCTAGAACAATTATGAATTGTGATCATCCCCAATGCATCCAGTACCTGGTACTATTCCCTGCACACTTCTGACAAATAACCTTTGGCTTTTGGGCTCTTTGTGAACATCCATATTCCAAATATTCATGGAGTTGCATAAGCCATGCTACATGTATCTTTCTCCTGATCCAGTGCAATTAATTTTCAGCAGTAGAGTTTCAGATCGTGAATTAAAAATTGGGTTCTATTATTATTTTACAGTACTTATTGGAAAGTTACATGTTCACTCACTAACTTGGTACTGTCTTTGTGGTAAAGTGGTACAGAAAGTTACAAGGGTTCAGAGAGCCCATTTAAAAATAGGATTTTTAAATTTTCAAGATTTTCAACAGACTTCACAACCCACAACCCCCTGATGAAAATCAGTGGGACACTGTAATTCCATTTCATTAGGACTTAAATGAAATGTTCCGCCTCTGCCTTATTAGCACAGTTGAAACTGGCTTGTCTGAATCACAAAACAATTTCAGAGGATTTTCCTGGGTCTGTTATTTCTACCTACATGAAGATAACTGTTTGCTGTCTGGTTTGCATAGCATGGACATGTTCTCTGCCTGATGTTAGGATGCATGATGCTACTCATGTGCACTCCAGCTCTCAGCATCCCTATGCATCCATGCAGAGATGGACTTTGAAGGCTGGGCAGGGGGTTCATAGGGAGAACCAGAGCAGGCAGATGCATGGCAAAACAGCCAAGATGCGGTCATCTGAAAGAAACAGCAGTGCCATGGCTGAGGCCGTGCAAAACACTTAGATCCGTTTCCAGAGCTCTCTGTCACACTTTCTGTCTCCTTTTCCTCTAGCCCTGTGTTGGTGAGATATTTGTCAACAGAATGGAAATGATACTGTTCCCAAGGAGAAATTGAGTTTAATATTAATGCTATCTCTGGTGGAAAAGCAAGAGTGAGTCAGAGCTGAGTAGAGTTTGTTTTATATATGAAGTCTTTCATTCTGGAGAGTAACTCAGAGCACAGAGCTGTGAATTTAATGCTACCAGCTTGGGAAGCTGGCAGGCAAACACAGCAGGCTTTGTGCATTAAGCAGCAACGTGCATTGCTGTAGTCATTAGAAACAGTTTCCCTAACAAAGAAATAGGGGTAAAGTGCTCATCAAAGCCTTTCTCAGTGGGCAGTATCTGATAAATTCCACAAGAAGCTTGGAATTCACACTGGGCTGAAAATGTTTAGTATCACCTTGCTTTAAATGGACTCTGCTTTGTATCTGTCTTCCCAGCCTTCTTTATATTTCATATTTTATTTATCTTCTCCCTCAAAATGGAACTCTCATCAGCAGTGACTCCTGTGTTCATGATGTCCTTATTTCCAAACAAAGTAATATAACACAATTTAAAATGAAAGGATTCAGTAATACAGAGCTCAAAAAGAGCAGCTTTTTCTGTTTTTAAACTCCACCTTTCCTTTGAGTGCCCTTTCTGTTATGTCGCATCGGATGTGTCCTATGTCATGTCATGTCCTGATAACATGCCTTAGTAGATGCTGTTATAAGTAGCTGGTGCTTCCCTGCAGTTTAATTTCCTGTGGGAAAGGAGATTAGCTGCTGAAGGAACCCTGCACAGCTCTGACACTGCTGTATGGATGTCCTGGCAAATGGAAGGCTGTGGTTACTTCTGTTCTGCTCTGAGATGTTGCGTTCCCTCTTTCTGGCCAGGCATGGAAGGCATAAGAGGAAGGAGGAGAGAAAGGATAGCAGAGCTGGAGAAAAATATGATGTTTTGTTGATGCTTGCAGGATCCAAGGCAGATGGTCAGTCACAGATGGATGCCTTGAGCTGGCAGGTCAGCCACAACAGCTATCGCTCTGGTTGCTGGCTCCCTTCCCCAGTTAACTGTGTGGCCTGGTCAGCTCTCTCTTTCTCTCTCTCTCTCTCTCTCTCTCTCTCTCCTTTTTACAGATTTTTCCAAGTGTGGACGGCTAGCTGTGGATGGCTCCTGATATCTCAGGCTTTTGGCTGCAGCACAGTCAGTCTCAAGATGGCTGAAAAGCTGAGGGCAAGATGGAGAGAAAAGGCAGACGATGAAAAAGATCTTTGGGGGAAGGGGACACAGAAGGATTGCAGGGCACACAGAAGAATTGATTTCTGGGTCCTTGCCCATGCAATGGATGTGGTTGGGAAGGGTGCCAGTGGGCATCTCATGGAGCCATTGTGATTCCTTATGTCCAATGAGGCTGTGTTACTGCAGCATAGTAGGTGCAGGTTGGCCTGTGTCCTTTTTCCATTTCTCCAAGTTCTTCTTCCCTCCCTCATCCACTTGTCTTTTTCTTTTATTTTTTAAGGAGGCAAAAATGCACACAGTCTCATCCTTTCAGTATCTTATCCTGCTACTCCTGGTGCATCTTTTTATAAACACATTTCTGACTCCAAGAAATCTCTACAGATTCTTTGGGCTGCAGATTCTTTTCCATCTCAATAAAATCTGGAGGATTTTATTGGTGTAGTTCAGTATCCTTCTCTTCCTTTTTGCATCTTTGCCATTTATGCTCAGTGTTCAAGACTAACAGAATATTTATAAATCTGGTGTGTACTTCCCAAGCTTCTATTCCCAACTAGTGTAAGGCAGCAAAGACTCAGTCATTACTGTGTTTGCCCATGGGGACTCAACAACTGAATTTAAGGAATCCTCGGCTTTACTAACATTAATAAAAATTGGCAAAAAATACTTTACTGCTTCCTTTCTTCCCCATCCTTGGACTCTTAGTCCCCAGAAAGTGAAGAGCTGCACTGGCATGTCACAACGCATTGAGTCTTTGAGCTGCTGTTTTTTCAGGCTGTTGCCATCTGCTGCTCAAAAGCACCAACACTTTTGGAGGTAGCAAAGGGAGTCTCTAACAAGGGTTGCATCATGAAAGCATGCTCTCAGTGGTCTTAAATGGTTAAAATGTTCCAACATATCTCTCAGTGTATGGTTTTCTTCCTTACTTTTATTCCATGCTTCATTTAATAAAATCTCCTGCAAGAGAAGAGAGGAAGAAAAAAAAAAGAACAAACCCTTCCAAAGCCATGTGAAATTACTTCTGAATTGGATGCAAATTCAGTCCTATTGTTCACAAGTTGCTATGTGCAGCCTTTCTGTGATAGGTCCTAAGGCAAGGGCAGCAGTGCTATCTCTACAGCACCATGAAGATTTATGACAGCAAACCTGTGAGGGAAACACAGGGCCACCGATCCAAGCTCCGCTTCCAGTGGCAGAGCTCACTGGGGAAGCGCCTGCTGGCGACAACTGAGAGCCAGTAGCCTAAAGGAATTGGAGCCTGGAGGATAAAGCTGGGGTTGGAGTGGGTGATGAGAGGAGGCTTATGGGCTGTGCAGTTGCCACATACACACACACAAACCTGAGGGCTAGGAGGAGCTCTGGGAGCTTATGGATATGAGCTCTCTGTGCCCTTCCCAGCAGAGTTAATGCCGACACCAACAGGGACTGATAATGCTTCCTCTGCGTAGGGGACTGCTGCTCCTTCCTCTGATTTCAGGAGTAGGGCCACAGCACCAGGACTCTGCCAACAGAAAGCTCAGCAGCTCCAGCTTTTAACTGTGAGCAGTACCTCATTCCATCATTCACTCTTGGCAAAGACCAGCCAAATTTACAACCTTCTGCTGCTTTAACCAGAGCTGCTGTGTCTGTTCATGTGCTGCTGGATGCTTCTCCTGAACAAGCTCTTCAGCACTTCTAGGGGTATGTGGCCTTGTGACTGGGACAGCAGCAATGGACCGCACGTGTCTTCATCTCACAGCAGAATTATTTTCATCTCCCCTATCTGTCATCCAGGCCACATTACCCAAGAATAAGTCAGTTTTTTACTTCTCTTTTCTGGAGCATGCCTATCAGAGATTCCCTGGGTCAGTCTCAGCTAGAAAGAGCATCTCAGGGAAAAGAGTTTAGCTGGGTATGAATCAAATGGATTGTACAGACACAGAGATCCCAAGAAAAGAGAACTGCTAGCTCGTCTCTGGTCACCACTTTCAGCTGGAGTCTATATTTCTGGTGGATATAAAATTAAAGTGATATAAACATGTATTGTTTCCTTTTGTCCTATCAACATCCAGGAATTAAGGTATATTAAGTCCCTCCAAGTGCACATGGTATTCTCCACGTTCATCATTAAAATGTGTTCTTTCTTAAAAAACACCACCAACAAAAAAGAATCCAGGTTGTTCTTTTGACCTGTGTGTTGATATGAGTGATAGAAGACAGATTTGTGATAGGAACAGTCCAGAAATGGGCTATTACAAAAGACAGCATAAAATTGTTCCCGTCTGTCCATAGCAATAATTTAGACTGTGATTTTTAAAGACACCTCTGATGTAGTGAGGTGTCCCAAGCCAGAATGCTTTGTGTGTTTCTTAGACTTTATTGGGGGATGAAAAGCATCACTGTGTGGCCCACATCTGAAATATTTAACTCTGCTAACTTTCTGGGGGTTTTGTTGAGCAGCTTTATTTATGTTTGAAGGAAAATAACTTGAGATCATTTTCACATGTTCTTACTTTCTCTGCTCTCCCTGTAGAAGCTAGCTACACCTGTAGTAGTAATTCAGTGTATTTGCTCCCATTTCAGTCTTCCATGTGAGTCATTATGTCTACTTAAGCCTGGTATATACATAGATGAGGTAACAGGCTATTCTGCTCCTCTCTTCTCTGGAGAACTTTCCTCTCTCTAGCAATTTAAAAACCAGGTTCCTACCTGAACAAGCAAGGAACAAATAAGACTCCTCATTCAACTTCTCCAGCCTTAGGGCATCAGTTATCTTACTTTGTGTTTGGACTTCTTGAAAAACACATCAGCCTAACTAATGCTCTTGAAAAATGCAAAGGAACCCTACGCTTTGGACAGGTTTCAAACCTTCTTTCAGGTTTAGGATGTGCCCTCAATGGACTATTTCCCAGAGAAAGACAGAAAGCAGAGGATGGGGTACAGATGCTCCTGGCAGAAGTGCAGCACTTAAGCAACACAAAACCATCTCTGCTGATGCCTTTCCTTGCTGCTGTTGTTGAACTATGAAGGAAACATATATAGGGGTTGCCCTAGATGGCAGTTTTTCTGCAAACTGTGCTGGCCTAGCTACAGTAAGTCATAAAGGTTCCATCTACGCTGTTTTTCAGAGGAAAATTGAATTTCCCGAGGGAAGCCTTTGACTTGGAAAGTGTAATCTTAGTTTTGAAGGCAAAATAGGGTATGATATCCTATTATTCCACTATCCTCCCAACCCTCCTGCCCTATTTCTCTCAAAAAATATATAGGCTTGAGTCAAAGAAGAGACCCATCTGTTTTAAATTTAATAATAAATATTTTCCAAAAGGAACAAATAAATTCTTGCAAGTATAATTAATTTTGTATTTACTAAACCCACCCCCCTGCCCCAAACTAAGACAGCTAGGAACATGTTCAGGCGTACATTCAAGCAACGTATAACAACCTAATGAAAGTATTTACTCGCATTGACTTTGATTCAATTAGAGATTTATTCTAATTATCCAGCAGAAATTAACTAGCTTGCCTTATTAGACACTAAACACAATAAATTCAATCATCCATTCAATCAACTTGAATAATTCACAGGGGGAAATTGTGTGAAGAACCAAATACCCTATTCAGCCTGGTAAGGGGTGAAGTCTGCTGAGTGCCTTTCAGGATGAAGCCTTCTGTGTGGTCCCTTCCTGTGGGTTTGCTCTGTAACTCCCAGTCCTTGCAGGGATCACAGAGATGTGAAGGGATAATGAAGTCTCTGTCTATACAATTATAATGGATTGCTAAAAGTATCAGAGTTGCTGTAAATAAATCATTATATCAGGCTCATTTATCCAGATTCCTACTCTCAGATGGCTTGTAATAGAGCCCTGTCTCTGAAAGTCAGCCATTCCTTTGCAATTAGATTTATCTCGAATCAAAAATGGAAGCTATCCTTCCAGCTTTCAATTGCACTTGGAAATACCATATTAGGCTCAAGTGCCAAAGCTGAATAGATTCATTTATTAACAATTTAAAACCACCCATCTGCAAATATTTAAATGCCCCAACTATTAATTAAAACTTACAATGACTATCTAGTGAGGTACAGTGTCCACATTAACCCAGACATCACAACACTAGAAGAGCTCCTTTCACCTCCTGACTCCCGGCAATACACCTTCCAACTTCCTCAAAAACTCCATTCAGTAAGGATGTTACAGCAATTGCATCTCTGCAAGATGCAGTTGTCCCGTTTCATAGAGCTTGACGGGATGACCAGTCTTGCAGGGACTGTACCGCCAGACTTGCACCAACGGTTCCTAGGGCAGAGCTGCCTTGTCACAGGACTTTGCACTCCAGGCCACAGGGGACTTGCTCCTGGCTCAAGACTGTCTTAAAAGGGGTATCTCTTGTCTGCCTTGCAACCTTGTTTGCAGCCCCAGACTGTATGGTTGCACCTGATGCCTGGCTCCCCACTGAGCACTGCTTTTCGTTGACCCTCTTGGTTTCATCTCCTTTGGGTCTCAAATCACTTGCATAAATAGAGAAAGTGGGATTTTGTATCCTGGAAGGTCTCAGGCCACTTCAAGTTCAGGACCAAATGCTTATGCAGAGGTCAGTACAATCTCTATCCTGAACTGCCAAGTACACCCACAAAATCCCAGCTTAGTAAATTCATCTTCTGCCAGTGTGTACTTGGCCAGGATACCAAACAACATGCTGCGTGGGTGGATGTAAGTAAAATCCCTTTATCACTGCAATCTAGCCATCTCTTGGCAGCCATGGCAACTGAATAACAGTACTCAGATTTTGTCATTGGTGGTACAGCATGAAAGTTTATATAATACAGGATATGTTTACACCAGGTTCCACACAAGGAAGACAAAAGGTAATATTGTATTTACCTAGAGCTACAGTAGAACCAGGTATGTGTGGGAGAAAATATCTGGAAATGACCAGATTATATTTGGTAGTTTAAACCCTTTCCTATCTTGTAAATAGATCTAGATGTCAAAATACTATTTGAAATTGTTCCTCAGTGAAATTCATTTCAATGAGCAGCATTCTGTTAATCTGTATACAAAGAGCAGCATTCCATTGTACACACAGTCTCCAAAGCTACTTTGAAAACACTAAAATGTTTTTCCACCACCCTGTCATCCCATGAAATACTGATATCAGATATACTTCAAGTGTAAGTCTTGGTCCCTCAGGGGATGACTACAGAGGGGAAGAAGCATATGCCTAGCGACAAGGAATTTTTGAGAGTAAGAAATATTATGTGAAGCAGAAGTCCACCTGTATAAGGCAGCAACCCAACCTCAGTTTCCATCCAAATATCTTCAGAAGTCTGCTCTTTAGGAAAGCACAGTCTTAGCTATTAGCTAGACACTGGTAAGGGGATAATATATGTCATGGGTTAACACAGTTTGGTTTTTAGTTAAGGGAGAAATAGTTCTTTGTAATCCTGCAGGGACCTGTTACTTCTGTGGAAGAGACAATGACCTATCAGAAGTGACATTTAGATACTGACATATTGTTTGACCACTGAGGAAGCTAGATATTATTTTGAGAATATACATATAAAGATAACATTTTGACCAGACCAGCCCTTCTTTTTTCGGCTGGCCAGCAGGTAACATCAGCTTTGCAGGATGTTGGGGGGAGGCCAGGCCAGGCCCCACCACTCTGGCTGGGCCCTGGCTGGGCTCCAGGGCTGCAGCCCTCCCCATAAGGGCTGTGACCCAGGTACCCCCATGGGCTCCGGGGCTGCAGCCCTCCCCGTAAGGGCCGTGACCCGGGCACCCACCATGGGATCCAGAGCTGCAGCCCTCCCCGTAAGGGCCGTGACCTGGGCACCCGCCGTGGGCTCTGGGGCTGCAGTGCTCCCCATAAGGGCCGTGACCCAGGCACTCGCCATGGGCTCCGGGGCTGCAGCCCTCCCCGTAAGGGCCGTGACCCGGGCACTTCCCCATCAGCTGCCGGCGGGGGAGGGGAAATAGCCGCTGGGCCGAGCCCACCCCAGTTAAGACCGGAGGGGTAGGGAAGGAAGTGTTTATGACTCGGCCTGGTNCTGAGAGACAGAATTGACCCAGTGATTAAACGTAGAGAGAACATAAGAATGAAGTCAGCGAAAGAACTGATAAAAACTACTGAAGAAGGATTGAGGAGTGGACATTTTAACCAAACTTCTCTAGTGAAAACCATGGAGAAATGGACTTTTTTCTTTGTAGTTGTTTGGGGAAATGCTGATTCTGGTCAAAGTTGTGAATTGATGCAATTGAGAGAGATAGAGATGAATTTTGAGATTTAGGCCTTCGCTTCTAGGCCTCTTTCTAAAAAGAGGTCTCAGAAGAGAATCTATGTGGTATATCAGAAGAAAGCATTCTTAAAAATGGTAACCCAAATATGCTGAGAGGTCTGTAGACAGCCAAGAAAAAGCTGTTGATAGACGAGATTGAAAACGCTGCAAAATTTTCCGGGTAGTTGCAGGTTTGTGACGTTAGGTGCCACCAGACTTTTTTCCTTGTGGCAGATGTCTCCATGAAACTCTAGAGAGACTCCTCTCCAAAGTAATGAAAGATTGTTTTTAAATGGTGAAACTGACTGAAAATCACAAGTTTTGTCTCTCAATGTGTTTGTGGGAAAGTGAACTGTTTGTGGGGGGAGGAGAAGTGTTTTGCAAGTTTCGTTTTTTTTCCTTTTCTTTTCTTCATTTAGTGAGTGTGTGTGTGAATAAGCTATCTTTTGTGACCTTTAAGTAAGTTTAAGCTTGTTTCACTTTTTATTTTGTCCTAATCATTCTCACAGAAGAGCAAACACTGAAACCATCACAAATTGGTGAATGTGAAACCACAACATGAATTGGTGTTTCCGCCCAGTTCGAATTTTAAATCTGAGACAATATATTAAAACAAAACTTTATTTTTTCTGTTGCCCAAAATATAATGTACTGCACAGCAAGCAATAACTTAAACAAACATTCCCTCTTTCTGACTATAATAGGCATATATAAAAGTGAATATAAACTAGAAATATTACTGTAATCTCAAACTGAAATTTTGTCAAGCACAGCATAATGGTGTTGCGATTTAATTTTGCTACTTCATTGCAACATGTTGCCTGGTAGATTCCAGTTAGTCATAACTACAACTATTCAGTATATGGAACTAATTAATGTAGTAATTAAGTGGCATCATGCTATAGATTTCAGTAAAGTGTTCACAGTATGCTAATGTTTATACTTACCTGTAGTAGTGTGGTCCGAGAAAACTTCTCTGGGCAAAACCATGTTGGATCTGGTGCTGCACGGTGGTAACATGGCTCTGTCCCTTCTGATATACCGACCACAGACTAGGAAATATCTTGCCTCTGGTGAGAGGAGGTCTTCCCAGCGAAGTAAATCAGGAGTTCCCAAGGTGCTCACCAACATCCTTTTAATACTTTCCGCAGTCTCTGGTCTCAAGTGTAAGCTTTAGTGTAGCTCCTGAATCATAAGGATGAGGTGCAAACTCTTCATGAGGGAAGATGCTGCTACGTGAAGAAACTAAAAAATGGCACCTGAGCCATAGTACAAAAGTGAAGGAAACTCTCAGCTCTCCACAGCACAGCCAGGACCTCGCATAAATCCATGCTGCTAATTTCCAGGATAATTCAGTGAATATCTCATGGTTAAAATCTTCCCTAAAAGCTGATGGCAAATGCAAATCTATCTGATCCACAAGACCTTACTCCCTGCTGTGTCATAGTCATTTACACCTCTCTGACATCTCCATTACAGCAATAAGCCAGATCCATCATATTTGTATGAAAACCAATAATGTACATTGGAACTATGGAATTTAACAGAACAATATGTTTCAACAAAACAACTGTTTCAATCCAGCAGAAGCAGCAGGAAATAATTTGTTTTATTTTAGAAAACTCTTTCTATTAAAAACATTTTAAAAACTCATAACGATTTGAGTAAATGTGAAGGGAACGCTTTAGTCAGAACTCAGAAAATGATAAAATGGACGATTTAAGTTACAGAACTTATAAACTTGGCCTTCTTGAAGTTATCAAAGCTAGCAGAGAGTCTGATGATAAAAAGGATAATTTAGAAGACTAAGAAAATGTGGTAGAATAAAAAGCAGGGACAAAAGCTACATTAAAGCAGTTATTGCTCAACTTGCTGCTGTGCAACATGTTAATGTATCACAAACTTCACCTGTAGTTTTGCAAATTTAGCAAAAACAAGAGGAGGTAATTCTGAAATATTCAGATCAAATTGATACATCAGAGGATATTTGATCTGGGAATTATTTTAAAACCAGAAATAGTGTTGTGGGGTCCAGGATGATCTCTGGTTTCAACGAAAGGCTGGATGCAGACCTTGTGCCACATGCAGAGCCTGTCCTACAGCAGTGGCCTCCTATCACATCTGGTAAATCACATCTGCACTTCATCCATCTTGACCACAGGCTTGAGGCTGCACAGCCACTCCTGTCAGGCTCAGGGCCTGGTGCTAGCCATGTTGTAATGACAGACAGGCAGGATAAGCATGCTAAAAGACATTCAGGTCCTAAAGTTAGGAGTGACCAAGTCTGACTTGTAACCAGCTGTCCGACTCTGGCTGCCTCTGTAGCCAATGGATCAAGCTACAGATTGGGACTGCCTGTGGCTAACTGTGGACATAATGGCTAGGTTGTGACCTCCCTTATCACGCCCACCGAGTTCTTACCTCTGCTGGTTGCAGCCTTGTCTGCTACCCCTCTAAGTCATTCATCGTTCTCCTGACAATGAAGGATGTCTTAACAGCCATCACCTCAGTCTGGCTTTGGTACAAAGACAAGTGGTCTGAACATGGTCTATATCTATGCTAGAATAAAATGGAAAAGGTTGCTGTACCCCAAGCCAAATAGGGTGGACAGTGTTCACAGTGCCTTGCACAGGACCCTATAGAACAGCTTTCTTTGGGAGAGAGGTGGCTGAGACAAATCCTCAGATGAGCCACTCGGCTGATCAAAGATACAATGTTTGACCTTGTTCTCTGATAACACAGACCCATAAAATCTAATCAGTTATGCGACACAGCCCACAGACTGATGTAATATTCCCTGTAGGAAAAAGAGCAGAAAAAGTCAGATCTACCTGAGAAGGTCAAAGTCTGCATTCTAAATATTAGCTTATGATACAGCTTACGGTATTTATTAACACCTCTGTAAATATTAAGAGATTCTCAAACAATCAAGATAGTTTCAGTAGCACTTACATTGTGAAAGACATCTCTCAAGCTTTACAGAAAACCATGACCTTGCCTTGCAGACCTACTTTTTTGTGCTAATGGACAGATACTGTTTTTAATTCCACCTGCTCCCTTTTACAGGAGGCTATGTTTGCTATACTGCAAAAGAGCTAATGAAGGCATTCTTATAACTAATTCTGAGCTAAACGGATGAACCAGATGACTCAGAGGCTTTGGTTGCTGCAATTTTGTTAAGCTCATCAATGGCAACATCTGCTTCTTGAGTGCGTGAAGCAGGAAGTATTTTCTTTCCTTTTTTAGTTATCAGAATTATTTAAAAGTGGAGGGGTGATATAGAGAGTGGGCTCCCTGGTGCCACAGCTACAATATTACCAGCACTTCAATTATTTCATCCAATGATTGTTCATGTCTTTATGCTGGACATCAGTGAAGGCCAGGCCCCTGTGGGTATATCTGGAGGGAAACACTGACAGTTCCACCAACACTTTCCATCTGATTGATTTTCATCCAACATGGAAGTGGTCTATCTCCTAGTTTGAAGAACAGGAAAATTCTCCTGTAGTTTTAACTGTGAATTGACACAGAAGCCACATCCCTTTCTCAAACCATACACACTTCTACCTCCTTCAGAGGAGAGGGTACAAGACAGTGAGGGTGCAGAGGCTGATGCTATTAGACTTGAAAGCAGCATTGCACAGGCCCTCCTTCAGTGACAGCCATGTAGATCTAGTCCCAGTCCTGCCCTTAACGTCTAATACAGACAGGTCCACCAGTCCTCAAGTCAGAGACAGACAGGGAACTTCTTTCTTATAAAGAAATGAAAATGTTGATGCAAACAGTCCCAGTGCAACTACTCAAGGAATAGCTCACCTGTGTGAGAAGGAAATCCCTAATTCAGCTACATACTGAAAACAAACAGGTAAACAGGAGTCCTTCCCAGAAGTATTCTGACCACTCTGGCCATGAGCACTTGGACTCTTCCAGGTGTTCTCATGTTATGGATAGCAGTGATACATCAAGCACCAAGGAAAAGTCCCTTAGTGTGTTCTTGTCTGTTTATACTGAGTGCAGGAACCACACTGAAAGAAAGTGGTTCTTTCTAGAAAGTGGTTGAGAGGTAGGAGGGCTTGTCTGGGAGAGCTGAGGAAGGAGAGGCATACATAAATCAAAAATCATCATCCACTTTACTAAAATCCAACCACAAGGCCTCCTGTTTCAAGGGAGAGAATAAATAAGCTAATATTGGAGGCACAATCAAGAGATGCAGAGCTCTAGCAGATATGCAAAATAATTCTGTGCCTAGCTAGGCAGTCCCAAGGTGTCTTTTGTCACACATTGGCCAACCCCCAAATTGTGAGGCACGATTTCTATTCTTTGCTCCTTTGAAATTCATCCAAAATCCACACTCTCACCCCAGTGCCACAAGAATGTCAGAATCTGTTCTAGGTAGGAGATATTAAGAGTAGAGCTGACAGAATGGGTTCTAAACCTTATTTACCCTTCTCTCACCCACGCCAAAACGGTGCCACACAGTAAGATTAGACACATTCCTCCTGATACTGTCTGTAATGAGAAACAAGAAGTAATGAGGTGATTTATTATCCCCTGTCTCTCCCAAAGACCTCAACATGCTGGCTCTGTCCTGTACTCTTCTGCAGCTGATTTCAGAGGGACAGAACACTCACTCTTTTGCTGCAGCAAAATATCCTGCCTGTTCCCCAACACAAAGAAATGAGGAGGCGAGGCAAGTCGCCAGGTTCTCAGAACTTTCCCTCATAAAAGCAATATATGTGCTTACTGTTCTTCCAGATTACAAAAATTGGAAAGGAGAAGAGAGAACAGTAAATTGCACAGTGCATTTTATGGAATGGAAAATGCAGCATGACTGCTGCAGTGAAGTTCATTTAGCCCATAAACATGTCATGGCTTGATGGACTGCACCATAGTCACCCAAATGAGTCAAGATTCCCCAAGAGGACTTTCCACCAAGTTCAGCATGATTTACCAAATTTGGTGAAGAATGAACTGTGGACTGGCCTCAGTGGCTAACTATCCCCTGCCTTCAGACACTCCATCTCTTAACTGCTGACAGTCTGCTGCATTCCCAGGTGCCCCAAGTCTTGGAGTAAGAGTCCTGTTGTGCCAAGCATTGTACAAACAGAAATGAACAAACAGAGCTTGTCCTGAAGACGTCATGAGGCTATCTTCAGATTTTTTTCTCTACTTTAAACAATATAGGTGAACAGAATCTAAGGAAGGTATGAGATACTTAATCCAGAATTTAAGACTTGTTCAAGATTGATTTCTGAGATAGGATCTTAGGCTTTCATGCTAGAATGCTTTCTTCACCCTTGATCCTCTTGATTTCTTTGAGGCTCCTGGTGAAATAAAGGTGTAATAGATCCAAGTCATGCTGTGGAAAGGCAGGCACCAGTGTCCCTGGTGATATTACTGATACTTCTGACATACAAGCAATAGCAGGATAGCCAGGCTGGTCTTGCTGGGTAGGCAACTCTCTAAAAGAGTGTTGTTGGTACAACCATGGTATAGTGCAAAGTTTAATTGGTGTTTATTCTGCCTCACGCTGTGTGGGACAGCAAAAGTAGGGTGAGGAATTCAGGCTGCCTCCAGCCCACAGCTGCCAGGGTCCAACTTCTTATATCACTGATGGAAAAAGTCACAATAACTCAGCCTACTGTGTGTCATTTAGCAGCCTGGTCCATTGGCTGCTTGAAGTCACAAAAAATGTCCAATGTATTCACTGGGTTAGCCTTTGCAAATCCTACAAGGTCTGATGACATTGAAAGTGGCCCACAGTACCTCACTTAAATGAGGCAGCACTAGTGTCGCACCAGCTTATAATCACAAATGGTGATGATAGGTCCAGTGGCCTTCTTCATTAGAAATAAAAGTTCCATAATGTGAATCTGGAAACCCAAACAGTTTTTCATGTAGTGATTAAGTTACAATGAAAAGAAGCAGAGGTAACAAGCTTGAATTTCAAAATAACTCACAGAAAAAAACCTAACAGTCCTTCTCTCAATATAGAAGACTATTCTGGGAGACATTCTAAAAATGAATCTGCTATTCCGTTTGTCTCACCTACAGTGTTTATCTCGTGCTGGTTTGCAACAAGAAAAAGCAGTATTTAAGTAAAAGCTAGCTTAGGATACTTCTGTTAACACTGCAGGAAATTACTTTTTAGTCTCTTAGGGCTGCTTTCTTTCCTCTGAAACTCTCTCAGGCTCAGGTTGGATGAGGGTCTGAGCAACAGAGTCTAGTTGAGGATGTCCCTGTTCATTGTAGAGGGGGTCCCTTCCAACCCACACAGTTCTGTGGCTCTACGACTGTATGTGGCCAACAGATTTAGTCTGACACCTGATGCTGTTTCTTGCTCTGCAGCAGGGATATGAAGGAGAAACCACATATTCCCTGGTACGGCTTCCTTAACCCAGCCATACAGTTCATCTGTGTTTGCGATCTACTTTGACAGACTGGCTATAAGACACACCTGAAATGTGTCACAAGGGCTTGGGAGGACAATTCTGAGCCACCACTGAGCAGGCTTGCTCAGAGTGACCAGTCCAGCACAGCGTCAGCACACGTCCTGGTTCAGTCCCAGCAGAGCTGTGGCTGCATTAGGCTGGTGCTGTGCCCAGAGTAATTAGATCTGCCTCTGAAGAAGAATAAGGAGCTTGGGCCAACTGTCAGGGCAATGTAATTATACCTCTTCTGGAGCTAATTCGGGGACCACAGCATTAGGCTGAATTGTGTAGCCTAGATATTTCAGAAGTTACTTTGAATTATCTTTGATAAGAACTCACAAGAGAGAGATTTAGTGCTGCAGTTGTAGGTTCCATCCATCTCTCCCTCTGGTTTCCCTTAGCAATGCCTCCTGTGGTGTTTTCCCTTCCAGTCCCAAAACCTAGAGTGCAGCCACATGAGCTTACAACCCCCCCAAGCTCCAGGCTCCATCAGGAGGCATGACTCTTTCAGAGGGCATCTGACACATCTTCCCATTCAACCTTGGAAAAGAGCTTACTTCAGTCATTTTCAGGATTGCAGAATGGGGAGGTACACCATTAAAGAAATGAAAATGAATGATGTCAAGCACAATGGAATCAGGTTAGGTTAATTATATTGAAAGGTCATTATTAATTTTTGCTGCCTTTTCAGAGTTATTTTATTTTTTCCAAAGCAGCTTAGAGATGTTGCTGTGATAAGCAGAGCATAAATGTTCAGTCAGACAGTCAGACAGTCAGACAGTCAGACACTGTACCTTTACCTTATTACGCCTGACTGAGACTGCAAACAGCTCAGATCACTCTCAGAGATACTAAATTAGAGCTGAATCTCACTCCATCTCCCATACAAAATGAGCTGAGCTAAACCTGAGATAATGCCCACATCAAGAGATATTACAAACCATATTCTATTGGGTGAAGGTTTATTTTTAGTTTTTCCACAGAATATTTCTGGTTATATGAACAATGGGAAAGAAGATAAATTCTCAGCATTAGAAATGCATTGAATCTGTACATACATTATGTAGCAGATAGGGGTTCTGTCTTTAAGACTGGACCAAATAATGATTCTTGCATAATGTAACTATATGACAACTATAAAGAAGCTCTGGGTTGAAATGGGAAGCAGAGAATATTAAAGAATCACAATAACAAGGTCATTTGAAAATGAAGGCAAGTAAGTAAACAACTAAAAGAAAGAAAATCTGATATAATGAAAAGAAAGGAAACATTCATTATGGGGTGGGTGCAGAGCAAGGAATAAGCTAGTTTCCTAAACTAAATTGGCACATACAGGTAATTTTCTCTCTCTTCAGGTTTGAAAAGGCTTCTCCCATTCCCCACACTGTTACTGCAGCTCTTAGGGGCATAAAAGGACCTTGTATCATAAGCACTGAGCTGACCATCATTGTCATCGCCATGGTCATGTTCTGGCTGCTCCTGTAATGACAAATAGAGCAGAGACAGGTTATAGGCTAACATGCTGTCCTAGGACCACCCAAACTGTCTATTGTTAAAAATGTCTTTGGCATATTTTTGCCTTTTTGTTCTGCTATTTTCCCGACATTTTCTGGACACAGATGGAGTGAGGGCCAGCTTGAATGTGTGCATGCCTTTCTGACAAGTGAGGGGAAAGGTTTGCTATGTGGACATGAATTGTGCACTGTGCCACTTGGCCTCAGGACCAGAGTGTGTTCCTCAGTCTGTTTTATTTGGTGGTGCAAAATGAAGACTTTTAGAATCATGGAGGTCAAATAAGGTACCAGAAGACAGGAAAAAAACAGAATCGTACTTATTCTTCTTAAACAGGGAAAAGATCAGTCAACATCAGTTCCTGGAAAAAATCCAGAACAAATAAATGACTGCACTATGTGTAAGGACCTGAAGGGTAACAAGAAGATAAATAATAGTCCACTGGGATTCATCACAACCAGATTGCATTATACCAATTTAGCTTCTGTCTATATCAAGTTCTTATAGTTAGAGTTGAAGCAGTTAATTTAACATATTTTTATCAGAACAGTCTCATATAGCTTTCTCATTAAAAAATCTACATGACTGTCCATCCTACGCTTGACTGTCCATTAGCAGAAAATGCTCAATAACTGCATTGTTCAGGGGCATCTTCTGGTTTGGTTTCATCCCAAAGAAAATCACGTCATGCACCTCAAGACTGCTCTGTAATACAAAATAAAACATGGGGATAAAGTCAACCACTTCAAGAGTATCCTTGTAACAACCGAAATACTAATGTACATGTATACTCTTGGGCATCATAAAGTGAGACATGGTTTCCATTAAAAAAATGGGAGCCATCAGATCTGGTTTTACATGCAGAGGAACAGCTTCCAAGGCATACTGCTTTGTTCCACGTTTTGTAAGAACTCAGCTGAAGCTGTCTGTTTGGTTCTGGGTAACAGAAAGAGAATCCAGAGACAGTCTAGAAGAAAGTTATATTGAAAGTATGACCTCTTAGGAAAGATTAAAGGACTTGAGATTGTTTAACTTAAAAACTGACTGAGGACATGACAACAAACCACAAACATTTTTAGAGAGAAGAGAATAATCTGTTCGTTCTTCCCATAATGGATAGCACAAATAAGAATAACAGGAAAAGTCTCCTGAATCCATGCATAGGAAAGCACTTGCACAGATTGCCTGTGAAGATATGGCAGTCTCTATCAAGGAGGATCAGTGGCAATCAGACAAGCAGGAGGTATAAACGACCTTACATGGACAGCCTAAGGCAGCTTCTGAACGTCCTTCCCAATCCAGTTTTTCTATAACTATGTGCTCACTCATCCTGAATTAGCGGAACGTTATTTTTCCCAAATGTCCTTGTTTCAAGCAGTGGAGAGCAGAATGGTTTTTGTCACAGAACATCTTAAGATGTTGGGTTACAGCCTGAAGTTGTTGAGGTTAAATTGTCCCTAGGAATCCATCTTGCACATCTGACTTCTGTGGAGGTTCCACTCCTCTTGCCATTGCTATGGGATGAAAGAGATGTTTTGCTTCTCTTCAGATCATGATTTCAAACAAATGTGGTTGTGCTCAGCTAGGAGAGATCACGGAAGTGCAGATCACGTGCAAAAATAGAATTTTAGGTGCCTTGGAAAATATTTGCATGTTTATTTGGGCCTTTTGTGGAAGTGCTGAGAAGATTGTGGTGAAGACTGGAGCCTGCATATGCTGTTCTCAAGCTGCTGTGTAAGGAAGAGTGTAGGGACAGCTGACAGTAAAAAAGTAGAGGTAACTGTAATCACCAGTTACAGCAGCATAACCTTAGGGCCAATAAAACAAGCACCTGACCCCTGACTGCAGTCCTTATATAGAACAGGATACTATCTGGATTAATCTAGTATTAAATAGCTGTTAAATGCACAATCTTTATGTACAAACCTAGCGTATATGCAAACTGCAAGGTGGAAATGTGGGTCACTGTGGATCTGCATGGTTCTGCCTTCCTCTCTAATGTGGTATAAGTGGCAATAAAAGGATGCCTTTTCTGAAGCCTGTTGCAGAAGGACATGGGCTTGAGCAGACGCTTACAAGCTCAGAGCACTTTGCCCCTTGCAGACTGAAAGCCAGACTTCTCACACAACAGAGGGTAGTTGCTCTTCAGAAAAACGTGACATTTAGCACTAAGTCAAGAGAAACCCAATGGCCTAGGCAGTGCTGTATTACTGTGTTGATGACTAGATGTGCAGTGGCATTTAAAAAATGAGCACTGGCTTTTTAGTGCTCTACAAACTCCAAACCTTATTCTTTAAAGCCTCCATGCACAGAATTCCCATTGACTTGTGTATATGGAGGACTAGCCAGGTCAAACCCTGAATATTAAATAATCGCTTGTCATTCCTGATGTTGTTGCTTAGAGCTGGTGTCAGATTGTTTTGTTTAGGCAGAAACCATTCAAAACTTTTTCATGCTCTGTGTTTTACTGAACTGAGAAGACTAATATTTATAAAGGAATTCTTCCAGAACGGAAACCGTCAGTCTTTTTCACCCCTCAAGAAAGCCCCCGAATCTGAAACACTGGCAAAATCTACCAACAAAGTAACCACTGAAACAAATAGTCAGTGTTAAAAAGAATAGGAGGCCATTCCAAAACAACTTCTTTTTAGGCAGTCTAGACAGTGTGGCAGCAATAACATGGAGAATTTAGCTTTCTCAAGCTGCAACATTTTTTTTTTAGCAGCCAAAAAGCTCTACAGGCAAGGAGAACATACAGCCGAGTCTTATTTCGTCAGTGCTGTTAATTTTTTATACACAGTGAAATAAATTGTGAAGCTGTAGGTGTTAGTGAAGCCTGAACACAAGGAACTGGAGAGGTGGGAAAAATGTGCCTCCTGGCCTCCAGGACTCTGCAGTTTAACGTTGTGATCCATACACTGAAGCCTGACTGAAATCAACTTCTGCTGAAGGCAAGATTTGACTTGTCCCTAGAGGAGGAACTTCAGAAACTGTAGTGGTCTGAACAGTTTATTTGCTCCCCAGGGAAAATATCCTGAGAACCTGTAGCTGTGGCATGACTCATCTACTCACAATGTATGAGGGGCTGGAAATTCCTCAGTTCCATGAAAATAGGGCATGTCCCCTAAGTATCTGGAAAACAGACACGATGATTTTCCATCAGGCAAAGTTTTGCTTCTGTAAACCAGAATGAATAAAAATGGAAATGCAGGGATAAGAATGAATGCTGATTTCTAGAAAACTGGGGGACTGCAAATATAATTGACTGAAAGATGTACACACAGAAGCAGTATACCTTTATGTAGTGTTTGATATACCTATGAAACTGATTTTTTTTTTACACAGAAGTTAACACATGTAAACAGTTCACAGGGTAAATTCTTATTAGTTGGAAGCTTGATCACTAAAAGATGAATAGTCAATCAGCAGAAACACTACAGGACCAGACATCATTACATGAATGGCAGATGGCCTGAGCAGCCTTGCAAACTTTATGAAAGTTGTTTTCCATCTGAATGAAAATGAAGAGAAAATGTAATGAAATGAGGTTGGTTTTTCACAATCTATGATTTGTATCCAGCTCTTGCTGAAGTTGATGATGGTTTTGTTCCATGTATAGTGGCCACCTGCTGTAAATGGTTAGTTGAATTTCAATTTTAGCTATATAGGGAAGAATCTGGGAAGAATGTGGCTCAAGGCTTTCTTTAGAGCAAGGCATTCAGTCTAACTTCCCAGCCCTACAAAAAAGACAGCTAAGTCATATTTCTGGAGTTTTATTTCCTTCAGGGTGATAATATATGTGCTCCTATGTGCTTGTTCAGCACATTATTACCCTGGCTTGGCTGGTGTCCCTGAGCAGTGCCCTCTGACAGATGGCATTAGTAATATTAATGATGAGAAAGAAAGATCACTATTGGCATTAACTTCCTGTTCTGTGGAGAGCCTGAAGGTTTGCAAAGGGCTGGAAGGGGATAGAGGGTAGTGGTACTCTCTTTCCTCTGGGTCAGGATTAAGGCTGCTGAGGAGGATAAAACCTGCCATGTGCTGTGCATGGAGCATAAGTCCAGAGAGTTTTAGGTCGTGTCCATTACAAACACCACATTTATTTGTGGTGTAGCTACAGCAGCAGTAGTATTTGCAATAGAAGCAGCCATAGTTGTAGTAGTAGTAGTAGTTATAATAACGAATTGTTATAACAAATTAACTGACTGCCCTTTTTCAAGGGAGTTGTTATCATTTGGGCATGGAAAAAAGAGGTCTGTGGGGAGTAGGGTGTCTTCTAGCTCCACCACACTAATTCCCCTGTCGCTGTTCTCATTAATCTGTTTGGTTATTTCATTAATCTGTTTGGCTACAGCTAGAGTTAATGTTTAAGGCAGATTTTCTGTTTTGTAGTTTCCCTGGATGGGATTCCTCCAAATTCTGGAGCATTACCTCAAAGTAGCTTTTGCAGCAGCTTTGAGAATACCTCCACTGAGATATGCATAATACGTTATTTACTGAGAAATTCCTAAAGAAAAAACCTGCCCTTTAAAATAAACTTTACTAGACCTAGGCAAATAGATTTAGAAACATTAGAGCCAGAGCATTTTTATCTACATGAAAAGATTCCTTTTTTCTTTTAACAACCAACAGCTGTACTTCATGGATAAGCCCCAGCAGAAGAAAACATGTCCATAGCTGTAAGAGCTACTTTAAAAGGCTATTGCCAATTCCTAGTTTTGCCACTTTCTTCTTAGTGTTTTGGAACTTCAAAATAAAATTATTTCTTTTCTAAATATCCTCTGAACTGCAAAACATACCCTTCAAGGTTTCCTCCCTAATTTTCTGTATGGAGGGAAATGAGCAAACATGGGGCTACTCTGAACCAGAAACTTTTTCATTTGTATGAATGTGAAGTGTCCTCATATTCAAAAATCAAAGACTTTGGTAGTTTGAGTTCTTTTCCTAAACACACTTGCTTTCCTGGAAAGCAGTATGGAATTTCACATATGTTTTGCTGAGGAAAGACAATTATTTCACTGTAGACATTTAAGCTTTGTATATACTTTGGAAGATGATAGCCATCACATTTAAACATTAATTTTCACTTCAGTCCCTGATGTCAGTTCCCAGGAAGATTCCAACCAGGAGGTCAACAAGAACAAGCCATGATTTCATTCTCAAGGAAGCTGAACACATTACAAGTACTGGCACCATCATCAGCATTGATGTCACTGACTGGTAGCACTGGGGTGAGACAAATCCATACCACAGCAGACCAGGGACGCCACTCACCTTGGGAAAAGTAATTTCAAATCCTCTTCTGCAGGGCTGTTTGCAGCTTTGTTGCCTTGCGGTTGCATACCACGCCATGGGAATGGTACTGCAAACTGTTCAGTGGAGCTCATGTGGTCCATGCACCCCTACCTTGCTCCAAACCCTGTTGTCTCCTATTTAAAAATGCTGCCACTCAGGCCCTGCCTTTGCTCCCCAGAAAAGAGGAGCTTTAGCCATCCTGTTTCATTGTGACACGTACACAGCTGGCTCTTTGATCAAACTTCATGTTAAAAAAACATGAGCATAGCTTGAAGCTATCACAGGAGCATGGTAGATGCAGGGAATGTCCAATGGACACGACACCATAAAAGCTGCTTGTGCTTTAGCAACACGCTACGCTGGAAATGGCGCTGAGTGAACTATTGGTGGTATATTGTGCTTGTACGCGGTTGACTGCCTCATCAATTTTCATTTGGGAACTGAAAAGGAATTTGGGGGTGGGTATGGTATTAATTAGGAATGAAACTGGCTGCAATATGCTTGGAGATAAAAAATCTCTTCTGGTGGGAATCTGGTTTTATATCCTGTCCAAGTTGTTAAAGATGCATTTTGATGCAAAAGATATTTTTATGCAGTACTGTTAGCTCTCACAGGAGAACAAGTGAATTAAACATGAAGATGATTGGATTAATGAGAAAAAAAAATTGAAAAAGGACTTTCTGGCTACAATAGGTTCTTAAGGTTTGAGCTTTCATTGGTAATGCCTACTAATTAGCCCGTGGATAGCTCCCACATTTATGTATGTATTTATGCAGTTCTCATCATCATGGCACTTTACATTATTCGTTTGGCTACTCTAAAAGGAGCCTGAGATCCTTATAAAACATTCACAAAGCCATGGATAGCTACAACATCTGTCCTATAGCTCATAAGTGCTATTGAAGCACATCTTACACACCAGCCATATAAAATGGTGTGCAGTTTTTAAAAGTTAGGTAAGAGTTTGATGGCAAATTCTCATTAAAGCTTTGTGGCATTGATCAACCTCAGACACCAAAATAGAGCTTCTTCAAGCTTTTCAGGCGTTTCTTTTCCTTCCCAATTGGAGAGCACAGCTTCCTGCAATTGAACTGGCCCTGCATGGGATTTCTTGCTCTACTGGGCTCTAAGTGCAAACCAGGGCAACACAACTATAGCAGCAAGGCCAGAAAAGAGAAGTAAAAAATTTGAAGGATACCTGCTGGTTACAGTGAGACATAAATCATTTAAAAACATCACAGGAAAGGAATCAGGGGAAGTGGGGTGGAATGCTGTTTGGAAGAGGAAAAGACAGGTTAAAGGATGTGCTAGGAGACTGAAATTCATCAGAGGGCTTGTAAAACATAGACTAGATTATAGGGAAGAGAAGGAGGAAGTGACTGAAGGGTGTGAAAAGGCTGAGTAGAAACTGTAGAGAGCAACTCCAGCAATCAACAGGAAAGTTGAAAGCTGCGAGCAATCCAGGAATTTTAATTCAAGGAGTGAAAGATTGGAGCTAGGCTGTCAACATGAAAACTGACATCTGGTCTCCCAAAGAAGGGAAATGAAGGAGGGGGGTGGTAATTCAGGAAAAAAAGAAGTAAAACTCATCAGAAAATAGAAAATGAACAAGTAATTGGATTTCCAAAGACAAGGAAGATAAACAGGGAATAGAGACTTAGGAGAAGGCAGTAAGAGTGAGAGTCTGACATCTCTGCAGCAGCTTTGGGAATCAGAAAACAGGTGCCTTGAGCCAGGGCTCAGCAAGACCCAGAAACACAAGAGGCAAGGAAGGAGGGGTCAAAAAAGTCTTTGTGGAAAAGCTGACAAAAATCAGGGAGATGGATTAGTGGTGGTCCTAACATCTGTATAGTACCAGACAAAAACTGTGAGAAAGAGACTGCAGCCCAGCAGAGGAGCTAATTTGGGACATACCATCATGATTTGAGTCCAGTTGCTTTGTGGGGAGTGTTGTGGAAAGAACAATTTCATATTTCCTTTACCAAACTGTATGCTCCTAAGACTGTCCAGAGCCTGAAAAACTGTGACTGCGACTTGTGCCTGCTGATTTGAGGAGAAAGAGCTGTCTTAAGTAAGAGTTTTTACCTTTTATATTAAAACTATAGTTTTTGCACTACAAAAAATTTGAGAGGGTGATCAAAAATATTTGAGAGCAAGTGATCAAAAAGGACAATTTCCCTGTACTGGTGGAAGATGTTGGGCTTTTGTGGAAGCTCAGAATCACAACTCTCCCAAAAGAGCCTCACAAAGAGGAGCTATTTCTTACCCAGATGTGCTCAGCTGGAGAGCTAGCTTTTAGCCACAGCATTAAAATTAGATGTCAGAAAACTCAAGGTCAAGCTTTTGTTTTTATCAAAGCTTTAAATTATTAAAAACTTTAAGGACATACTTTTAGGAAGCATCCGTGGTTGGAAAGCTAGTGGAAAATATTTAGCACATCTGCAAAGCAGCTCTACTTATTTATACGGAAGACCTCTTCTGCACCAGAGCAATTTTAGTCCACAAAATGCTCAAAGATGCAGTGCCACCTTTTGGACAAACTGATGTCATGTTAGGTCAGGCATGGAGTTGAAAGAAGGAGAGAGAAATAGCAGATGACATTCAGACCTTGGCCAGAATTGGCTCTCTGAGAAATGATCAGTAGCAAATGGAGAAGATAATTGGAAGCAGCACTCAGAAATGGCTGGCTGCTTTTTCTTTAAGAAATGTATATCTTTATTTCCCTATTTATTTGAAAAGGATTTTAAGGTCAATGAAGTCCACAACTGATTAAAAAAAAAATAAAAAGGAAATAAAAGACAAGCAAAAAATAAGAGGAAAAAAAGCAAGGAAAAAAGTGTACCATGGTTGTACAGAACTGGAGTATGGGTGTTAACTCTAGGCCTTGCCAGTTGTAATGTCAGAGGAGCAGTACCAAATTCTCCAGGGACTGCAAATCTACAGTGCATGATCTTCACGATTTAGAGAAGAACATTCAAACAAATATGTGTGTCATCATCTCGATCCAAGGGGAGTGCTGCTGTGGTCTTGGAGATTTAAGGGCTGACAGCACAGAATCTGAATGTCGTTCTTGTCTAGCAAAGGAATACTTTAAATGATATATCACTCATCTTCAGTGAACTGTAAACTCTATGTATTACCTGCACTGGCCAAAACATCAACAAATAAGAAGGAAGCTAACCATAAAGAAAGGTGAACTGATTAGTCTTGAAATCACATATCCAGCCACTGGTACTCTCCTGCTGTGCTGAACATCCTTTAGGTAATCCCTGTAGGTTAACTATTTCCTTGAAAACACTAAAAGAATATTGTGCAAATAAAGTGGAATTATCATGAAAAAAACTCCAAACCCTAGTCTCTGCATCATTCTGCAGTGTAAATCTTTTGGATCCTTGTACCCAGGTCAAATCTGACAATGAGGTCTTAAATAACTTCCTTCATTCCTTCTCCCTTTTCCATAACAGCAGCAGTGGACATTGCAGCCCTTGCTTGGTAGCCTGTCACAAAATGATATCCATGTGTAGAACAGTTATTAGGGTATCCTAGTATTTTCCTGGAAATCCTGTCGTAAGGACTTGCAATCGGAAGGAGGTCAATATTCTGCTAGAGATTTCTGCTACTGTCATGTCTAATAGCTACCAAAGGGATGGCAGGCTAAAATTACCATAGCATCTTTAAGATTTCTCTGTTTTATTACTACTACCACCTTCTTCAGCCCCCTCCTTATCTCCTAGGGACCAGACACAGAGTTCAGGGATATGGGGACCCTTCTCATTTTGTGTGAAATTACTGGCAGGTATCTTGGTGGTCCCAGGGCCCATTGCATATTTAATCTGACTTTCTCCTGTGTGCCAACACAAGGATTGTTATTAGACTCCTCTGTCTGCCTCCTTTTCTTCTCACCAGCTTGGCTGATTTCAGTGGCAGATAGTTTTCTCCAGAAGAGTGAGTTACAGAGTGTGTATGCTTTGCTTTCTAGTAGGTAAGAGGAGCTTTCAAGAGTGACAAAGTCCTTCTTTCCTGGGGCATATCTGTGCTAAGGCAGCTTTCCTCTCTCCAGTGTTTCACTTGTCTGTGACAATATGTATTACAAAGCATCCTGTCTCTATATGCCAGCCTATTCCAGTAATGCTGTGGATTGAGCATGATTCAATCTACAACTAAATCAAAAATAAAATGAAGAAAATGCATTTCACTGACAGAAATCTTTTAGTTCAATCCCAAATGAGATATTTTGGTCGAGTTTTGTGCATTTCCCTCATGCTTTAAAAATAAAGTGTAGCTAAATTTAGTCTTGAAATACCATTAGAAGAATACTACCTATATTATATAACGCATACTACATGCTTCCAAATTTTGAAATATTTTGATTGTCCCAGTATTAAAAAATAATGTATTAGTATTTAATTACACACACACAGACACACACA
>WAAE01018313.1:0-36884 GCA_013400495.1 Nicator chloris | reverse complement strand
ACTGCAGTAGCCCAGATTAAAAGCACAATTCACTGAAGTAGTAACAAAACACTCCCAAACATACTTGGTGTGTGGACACTTGCAGACCTCATCTAAGTTTGACACAGTTCTTCCAGCACCAGTGACAGGGCAGATGAAAGCAGGAGAGCTAAAAACAGCAAAAGGCACCCCTTAAGCACCAAACTATACTGAAAAGCCCATCAGCTGGCAGGAGACCAGTGTTCCCTGCAAGGGATTGTAAAACAGAGCCTAAGGACTCCTGGCTTGCTGGTGGGTGAAGGGGTGTATGAGACATTGTGAGACAATGAGATGCAAGTAAGGTAGATGTTTGTATGTTCTTCCTAAGAAAATATGTCAAAAAAAACCCATGCCCATTGTAATCCAGTTATCACAAAACAGTCTCAGTTGGAAGGGACCCAGAAGAATCGTCCAATCCAGCTCTGGAGTGAATGGCCCATGTGGGGATCTAACCCACAACCCTGGTGTTATGAGCACCATCCTCTAACCAATTGAGCTAATCTTAGGCTCTTCCCAAGAGAAAAAATTTAACACCATTCTGAAAGTATTCTGAAACACTTGGATGAGTATTCTAAGAGTATATGTAAATTCTTCCTCAGAGAATAACCAGTTTCTCTGATACTAACATTTAAATTCATCAGTGTTATGACTGACTGTGCAACAGCAACCAGGAAAGAGATCTGCACTTAATATTGATGGCAGGATTCAGTTTTGTCCATGTGGACAAAATACTTTTGTCAGTTTTGTCTTCTCAGTTTATGGGGAGCCTGCCAGTGGTTAAGTCTGTATGATGAATACAGCAAAGCTGAGTAGACTTCTGCAGTATGGGAGCAAAGTCCTTCCCACTTATTTCTCTTTCTGTGCTGTTTAAATGTGACCAGGTGGTCCATAACTGTTCTGACCACCTTGTCTGGATAGTGCTCGTATGAATAATCTTCTTTTTCGAATCGTGAATCCTTATGCTTCTTCTGGAACACTTTCCATGTTACGTAAAGGAGCTTACAGTATAATTAACCTACTAAAAAATGCCCCTGTTTTCAATGGAGAGTTGAACGCATTTTCTATCTATAAAATTGTTACAGCATGCTTTTTCCCTTGGGAAGAAAAATAAATCTATGAAGTAAATCCAGTAACTATAAAAGCCCAGTATTTTTCTCTCTTCCCTCCCATTATGCCGTTGCTGGGTTGGCGGATAATGTGCAATGCTTTATGTTATTTTACTATGTAATATATTGGTCAAATTATGTTCTTGTGTATATCCAAATATGGTAGTTTGGAGCTCAGAGTCTTTGCAAGCAGCTGGCAAAGGGAATTTGCAGTACCAGAGACAACACAGAATCCCTATACACCATATATCTGTGTCTTTTTCTGGGTGTGGCATGGCAGTCACCCTACCCTCATGTCTCACACTCTCATATTTGAAAGGGTTTTATTCATTCTGAGAAGAGATAGGTGTAGTAATTAGTGTAAGTGTTGTGACATCACTGAAAAATCTCAGAGGAGACTGGGAATTAACTACTGTGGCAGTTATTCTTCAGGTTCTGCAAGAAACAGTTTCACTTCCAGCTTATACACTGTGAAAATGTGTAAGAGGTAGTGAACATTTGCAGGAGGTATGGGTCTGAGGCAGAGCTGAAGAGCCAGAAATAAAACTGAGCGCTGTTGCAATCTCTACCAGACACCTTTGCATGTCTGGTAGCTGGAAAGTTTTCTGTGGAGAAATTTGCTGGAAGAATTGTGCTGCCATAAATGTGCCAATAAAACTGCCAAATATTAAAATTTTATTTTGAAAAATAATGTTCTCTGAAATACAGTGAACAGAATTGTCATTCATGTACTCATGGAGAAAAAGTATGTGTTGTGACACTTTCTGATTTGGTGGCTGCCATTTTGCCCGTGCAAATGAGAATACTTAACAACAATTAGAGCAATTCTGCCTAAATACCCTTACAGCAATACATAAATTGCTGTAGGACTAGAAATTTCTAGATACTTGTGCAAAGCCCAAAACTGCTGATCCAACTGTTAGCAAATAGGGAGCAGCTTGGATAGAAATATTCGTGAGCACACGATTGCAGTATTCAACCAGAAAGCTGCTGGGGACAAAATGAGAAGATGCCTAATGCTGTGCAGAAATACCCATTAGCTGAATTCAGCAACAAAAGGCTTCAGTTTGCCAAGGAATGTAATGGAGCCTTTCTTCTATTGCAATATTTAAAAGAAGGAAGGCCTGAACCTCACTGGTGTAATGCAGTCATGCAGACATGTAATTAAAATAATACATCTTAAAAGCAAATCATGCTGTGCTTTTCAAATAACTGGTTTATTCCATTGCCTAATGCATCCTTACTAGATGAATGAGAATTAATTTTTATTAAGTGAGCTGAAGCACAGTTGGAGGTCAGTAGGTAATATGTCCTAATATTGCTCTTAATGCAACTTATAGGGTTTTAACTGGGTGTCACACAGCGTTCTCTGTGCCATTGAAAGGATCTCTGCATATTTTCAGCGGAGTGCACTCCCAAGTCAAATTCTCTTGGTGTGTGCTGCTGATATATTACAGTGATAAAAATGACCTGATGAATATTTGATTTAATGAATGCTACTTTAACCCCTGCTGCCAGTCTGCCTTTATTCCTATATGATGAATTGTGTTGTTGTTGTTAATTTACTTATCTGCTCTTGGTTCTAGTTGCCGTGTCTCTGAGGAATCAGAAAGTCATCATTCCCCAGGTTCCAGACATGGATGCTGTGTCTGTGGCAGAGACCGTCTCAGTGCCAGAGCTTAGACAGTTTACACTGTGCTTTGAGGCAACCAAGGGCAACAGCGATGATAACGACGACTGGAAGGTTTTCTCCTACACTGATGCATTGTTGAGAGAGCTCTTCAGCTTCGGGAAGACCACAAAAGGCCATTTTCTGTCCATCTCAGGCACACAGTGCATCCTGAAGAATGCATTGCCCCGAAATGCAGAGTTTTTCACAGGAACCTTTCAACAGCTGTGTGTTGTGTGGGATAGCTTCTCGGGCACTGTAGGTATATATGCCAAAAGTACCTATCATGTGGTGGACTGTCCGGAGATCTTTGACAAAGTTATCCCTGGAAATGGGAGGCTGGTGCTGGGCTCTAACAGCAATGAAGTGAGCTCTCTAAATGGGGACATTTACAACTTCCGCCTCTGGAATTTCACCATGAATGCGCAAACACTGGCCAACCTCAGCTGCGATGTGAAAGGAAACATTGTAGATTGGGAAAATGAATTCTGGAGTATTCCAACTTCAGCACTGAAAGCAGAAAACAATTTGAGTTGTGGTGAGTATGCCTTGCCAAAACTTTTTTGCTTATTTCCCCCCCATCCACACTTCTGTATTGTGCTGAACATATCACATACCAAGATGGAAAAATAAGACAGCATTCCTGTGAAAGAAAAATAGCAAGCTCTTACCTTTATTAGAGTTTAGCTCAACTCTTACCATACACAGAGACTTTGAAAGGGTGTGGAGTTGATTCCTTAAAGGAAAAAAACAAGTCCCCTAGGTGTATTGGGTTGCTGCTGGAAATGATCTGCAGAGCAAAGATTTCCTAATTCCTTATGGCTCATACAAAAGGGGGATAATGGCAAGTACCTGCTAGCCTCAAATAAGATTACTGTGGTCTCTGGAGAAAAAAAAAGTATGTTAGCTAATTAATTACTAAATGTTTTTGTACCTGCCCTTTGGCCCTTTGCTTAGCCAGAGGAGCCCATGCTAACCTTGTGCTGTATATGCAGAGCCAGCAAAAGCAGTGACAAAAGCAGTGCATAGGAGACAGGAAACTAGAAGAAAATTAGACGAGGTGGACAAGAAGAAAGAGTTTGACATCAAAATCATGAGATTTTTTTCTTCATGATGACATATTATGGGTCCCTTTTTTAACTGGTAATTACTGAAGGTGTTTTTCCTGTAGATTACTCCAGAAGATAAATTTCAATACATTTACCAACCTATTCTCATTTTATGGCTCAGACACTTGATTCACATAAATGTCCTTGAGTATTTTTTGTATATGTGACAGAGAATCTGTCAGCATTCTGAGAATCCTTAGTTTAGAAGAGAAGCTGCCATCACTAAGGCATGCTAGTTTCTGTATCTAATAGTTCATGAGGGATTAAGGTGGCTAAAAAATCTGCTTTGCTTGCTTTATTGTAGTCACATAAAAGTGTGGGATACTCCTTCACAACTAGTACTGAGAAAGATCTCAACATGCCTCTGCTAAAAAAAAATAAGCAACACCTGCATAAAATCACAAGCAACTCGGTGCCTTCACCTTCCTACCAGAACAAAGAAAAGGCTGATCTGACCACAACTGATGAAGGTGTTCTGGACAAAAAAAAAGTTGTTTCTATTTCATTGGTACAAACTGATCTGTCGGATGAAATAGAGAGTAACTGATAGACAATAACTTCCCAGAAAATCATACTCTTCTTACACTGTCACACCATAATGTCTACCATAACACTTTTACCAAACAATCTCTCTCTGTAAAAGCTGCGATCTCATTTAATTTTGACTGGAGTAGGAGTCTTCTTCTTCTTTCTGTTAAAAGACTGTACAGTCCTAAGACACAAATATAATATAACAACTGTGGTCATAGAAACAATAGTATTATTTTCATTCCACAGCTTTATTCCTTGGAATGTTAGTGATCAGTAGTTTTCCTGCAGCAGAACATTGTTTTAGAAGAAGTACATCAGTGTTCCTACTTTAGGCCCAGTATCCATACAAGTAATTTAAAATGTGTCTACATATAAACACTGTTGTTGCCTCTAAATAAGCCTATGAGGAAACTGACTCACTAGCCAGTCCTTTTCTTTCCTTGATGTGAAATCACCCTCTGTGATACAGGCCTTCCTGAGCCAGAGTATTCCTAAAAGAAAATTCTGAGTGCAGTGCCATTTCAAAGATGGTTACTAATCCCAGAGATGAAATTGTTAGAATTGTCTTCCCTTCCTTCTCTCAAGTAAAAGCCTTCTTTGTAAAACCAGCCTTCAACAGGAGAGTTGATGAGTCAGGCTATCAACCATGAATAAACCACTGACATTGGGGAGCTGACTCTGATTAGGCTTCATTTAACAGCAGTGAAAGGATTTATGCCAAAAAGAGTTTTTCACACAGCTCCAATAATGCTTCATCAGGAAGTGGCCTGTAACTTAAAAAAAAGCAAACCAAGCATTTAGCAGTGATCTCAACATATCTTTGCCTGAGCAGTGCTTACATTTTCAAGGGCTATTATTTTCACAGTTTTTCAGACAAAGCTTTTACAAGTAGATTTATAGAGCATAAAACACTGGCAAATTGTTTCAGATAATCTTTTCATAGCTATACCTTTTATTAGTTTATTCCTTAGACTAATGTTTTCACAGCTGTGCAGTTGTGGTGGGGCGTTTGTGTAAGACTTGACAGAATTATGTTTTTATTGCCATACCTCTGTGTAGATTGCATTTAAAGGCCTGTATACACAACCTAGGTGTCTGGACTTATTTTAAAACAAGTAGCCTAGGTAATGATAGAAGTATGGCTATTGACCACCAGCTCAGAGTTCAGTGCAGGCAAACTGAGGAGCATTTAATCAACTTCTGGTTCTGATTCTGAAGCCTGCACTGGCTACAGCTATAGCAGGATACGATCTACTCATTTTAAGGGTAACGTGGCCACATATCTATTCGTGCCTGCAATTGGGTTTTTTTTAGGTGCATTTCATGGGTCCTTTGTTCCCAAAGGCCAAAGGAATCCTTAATTTCACTCTCATGTTTAATTCAGTGTGGGATGTGTCTGCCTAAGGCAGCTGGACAGTGTTTCAGGCGAAGATAATTGCCCTCAGTGCTGTTTATGAATAGTGAAATCTAAAAGGCTATTCCACAGGTCAGTGCATCTCAAGCTGGGAAAAAAAGATGTCTCAGTGAAGTCAAAGTTCTTTTGCTGTAGGAGTGCCTGTTCCTCTCCACTGACTAGCAGATACGGATTAGCAGATACGGATGTCTGAGTTTTAGACATTTGAAATGAGATGTATAACACAATGTGTCTGTAATACAGGTTCATGAGGTCACAAGTCCTGTCAGTAAACCTGCTCCAGAATGGGCTCCTTTCTTCATGGGTCCACAGGTCCTGCCAGGAGTCTTCTCCAGTGGTAGCTTTCCATGGGGTGACAGTCTCCCTCAGGCATCTATCTGCTCCAGTGTGGGGTCTTCCACGGGCTGCAGGTGGATCTCTGCCCCACTGTGGACCTCCATGGGCTGCAGGTGGATCTCTGCCCCACCATGGACCTCCAGGGGCTGCAGGTGGATCTCTGCCCCACTATGGACCTCCGTGGGCTGCAGGTGGATCTCTGCCCCACCATGGACCTCCGTGGGCTGCAGGTGGATCTCTGCCCCACTATGAACCTCCACAGGCTGCAGGTGGATCTCTGCCCCACCGTGGACCTCCAGGGGCTGCAGGTGGATCTCTGCCCCACTGTGGACCTCCGTGGGCTGCAGGTGGATCTCTGCCCCACCGTGGACCTCCACGGGCTGCAGGTGGATCTCTGCCCCACCATGGACCTCCATGGGCTGCAGAGGCACAGCTGCTTCCCTGTGGTCTGCACCACAGGCTGCAGGGGAATCTCAGTTCAGGCACCTGGACCACCTCCTGCCCCTCCTTCCTCACTGGCCCTGCTGTCTGCAGGATTTTGCTCTCACACATTCTCTTGGCTGCAATTGCTGCTGTGCAGTAACTTTTCCCCCTTTAAAATCCATTATGCCAGAGGCACTACCACTGCTACTTACAGGCTCAGCCTTGGCCAACACATCCATCTTGGAACCAGCTGACATTGGCTCCACTGGACATAGGGAAAGCTTCTGTGAGAGGCTTCTCACAGAACTACCTATCCCTGTAAGCCCCTTGCTGCCAAACGCTTGCCAGGCAAACTCAGTGCAATAGTCTTCTGACTTAAAAGTTTTGTAAAATTGGATTTGACTTTTTTTTTCGTTTCACCAAATAAAATCACAATATTATTTTAAATACTCAGTGAAGAAAATATGAACACTCACAGTATTTCCAGCCAACTCTCAGGTCGTCTTTCCATGTTACACAACAGGGGTGAAACTTACAGTAGGTTTTGACACTGACTGTTAATTATTAGCAAATTTATTTGGGGAGAAAAAACCCACCTTATGCAGGGGATAGTACACTCAGTTAGAACACCCTTCCTGGAGTTCATAAGATGTGTACCAAGAAAGAGAATTTGCCTCTATCTATTAATCCATTAAAAAGATTGGTGAAATTTAATATTTGCAGAGGATCACTTGTTTTAATTATGCCCTATATTTGTTGGCAATACATGTAGTGGTATCTGTGGCATGATACCATTTCTGTGTCAAAGCTCCATCCTTCATTTTTTCTTGCATCACAGGAAATATTTTCTTAGCTATCTTTACGAGCTGATAGGTGGTGGCTATTTAATTTTATGGAAGGATCGTGTGTTTCATGAGAGAACCTCGTTGAGTCACTATGATTCCGAAGTGATAAAGCAAAAGCCAAAAGGGCAGAACTCCTAGTGGTTTCACATTTTGCCAGAGCTCTATGGTCCCATTATGTTTAACATAGTGTGCAAAGGCAGCTGTATCTGCAGCTGAACCTCTGGGACACATGAAGTATAATTAATGCAGTTGCACCAATTCTCTTTCTGTAGCCATTCTCATGTGCCTTGGCTTTGTCGCCAGATCGTCAAAGTGTAATGCTTGTTGTTATGAATAATTCAGTAGAGATACAGACTTATAACATTATCTGTTTATAAATCATGCATACCAGAATATTAATCACACCCTCGCCCTGGGCAGAGGAACAAGTTTAATCACCTTTTATCTGGTTGGTGTCTGTCACAGGCAGATTACTCACAAGTATGTTCTGAGTTGCCTGTGCTGCAGCAGCAGAGCGTAGTCGCTGCTCCAAGGCACGCGGCGTTATGAAAATCACATAAATCCCGTGGCCATACTGACCCCTTTGCTTAAACCCATTTCACGGAGTACACACAGGCTGCATTCCTTTAATGTGATGTTATTTAGTGAAAGCGAAGAAAACCACAGGAGGATACGTAAGTGACTCTAACTTGCGAGTCAGCAGGGTTTTCAAGGATCCCTGAGCCGCAACAGAAACCAAAAACTTGTAAGTCTTACAGGCAAATGGCAGTGTCAGTTTTGCCACTGAGAGAAATTAGGAAGAGGAATGTGTCACTGCATGATATAATGTGTTTTAGGCCCAGTAACTAACCCTTTCTAAATTATTTGATTTCTTCTTTTAAAGGCTCATATCTAATTCCTTCTTCTTCAATTGAACCAACCAGTTGTGCAAACCTAGGAAGCCTTTGCCAAGGTAAGAAACCCAGATCTTTTTCACAGTTTCATCTTTGTGAAATCTTTATTTGCCTCGGTGTTCTTTTTTATTATAATTTATAGAAGGGTGAGTGCCAATAAATAATAGCAAGGAAAGGAATTCTTTAGTCTCATCAAGTATGTGGGTGTCCTGTCAGTACAATATGTGGAAAAAATGTAATCACTCCTTTGATAATGCATTTTCCAAATAGTCTCCATTGTATCAAAACTGAATTAACTGGCTGCTTTCATTTCTTTCTCCATCTCTTTTCCTCCTGCACATTTTCACAGTAAAATATTAACCAGTATAAGTAGTAGGTAAATCTGTAAAAAAAATTAGCAGATGTAAATAAAAGAACTAGCTTTTATTCAGGTCTTTTTTTCAATAAGCTATTTTGAGGCTAGATACTTTGAGATTAGCAGGTAAAATAATTACCATCAAACTGCAAAATTCAGCAGCTTTTAGAGAAAGAAACAAGTGCTATGGCATTTAGTGATGGATTAATAATGTAAAAATTGCCACATATAAAAATCCTTTGGATGTTTTTAAAGATCAGCTCAGTTGAATGCACGGAATGGGTGAATCCTACAGATTCCCGTGTCACATGAATCAATGAGCATGCAAGGATGGTTAATTTGTACTGTTCTGCTGAGATGCTGAAGTTCCTTAAAAAGTGCTTGGCATGAGCAACATCAACCCATTTCCACAATGCCTTCATGAACACAGGCCTTACAATGTGTTGACATGCTATGTTAAACTTTAATTACAGCAGCAACTGCACCAAAAAATATCTAGCTTTGCAACCCCTTTCCAGCCGAATGGTGGAAGAAAGAGACAGGAGACAATGAAATATAAGAGGAGAACAAGAATTCTCAGAACTTTTTTAAAACAAATATTTATAAGTAAATCTGATTTAGTTTAAAAAAAAAAAAAAAAAGAGAGAGAAAATGCACTCTTGCTTGGAAAGCCAGTAAGAGATCTATGTCAGTTTTCAGTTCACTTCTCCCAGATTTTCCTGAGGTAAATTTGGTTCAGGTTCTTGGAGATATTGTACTGGTCTCCGCAGGGAAAGTGAAATGCCATTAATGTCCATAACCAGATTTTAGACAGTAACTTTCAGGTATCATATTCACAAAGCACAGTATGATCTAAATAGTGCTACTCAAATAGTTTGGGTAGATGAGGCATCCATAATTATTCAATATTAAGTTTTTTAAAAAAAAAGGCTAGCACTGTATAAATATCTGTCCATTCTTTTGGAAGATCTCTGAGTGTTTTCCTCCATTAAAACGGCATGGTATGAAAGGGAGAGAATATCTTTCATAACATCAGGTGATATGGCTGCAGAAACGGACACACTTTTAGCTAAACAAGCCTGCTTTTCCAAAAGCCTCATCCTTTGTCCCAGCTTTATTAACTTGTCTAGTAGTAGATATTGCCTCTGACAAAAGATGCTGCCTTCCAAACTTGCCTTCTTCTTAGACCATCAATAAAGACTTCAATAAAGACTATAAGTATTTTCATAAAGGTAATACTCTTTCCTTTTCTAAAAAGCGTTTGGTAAAGTGTCCCTTGTGTTCAGTTTGTCGCCCTGGAATAAGATGCCAGATCAGATTTATCCCATGCAGCACCATCATAATTATTGTCATAATAATGAAAATCATAAAAATATGTCTATCTGTCTATTTCTGTCAATACCACAGACTTTGTCTAAACTGAGAGGCCCCTTTGGATTCTTTTGTTTGTTGGGTGTTGTGTAAAACAGTAAAAAAGTTTGTAGATGCCAGGTTTTGTCAGCTATGTCTGATGAAAGAACTGATTTCTCCATTATGCTTAGTAAATATTCTTTTTCATTAGATGCCTCCTTTAGCATCATTAGCTGGAGGACACAATCTGTAAGAAGCCTTGTAAATTTTTCCTCAGACAATATAGCTCTGAAGTCTCATGGAAGAGCTTTTTTTATATTTTCAGGTGTCACTTTATATGCTCTCTTTCCCAGTGAGAATCTGCTTGTCTCAATGTTGAACTTTTCCTTCTCTTTCCCTAATTTTCTGGTCTCACTGAAACCTGAACGTGAACCTGCTCCCTAAACTGTGACAAGTTTGTGACTTTTGGACTCAAAAGATTAGGTAAATCAACCTAGCAAAACATAAAAAATGTGATCTCTTGCCCAAAATATAACTGCTTAACTTTCCTAGGTTGATTCTTAATCAAAATCTTCCAAAGCCATGTAACACTGGGAGATTTTACCATACCAACCTTCAGATTTTAAATGAGGGTTTTCAGGAGAAAAAAAATCTATCAGTGACCGGATTTACATTCCCTGGGAGTTACTGAACAAAACTAAATTATTTTCCAAACCATTATTTGAAAATTTAGTGACACGATCTTTGAATTCTTCTAGCACATATACCCTGCCTGTCCATCGTGGGGGAAATTTGCAGTTTTGGCTCCTCCTTCTGATTTTGAAAAGTGTTCAGCTGGTTCTCCAGGACTTTGTGGAGTGACTCCTGTTGGTGTCAGTGGGAACAGTACAGCTGAGTTTCTACATAAAGCTTTCAAAATAGATATTTTACTTCACCTGTTCCAAGTCTTATTTCAATTCTCTTCATTGTTTTCAGTTCAGTGGACTTAACTGAATCCTTACGTGAGTGTTTTAGTTTCTCATTTGTTTGCCATATTCAGTCTTTGAGGAGGGACAAAGATTCTTTTCACAGCAGCATTCTAAGTGTGTGCATCTTAGAACTTCTCCATTTTCTGGTCTTCACACAACGAGGGCTCTCATGAGAGGATTTTGGGTTTATGAAGTGAGTGCAGGACTGATCCTGTAAAATTTACACTGGCAAAATTCCCACTGAAGTCAGTGGAAGTGAAGATTGCAGGATTGGGGCCTCAGTTTATATCTGTTCATCACTTTGTCCAGAAAAAATAATGTGTTTTTTTAACATTTACAGCATTGTGTGTAGATGGTTTCATTTTACATTGTCGTGCATTGTTCCCATTTTGTCTTACCTTATTAACATTCATATTTCATTCAAGTTCACCTCTTTCTCATCTTTATTACCAGCTACTGTAAATGCTACTACTCCTACACCACCCACTGTCACCACTAACATGCCTGATACTAATAGAAACGATAAGCCAAACAATGGTAAGAAATCCTGTGTTACATTTTTCCTTGTACTGTGTCTAAAGCAAATTTGTTGTATTTTAAGGTGTGTTTTTCCTACCATCATAATGTCAAGGGTCACGTCTCAGTTCTGATCTCATTTACACTGAATAAATCAGGACTAAATCTCTGGACCGTGTCAGAATGGTGCAAATGAGAACAGAACCAAACTCAGTGTTTATTTGTTTCGTTTACCTGGCTCTTCTGTGAAAGGGACTAACTGTGTCACCCAATGCATTTAACAATGCAAAGAACAAGGGAAGGGAGTAGGATTTTTGGAAAGGGTCTGAAAACAACCATGCTGCTGAAGTGTTTCAAGACTGCAGATTGTCAGACACTGTGGAGCTCCCACTTGTGCAGCCAGGGTGGTAGCATGCTTGGATTGTCTGTTCCTCACTGGTTCCTTGCCATTCCTCAGGCACAGGAGCCAAGTGGAACCATTCCTATGGAGCAAAGCCACTTCCACTGAGTCAACAGAAGTCTTTCCACTGACTTAAAGAGCTGGATCAGACTTTACTAGGGAAAATGTTGACAGTATCAGATATCGTTTACTTTTCATTTAGAAAGATTAAGGGAAAAAATAAGGTGGTAAATGAACCTATTATTAGCACAGGAATAAAGCCAGGATTTCTTTTGAGGCTTTCTCAAATTCTGTGATATCACTGTCTCCTAAAGACTGAGCATCATTTTGTGAGGTGCTGCTAAAATATTTATTAGTTTGTTAAAGTTGGTTGTTAAACACAGAGATAGATTTTGCCAATTTTCATCACAGGCTTAAATGTATATTTTTTTAAGATTTATTTTTTCAGTGTACTCCACAGAAATAAATTTGAATCTGGGTGGGGTTTGTGGTTTGGTTTTTAGGTTGCTTTTTTTTTTGGTTGGGTGTTTTTTTTTTTTCCCCAATCCATCAGTTGTTACTGTAGGTTTAAAACGCTTGGAGTATTTTTTCTCTTGGCAGATCATTTATTGTACACTGGCAATCAGGCAGTACAGTACACAATGTGAAAGAATTTATGTGAATCCAGACTGTTTGGTTTTAATAAGCTGTAAAAGTAAGAAGAAAATATTGTAAATTTCTTCCAAGTAGTTTTTGCTTCCTTCTTATGGAGGCATTCACAAATGTTCACCACGAGCAGTTAACTCTGATTTTTTTAATGACAGAATGAACTAAATCTTATTAATACTAGTATGAATAAAAATTGGACAATTAAGTCCTTTCTCTAGCTTTGAAAGTCCCAAGAAAAGGTAGAAAGACTATGAAAATAAGCCAAGTTCACTCATGTTAGAAGCAAATTAAACTTTCACTCATCTAACGGGCATCATTTTCCACTCTTGGTAAGTTGATTTTTAGACCAAGAAGAGACAGCCAAGAACAGAGAGTTAAGTTACATATATTTTCTTTAATCCATTAACTATGTGGCTTGCTACACACAGACCTGCAGGAATTCAGACTTCCTGCTACGGTTATCTTCAGAATGAAGAGAAATTCACCTGAATTTTCCCAATCACGACCACAGTGGCAGCAAGAATCTAAGATAGAAGGGATCAAAACAATAGGAATTATCTCAACCCCAATTATTTGGCCAGTGAAGCAAAGGCCTCTGCGTTTCAGTAAAAATTCAGCAGACGATAAACCAGAGAGAAAAAACCCATACAGCTTGTTTCTTCCAGCTTTGTCCACACCAACTTCTTCTGAGGAGACCGGCAACAAAACCTTGTCTGCTTTTACAGAACACATCAACCTAGATAATACTGTAATGAATCAGTTGCCAAATGAAAATATTTTGAATTATTCCAGAAGTCCATTCCGTGGTACTTCTGGTGCAGCAGATGCAGTTACAGAGCTGCCTGTGAATTCAGCAGTGCCTCTTCCTCACAGCAGAAATCCTAATGCAGAGCTAGCAAGGACCTTGGCAAGTAGGCGCCGTCATTCTTACTCTGAGCCAGCGTTCCGCTCTCCCGCTAGCAGCAGCAGCAGCGCTGCTTACGAACACAAAAAAGAAAGTCTGCGGATGTCATCCTCCAGCAGCGACACAAACCATTTCATGCATACAAGCAATGTCTTGGAGCCTGTGAACTGGTGGAATGAGCCTGTATTTCGTCACCATATCACCTCTGACATTCAAGAAGACAGGCATCATTTTCTTTCTAGCTTGTCTGTATCACCTACAGATGAGAAACCACCATTCCAAAAAAGTAGGTTAGATTTGCTAGACTTGGCACCTGAAAATTTTTATCTGGAAATGATAGAAGGCAATGCTGATAGGAAAACATTTTCTACACTAGCAGCAAACAGTGCATTTCAGTTTAGAAAATCTATGCACATTAAGGAACATCACCCAGGAGGCATTACAAATTTAACCTCTGTGGAGATTCTACATGCAAAACCAACGAGTTTTTTTCAGAACATGAAAAAAACATACACAAAATTTATGCATGACAGCCAACTGACAAACTCAGTCCAAGGACACAGTAGAGAACTATTAACATTTTCAGCATTTCTGGTAGAACCAGGCTGGACCAGCTCAGCATTTAAGCATGTTGTAAGAACCCTGCCTGTTTATCAAGAGCTGTTGACTGACACATATTTGGAAAGTGACAGCATATTTATATCTAGTACTAATTACTGGTCTCACTATTTACAGCATTCATTATACTTCCAAAATCCAAGTGAGACCCTCAGAAATGGGGCACTGGAGAACAAATTAGATGCATTTCATGGTAGTAATGAAAATGACGAGTCATCTTTTTCCATATTAGACCCAGAGAACATTAATCCGGTTTCTGACTCCTGGGACTCAGATTACTTGGATTTTCCAACAAAATATGCAGATATTTCGCCCTCTTTAAGACCAAGTTTCTGGACTGTTTCCCATCATTTGAAAGAAGCATCTCAAGTGTTTTCTGGGGAGCCATCAGAAAATTTCTGGCTCTCACTTAATAAGCTGCTTTCTTCCCCAACAGAGAGATTGCTCTCCATTAGTTTATATGCCAAGTCTGACAGTATCTCTGAACAAACATCTGCCATTAGATTTTTAGGTCACGGAGCTGAAGAAAGTAATTTTTCTAGTAATGTATCAGCTTTGGAAACACAAATCTTTAGTTCATTTATTCCAGGCATTTCAAAAAGAATTTCAGAAAATAATGGCAGGTCAATATCACAATTGCAGTCAACAATGAACTTTGCACACCTAACTGTGACTTCCAACAGTGAATTTTATTTTGATTTTCCTTTCCCTTCCGTGGAAGCACCTTACATTCAGTCCCCTGTATGGGCTCAGGTAAATCCTTTTGATCAGGTACTTGAAAACTCTGCAGATAGTTTGCACACGCAAATTCAAACTGACATGGTAAATGATCAAACTGACATGGTAAGTGATCAAACTGACATGACCTTCCTAAACAGTAGACATCAGCCTGTTCCTGTCTTTCCAACACATTCAGGAACCCACCCTTCTTGTTCCAGGGATAGCCGAGCCCCTTTCTTGATCAGCACATCTGAGACTCAGGTTAGGTGGATAGTTAAGAGTTTGATAAGCAGTACAAGAACACACAGAACACCACTGTCTCAAAGTCTTCTGGAGAATGATGCTATAAGAAATACCACTGATAAACCAAGAAGTAAAGTACAAAAAGAAGCAGGTATTTTTTTAAAAAACATCAGTTCAATGAGCTCTGACTTTCTTCCAATGTCTTTGGAATTAAAGCAACTTCTTCATTCAGACCCCAAATTCAGAGACAGCTTACCTCCTAACAGCTATTCCACACCTCCACTCCCACAAAGTTTTCAGAACCATCTTGATACAATTTCTCCAAGCCTGCTCCCTCAGTGGGATGTAGAAGAGTTAAACTTGCCAACAACAGAAACACCAAGAAATTATCTAACTCTTTTAGGCCAAAACTCCATTGAAAAGCAAGTGGACAGTCCAAGATATTCTCTATGGGCGGTAGAACAAGAAACCATTGTCAATAATAAAGACATAAGGGATTTTGCTGTTCTGACATCAACAAACATACCGAGGCTTTCTGAATGGAATTCAGAAGAGGAGGTGTATGGATCCTTTAGCAGGAACAGAGAAGCAATGTCTATCATTACTGCTAATGCCTTGGATTTTGAAAAGGCTAATTATGGACGTTTTGCAAATCTCTCTTCTGTTCTGGAATCATCAAGAACTGCAATAAAGAATGATGTGGTACCTCTGCCATCTTCATATAGCAGAGTTTTCATTCAGCACAAAGAGACTGTCTTGACAAGCGCTCTGCCGACAGCTGCAGCAGCCATCCCTCACTCTCTCGAGCAGATGCAATCACTTCCTTCTGTGACGTACCATGAGTCATCAGTTTCAGCCCATGTTTATTCCTTGGCCAGTTTACCATCTGGGACAAGCCAAAACAGCACCTCTTACCCACCACTGACACAACTTTCTAGCTCTGCTGCAGTCCTTTTGCCTTGTTCGTGTGACTCCTTCACTGAGCTGGGCTGCCTGTGTCGACCTGAGTTCCACTACAGTATGTCAAGCCGTTAAGTTAGATGTAGAAAAAAACCCAGATCATCTTATCTATTAGATATTCAGTTTGTAGACTGAATGTAGAAGTAGCTGTCTTTTGTCCTCTAGATATAGGACCTTTTAGCGTATGAGGATGTTTTGGAATGATAATATAATTACGGTAGAAGGGAATTTGTAACATCTTACTGATAGTAAATCTCATTAATGTGTGATTTCTAATATTTGTGTACTTCTCTAAGACAGCTCTCATGAGACTGTGAGGATAATATACTGGTTTCCATGAATTTTATATAATTCAATGCCAATTTATTGTTTGGGAATGTATGAATATTTTTTACTGACATATTTTTGAGGATTTCACTTTCAAAAATAAAAGATTTTAAACCTAAATGTTTGGATAATATTCCTAACAGAATTTTAAAAATACTCACATTTGATTGATCATTATATTTTTGTAGTTGGTGGTGGCTGTAGGGAGCATTGTTTTCCATTGTTTTCTATTTTTTCCTCGTTTTTTTCTCAAATTTTCTTTGGCTACTTTTCACCAATTTTATACTCTTTTTTTTTCAATTCAGCATTTTGAGGTGGGATTTCAACTGTTTAACTTGAAGAGGGATAAAAAAGTTTTAGTTTTTGCTATCTGCCACTGCAGTCTCCTGAGAGTATTTCAAAATGCAGATTAGTCCTTGTTCTTTTTTTTGCCTCATTAATACATGCTTTGGGTCACCATCTGGTGGAGATGTTGAAGCTATTGCCTAGTTTGTAGTTACTGTGTATGATTTTTAATATACTTTGCATATTCCTATATTAAGGTGATATTGTCACTATACATAATGATCTAAGTAAGGTTATAATTAGATATATAATTATATATAAGTTTGTGAGAATATATATAATGCACACTTTCTCTATGTGTCTATCTGTATGGCACATATAAAAGGTACATTATAGATTTAAAATTGAGTATCTATTTATACAGAGATATATACATATAAATGACATCCAGGTCTTGAAAGTGCTTTCAATTTGCCCAAATTTTTAAATTTTTTTTTAATTATTTGAAACTATCACTGTATTAATAAACTAAACTACATTTTCAGATTAAACTATGCACCAAATTTGTGTGCCTCCTCAGGCGAATTAAAAAAGACAATAAATCAAAAAGAAGTTCATTCTGCTCATATGAAAAAATTAATCATAAATTACCAAAGAAGGTATCTAGTAAACCATCATCTTTAGTGTTTTATCATAAAGGGATTTTTGCACCAGTCTCAAAATTTATATAATTAGCTGCATATTGAAAAGAAAGAACAACACTCCAACCATTTTGTGAATTGCAACCAATGCATGCACACTTAAACTGGAAAATACTGACTTCAAATTTTTTTCCAGATGCCTTCATTTCATGTTCTTGTACAATAATTATCTATGAAGTTGTAAAATTATGACATTTGCTCCACTTAGAATAAAAGGTCTTTTATTTAGGTTCTGAAAGATAGAGCAGTTCATTTCCAATCAGAGACAGAAAGGGATTTCTGTATAATTATTGTCAAGTCTTGCTGTCCTATGTAGTGTCTCTGTAAGATTTACATAAGATTATATAAATGCATGTATCTGTGATCAAAACCCACAAGCTTGGTAACAGCCCAAAACCAAGCAATGTCACAAATGCACATACATGCAAGTTCATTGATCCAGGAGTTTTGAAACCTCCCCCACATCCTGGGAAATTTTACCCAACTGGAGCTTACAGGATGTTTAATAGCTTAATGAAAAAAAATAGACTTGTGGAAAGTACAGACTTTTAACACAGAGTGTAACTATGAAATGAATTGATGTTATTTATTAGATGTGAAATCTTGTAATGCTGCCTACCCACTCATGAGCTTAAAGAGAATTTATATTTACCCAGTGCCATTTCGAAACAGTTTTCTGAATATAAAATTGCACTAAGCCAAGTGTTACACATTTTGTGACTGAAAGATGATTTGTTCAGCTGCCAGTTTTGTAAAGCTAATATGGGTTCTTCTACTTGTCTGGCCATTGCCAGGCCTGAGAGCAAGACTGTACTTTGGAAACAAGAGCTCCACATCCCTTCTCACACCTAATTCTGTCCTCAGTTACCTTGCTACTTTTAATTGATGAGCTTTATCTGCTCTCACAGTATTTAAACTTTAATCTGCAGTGGTTCAATTCTGGAACATATAACAATATTATAACAATATGCCTAGGAGCAGAATTTATCTGTGTTTACAGATTTCAATAATTATAACAATTTTTAAAATTCCTGACACTGTCATGATCTTGATTTTACACATCACATTAGAGGCATATGCAAAATTCTACTTTGATGTATGTTGTCTGTGAGTTTCCGTGTCACATTTCAAGTGCCTCTGAAAATATGGAAGGGGAGGGAATTCTTGTCAAAATCAACAGGACTAGTGGGAATGGGCCCAAACCTGCAGGGCTTCTTCATTTCAGACTTTGCCAAGAAGAGTGTGAGGTGGCCTTGTATATGGGGTTCAGCACAATTTTTATATTAATCATGAAGCTAAAGTCTGATTATTAAAAAGCTAAATTTGCTCAGTTTCTAACATTATAATGCTGTTTTTAATGGACAGGTGGGCTGTTCTACAGGATATCTATAATTGTCTCTAGTTCCAACTCCAACTCAGTGTCGAAAGTTCACGATGTCGTTGCAGAATGGGTAAGTTAAGTTTTCTTTCCTGTGTGATTACCTATGTGAATCTGGCCCATCACTCTTCTCAGTTGGAAAAGAAAAAAAAAAGAGTACCAAAAAAACCTCTTCACATGTGTTCTCCAAATATCTTTCTTTTATTGATTTGTGCAGTAATAAATTCAGGTCTAGCTAGGGCTCTTCAGCATTATGGGTAAAATTTGAAATGTCTGCACTATACTAGCTAGCTTTTTAAGAAATGTAGATAGTAGGTGAGATTTTGGAAAGTATGGAAGAACCAGAACTTTCCACCAAAAGAGGTACATGTCTGAGTTCTAACATCGCTATACAGGACAAAAACTTTCTCCCCAAGTGCTAATACGGTTTTGAAGCTATAGTGTGGCAGAAATCATAGAGACACCAGGCAATGTTGATTTGTGTGAGGTAATAAACTTTTTCAATTTATCCTAATGTTTGCTACTTCAAAGGTTTTTGCCATAGGTCAGCTGCTGAGGTTTCTAGTAGTCCCTGGTTCTTCAGCCCATTTTAGCAGACATAAGCTCCTCTCTGGGTGAGGGATTCTTGAAGTTCTTGCCTCTAGAAGTTCTTCTTGTCTGAATAAAGATATTCTCTGTCCTTTTGACAGTTCACACAATCCCACTCACACAATTTGTAAAACCTTTATACTATCTACTTATGCAAAAATATGATATCATGAAATATGGCAACTATTATTAATTTTTCATTTAATAAACCTGGAAATTTCAGCTATCAGAAGCTAAGGAATCCGTAAACCAGAATATATATATAGTAATCTACAAAACAGAATTGCAGTCATCCATACCTGCCAAGGTTGTTCCCTTAGCAGCAGTACCCAGGCAAAGTACATAGGTGCCCGAGCCAAAGAAACTGGAAAGGCGTCACTTGGCCCTAGCAGAGTGTGCAAAGGTGTCTCTTGGGGGAAAAGTGAGCAGCTGTTGAACACGCAGAATAAAGAGTACAAAGGTCTGAAAAGAAGATCATCATAAGTTTGAAGACTTTCAGGTGAAAATTTAGCTGGTAGCTTTTTCAGTAAATCTATTTGAAGTGTATCTGAGAATTTAAGATGTGGAAGAGAGGGAGAAAAGGAAATGGTCAGGAGCCTGTGCACTCACCTATTCACTCTGCCATGACCTTATACAGATTTCCTTCAGTCTGCAAAAAGCTGCATCTCTCACTACCAGCTGTAGAACAATCACCTCACTGAAAAGTGAGTGTTCTCTTTGCTTTGCAGAACTGAAGGGGATTTCTCGAGGGGCAGAAGGGTGAAATTCTAGCACTGCTTTAAGCAACAAAGAGCCCCATTAACATCTCGCCATTCATGTGATCAATGTCTTCCTGTTTTTCAGCTGAACCGTACTTTCCAGAACTGGAATTACACTGTGTATGTGGTCAATATCAGGTAAATAAAGGAGGAAGGTATTTATGCTGTATTCCTTTGGGGAATTAATCCACCCTAACTAGTGTCTGTTTCTTTAATAGCATCCACCCTGCCTCCGTAAGAGAGGGAGCAAGACAAAAAAGAAGTATTAAAAGGTAATATTTTGAAAGACATTTTCTCGATAGAGGCAACAGCTGCTATTGCAAGTGGCTTTACGACAGGCTTTATTGCCTATTATTGGATTCATTGCCTATTGTTTGGCATATGCTGCAAGTCTGTAAATATATGACTTCTGGCCATCTCAGTGTTCTGAATGTTCTTAGAAACCTAATACTGGTTATCATATTTGTTTTGGTTTAAACATATTGAGCTTTAAACCCTAACAGATAGGTTTTTCAGAGCTCAGGTTTCATGTCTCACAAAACTGAATAGATACAGGATATTGTTTAAGTTGTACAACACACCCAGCTTTCTTGAGCAACAAGTTTTGATATACTGGTATCTGTCCACTGTCTCTGTATTTGCTCTCCTGAACCAGCCACTCTTGAGTTAATAGACATCTTACTAGATGGAAAACACTGAAAAATCATGCTAGAATTGAAAGTTAAATGAGTGTGAGTTAAACTATTTACCATATGCTCTCATTTCCTGACTTCTGCTGGGCTTGGAGGCGCTGGAGTTGGAACGACCTCAAAGGCAGCCAGAGAAAGTTAGATGGGTCACCCCCCCTAAAATCTGGCCTCCATGGGCTTCTTTGAAAGCAGCAGGCTGATTTCCGAGGGATATCTGGGGGGGGAGGGAGTCTTAGGACCAAATTAAGGAGAGGAAACCAAAACATAATTAGTCTTGTGAGGATGGGGCAATAAGCGGGTATGGGATGCATCTGTGTGCAGTGTAGGAAAAAGTCCTGTTAAGAAAAGATTTTAACTGATGGCTCTTGAGAACCGCTATGATAATGGCAGTAAAAGTTGGGCTTTTTAGTATTAGAGATAACTCAATATTCCCAATTTACCATCAGGAAGTAGTTAGTGGTGCTTCCAGTTTTCAAGAGTTTGCCTAGACATGAAAAGGTCTGTAGAAAGGTAGTATCTCCTTCCCACATAGCCACAGCAGAAAGACAGCTTTTATTGGCAAAACCTTTTAACTGGTACACTGTAAGCCCAGTCTCTGAACGGGCTATTTTGCTGCTTGACCTACATTTACTGTAGGGTGTAGTGATGTGGGTAGCATTTTTTTTCACACTTCTAAATGATATGGTTATGCCAGCAAGGCCTTTCAAGTGGAGACCACACCTCAGGTCTTACCAACAATCCAAGACTTCTGAGGAATGGAAAGCTTTCCCCATCCTTATTCCTGTATCTTTTTTGAGCCTAGCAGCTGAGCTGTACACCTGATTTCTTCTCGTCTCACCTTCCCAACATCCTGCCCCCTGGGGTATTTTCCTTCTCCATAGTCAACTAAAGGTTGAAGAGGCAGAAACTATTTTAGTAATTTCCCTTTTCCCTTTCCTTTCCGTCCCTTTTTGACATACATATGAATATGCCACTAAATTACTTCTCATATGTATTATTCTTATGGGGAAGTAACCTCATCTCTATTTCTTTTGTTCATTATATGTAATTTCAGAGGCAATGGAATTACATGTTCATAATACGCCATTTTTCAAGGGAGTCCTGGTCTAATGAGAAGCTACTCTTCTCACAGGCTCTAGTGCACTTTGTGTCAAAGCCAAATGGCTTTTTTGTCATCATTCTGAATAATTTAGTATAAATGCTGGTCATGTCACACCGAATTTTAGTGCTCTCCAAATAATCAGGAGTGTCATGCTGTGAATGTTTTCTTAGAAAACAAAAAAAACCAAAAAGACAAGTCAGGATCTTGCTCAACCTAGAAATCCAGATGGGGTAATGCAAGGATAATTAAAAATTTAAGTGAGTTACATGATACGTGACTAACAAAAATTACACTTTTTACACACTGTATATGTACATACACATATATAGAAATATGTATACACGTGATTTCCTGCCTTTTTTCATTTAGCTTTCGTGTCTTGAATATATTTTCCTTCATAATTTACCTCTTATAGAAGAAACATTTGAGAAAAATTGGTTGAAACATCTTTAGGTGGTAGGTTTCCTGTGTATATATATCTATGCCTATGCATCCCTCTCTTCTGAAATCCAGTCAGCTTCCCAGTAGTCTTCAGTGTTCCTGGGTTTACTCACCAGTTCCTCACTGCTTTGAGGTTCACACATCTATTTCTGAATTTTGTGGGGAAGAAATCTGTTGAATTTCTGAAGATTCATAAAGCAAACCTTTTTTCCTACCACTTCCGGATAATTGCTGTCAAGATTCTTTGTTAGACTTTCCTTGGATTTTCCCTGAATAGGATTCTTAGGAAATCCTACAAGACGCTAGGGTAATGCCTGAGAGTATAAAAAATTAGCAGTTTAGAGGTTAGAAATTCTAAATACCTGATGGAAGTAATGGTAATTCCTGACTGCCTGGGTGATTCACTGAAATTTTATGGCTGAATTCATGTAAGTTGCTCACAGTGTGATTTCATGCAGTTACTATTAATTTAATGTTCCTATTAATTATTTCTGTGAAAAGTTGTCCAAATATTTTCTTATTTCATCATTCTGGATAGTCAAGGATAAGCCTGTTGTGGACTTAGGCATTCTACTATTTCCCTTTGTTTTTAAGTACATCTTATTCTATTTACTTTCGTGTTCATCTAAACAGATATTCAAGTAAATCCCCAGTTAAAATTTAAGACCTAACACAGAAGTATCATGGCCTTAACTTTATCTTTTACAGAAGTGAACATATTAGTCTTAGCTCTTAGCTCACTAAGCCTTATTTCTGAATTTTCAACAAGTTCATAGCCTTCTTATTTCCAAGGCAGTATAGTAATTCTTAAAATTGTTCTTTGAATAGGTTTTTCCTCTCTTTACGAGAATTCATATTCTTGTAATTCAGATTGCATATTTTTTGCATTCCTTTTGGCTTTGTGTTTTATACAGCAGTTAAAAAAAAAACCCCAAAACCAACCAAGCAGCATCCCTGAGCCTGTTCTATGCATTTTGCTTTGCTCCACCCTTATTTACCACACTGTTTCCTCATCAAGGAACTTCAGCTATCACTCTTCCCACCTAGTCTTCTTGCATGTGAAAGAGGAAGAATTGTTAGAGAGAATGATTCAGAGAAGAAATAGTAGCTGGAAGTGGGAGGTAGGAAGCTGGCTTTTTTTGTAACATTAAAAATAGGTATTTTCCAAAAAAAAAAAAAAAAGTATTTTAAACTACTGTATTCTGAAGAAGAGCAAAACAAAAGAAAAAAGAAATTGAATTGGATCGTTGCTCTTTCATTGCTGTGTTGTATGAGTTGCAGAAATCCAAAGTACGCCGTGCTTTATGTAGCAGTGATAAGAGACAAGAGTGCCAGGTCCAAAAGTGCATATTTTTATCAGCACCTTTAATACTGTGACATCTCTGGATGATGGCAGTATATATCAGGCTAATATTTTGGTAGATTATTAACTACTTGAATAGACAGGATTTTATCAAAGCTGTATTTGACTTCATGTCAGTGTTCAATTTTTCCCCTGGTTGTACCGTTCCCGTCTCTTAATGAAAGGGCAGCTATTCAAAATAGACAGGAGTTCAGCATGGGCTATGGATATAGCTTTGTCCCCATTATTTTTGCACAAACCTTTGAAAGTGAAACCAATTTGTGGATTTTATCCAAGTGAACCAATTTTGTGGATAAACTATTAATGTGTTTGTTTCATTAATTCTTTGCTTTTTATGACTCTGCAGCTTTGTCAAAACTTTCTGTGACTGCTGCTGCTGCTTTTCCCAGAAAAGTCCTACTGATCCTAGGTTTTGTCAGATGACTACATAGGACTGCCTTGCAGTAGGGAATTGGTCTTTAATAGAGAGTCCAACTCCCTTGCTTCTCCTTTCTTCTGTTATTGTGCAAACAATTTTGAGACTTCAGGTCCCAATTAATTTATGAATTTTTCTCCACTTAGCATACAATAAGTTTATGCTTGTTCCAACTTCCACTGCTTGGTTGTCATAATTTTGGCCTGTTTCCAGTGTTGGGTTGCTCCTTCTATGGGAAACGATATTAATGTTAGTACTGTTAAACATCTCATCCAAATTAAAAACCACAGTGGTAGCCATCTGCGTAAAAACTACTAAATTTAAACAGAAATCCCTTGTCTTGGGAATGAAAATAAAGAGGAAAGCAGGAAGTCAGAACTACCCATGCCTAGTCCTACTCTTTTGAAGTCTGTGGGAGTTTTGCCACCAATGTCACTGAGGCACATTCAGGCTCCTGCGTTCTGTGTTCTTGGGTGTTGTTTTGCTTAATGGAAAGTTTAATGCTCTTGGATAAAATGTTAATTAGATTGCGTAATAGTTTTAGACAAGAGTTAGCAACACTAGAACAGCATAAATTTGCTTTTTACCTTCTTTGTAGATTACTTCAAATTATTTTTTATTAAATAACTTTGCTATTCTTGTTATAAATGAACATACCTGTGATGTCTGTTCCTATTTCAAAAGTTTTCTGGGTTTCTACCAGTTAGGTTTTAGGAAGGACTTGGACCTGGCCCACCTCTACTTCCCACACCTTCAACGTTACTGAAGGTAGTAAGAGACAGCCTTTACCAGGGCTGAGAAATATTTTAAAATGCTGCATAACATGTATATTATATGTAATATTTCTGTTTGGAAAACCAACCAAAAAAGCACCAAGTGAAAATCCTCAGGTTTCTCCACAGTGCCCTGCTGGCATCTTGTGTCCATGACCTGTGGAGAAAGCTTTCATCACAGATGGAAGAATTTGGGATTTCCTTTTGAGTGACTGAAGAATGATCCCTTCTTAGTCCCCTTCTGAAGCTTCTTGCCCTTTTCCAGCTTCCAATTACTTCCTTTGTCTTTCCACTGACTTTGACTAGATTTGGTGTAGATCTGACATTGTTAGATGCCGTTTTTAGAAAAGCAGTGTATTGGGGAATAGGGAATGGGGGTTTTCTTCATTTTTCCAGAACATAGTGCAAGTGTAACCAAAAAGTCATTTCAGCAAAGACCAGCTGTTCCATGTGAGGGATTCCAGTCCCTTCTGGTTTGACTCTGCAACATTCTCTAGTAATGAATAGCCTTCATACCAAATTAGCACATATTATAAGTGCTTTCTGTTGAAAAGCCATAGTTGATTGTATTCCCACACCAGATCTGCAAGGAGGAGCAAGACCCAGAGACACAAGCCAAGGCATGAGGCGTGACCACAGTGCTTACAAAATTGTTCTGCTACAATGGTCATTAACTTAAAAGGAATACTTAGGATGCTTTTATTTTTAGTAGTCGAAAAAGTAGCTGCAATTTTTAGTTTTGTGTCATGAAGTGTCAGATTTTATATTCTAACTGTAACATCACCTTCTCCAGGAAAAGGAAATTCTTCATCCTTGACATTTCTTTGAATGTGTCTGTTATGTCGAATCATATTTTTTGCTCTCTGTTTTGAACATTTTAATGTATTGCAGTCAAAATCACCTCAAGTAAAAGATTATTCACAACTCAGATGCTTCTGTGGAATGCTTTTAGTTTCCCTCTGCTTTCATACTTATTTCTGTCTTATTCTGCATGTTTTCTAACACTTTGTCTGCTCTTTTTATTGCATCTGCACTGAGTGACTTATGGAACAGTCAGCTCTTTTTTGTCTGTCCAGTTAATGTGAAGTAGTTAAAACTTCACAGGTGACTCTGTGGGCCTACTTGTGCTGCCAGAATTTAGTTATAGCTACCCATCACCACTTATCTTCAGAGACAGCATAACTATGAGATTAGTAAAGAATTTAATGTTGACATTTAAAAACTATATAAAATATGCCAGGGTAGTCAGCACTGAAATTTCCAGTGATTTTTAGTGGAAATTTAGATTCCATAAGTATTTAGGTTCTTTAAAAATAGTTCTTTATATTCTTTAAATCAAGTTATACTAACTCTGAAAGGAATTAATAGTGATTTGTGCAACAGTTTGACAACAGCAGTAATTCAGTATTAGTTCAGCCTGTCTAGTACAAGAGGAAGGAGAAATGCGCATTGCTAATTATCAGCCGCATCTCTCCAGGTGCAAGACAGTGTGTGCCGCAGGGTTCGCGCGGTTTGTTCATCCTTCCTCGGGCTCCTCGCAGGGCGCAGCAGCGAGACCACAGCCCGTGTGTAGGCACAGTGTCCTGGAATAGCTCTGAGTCACGCTGCCCGAGAAGAAAGCTGGCTTTGTGGTCCGGCCGTGGCAGCACAGGCTCCACCACCGCCTCCTGTGCCTCTGATGAGGACGCAGCTTTGTAAATTCCTCTCTCCGAGCCAGCTTAGCTCAACAGACCAGGACAAACTGGGATAGACACCGGTCTTCCCAGGCTTTCCTGCTTGCTCCAGCTGCCACCGTTTCAGCCAAAGAAAAGAGAAACATACTAATCCCTGTTGTATTTACCTACTCCACTGTCCATTTTTTTTATTGTGTCGATGGCAGTAATGTTGGCAGTACAGGTTACTGTAGATAATGTGTCATTTGTAATTGATTACTGCTGTGAGAATCTATCTGCCTTTATATGTCACACAACAAAAGATTTAAAGCTGGATGTAGCAAATCCAGTGACACCAGCAGATCATGGCAGCATTGCCATTTCTTTGAGTGCAGGCCTCCTGTTTCCCAAATTGGGAATTTGCTCTTCACCATTATAATGTTTTCTTTCTGGGATCTGAGTGTGACAAAAGTGGAACGAAGCGCTCAACTTGGTATTGCGTCAGCTGTCAAGTCAAAAGGTATTTATTTACCCTGGGAAGCTAGCATGAGTCATTCTGAAAAGTTTGTGGAAATTGTTTTCATCATATTATGGAGTAAGTTCTTATTGTGCAGTATAAATGACTTGTGCTCTAGGAGTTTCTCAGAAAACAACAGATTGGTTTAAGGGATTCTTTTTTATCTGTGCTTCATAATCAATACTTTTCTCTGTAATTCTTCCATATAACTGCAACCAGTTCTACCTCATCTATCATTATCCCTTCTATTTTGTTAGCACAACCCTTCCTCACAGGTACGGATACTAAATATAATTTTGTTTAGTTGGGAATTCTGAAACAGGCAGCTAAGCAGCAGTGGTGACTGTTCAGAATGTCTGTTCTGCAGCCAGAGTGCTGAGGTAGGGAGTGGCATCACTATATTAAGTTTTCCTCTTCTGAAGTAAAGGGAATAGGCGAATGAAGCCAGAATCTTTTAGGAAAGATGGTTAAGTGCCAGGAGACTCTGGGGCTGAAGTACTGGAGGGCTGAAGGAATTGGCAATCCCGTAGTCAATTTTCATACTTCTGCTAAAAATAAATGCTGTAATAAATTTGTGCTTGTAACATATCTGATGTATACAGCAAAAGCCTGCTAATACATATCCACCCTACTGAGGCTATTTGCCATATACATATTAAACACTCCACAGAGACCAAAGGAATGTGAGTAGGAACTCAGTATCTCTGGGAGCAGGGAAGGGACGACCTGGCCAGAGATAGCTGGAACTTCTCTGCTAAAATACATCCACTGGGAAAAGGGAAAGCCAAGCCTGCAGGTGGTCACATTTTTATCTTTCTTCTCCAGCAGCATGTTACCAGTAAAACAGTGAATATGTCAAGAAAATTAGGCACATCTGGAAAGGGCAGTTCTGAGCTGTCATCATGGGGATGTCTTTCTGAAAGATTTTTTTAATTGAAGTCCTGATCTGTCTAGCAAGGAGTACCTGTAAACCCTACTGGCCCTCTTCAGCACTCCTACAGATTTTTTTCTGCTGCTCTTCTCCCTGTAGACCACAAGCCCCTTTAGCTCACTGTTGCTTTCTTGCACAGGGGGCAGCAGGTGAAAGCACCCCTGATAGGTGTGTGCCCTGCTGACTGTCTGTGTGCTGGCAGTGCCACCACTCCTCAGGCTGCCAGGAACAGCTCACACACTCCAAAGGTCTGTCTTTATTCAGGCTGATGGGTATCCAAGGGCAAGGCTAAGATGAAGACAGCCCAAAGCATGTTTGCTTTTTCCTTTTTTCCACATTTTCGCTCCCATAGACATCCAATGTTCCATGCTTTAGTGGCTTACCTGCTACTAGCCAGAGCCAAGCAATGCTCTTGGGTACAAACATATTCTCATCTCCAACATTTCCTTTTGTCCCAGGAGGAAATTTCTGTGCCTTCCACTCTGGGCTTATTTCTTGTGTCCTGCTAGAACTGGTTTGCCGTTCATGATTTCCCTTCCAGAAAAGCTATGTTTTTGGACAAGGGTGGGGACTGTTTTATTTTGTTCACAGGAAAGAGGTTTGGGCACTTAGAACTACTTCTTATGCCCAAGAAAGTAGCAGTGGGCTGCAGTACAGAACAGCTATTAGTGCTCAAACTTTGATTAGTCATCTGAGAAACTCGACTTTCCTAATTATGACTAAAACTTCAGAAGTATGTCAGGGTGTTTTCTACTCCATAAAAAACTTAAGAGATTTAAATGTTAGGCATCTGTTCTTTGTTAATCTCCTATTCTCTGTAGTCGTTTGTAAAGGTGGATCCTCTGAAGGATGACTTGTCCCACCCTGACAAGTTTTGCAAGGTGGGATGAATCAGCTCTTAAGTTCCTAAGCCATCATCAACTAGATTTTTAAAATTAATTGGGGCCCATTTAGAACTCACAACTCTATAGTTTCATCTTCTGAACTCTTGTGAAAACATTTCTTAGCCCTTTTCATGGGGTGCTTCTTTAAAGGTAACTAGAAGATTTCCCAACCATATTTTCTTGTCATGGCCCTGTATATACAAAAATACTAATTTACAGCTAATAAGCAACACTGTTTTGATGACACTGTTCCATACTCAGAAAACCAGAGTTTGTCAGGTATTTTTATTTCTACACATTTGGCCTCCGATGTCCTGACTGAAACACTTGGATAATTTTCTTTGCAGTTTTAGTGCTCTGGCTCTTCTGGTTTATAATTCTACCAACAACATCAATTTAGAAGAGGAAGACATCCGACAGAAGCTCATAAGTAATAACCGAACCATGGAAGAAGGATATCAGCTTCAAACTGTGGATGTCGATCCAGTGGGTAAGTAGTGTTCAGCTTTGTTACACAGTAACTTTTTTTTTCACTTGTTCATAAATAAGCATCTTCTGTGTTAAAATAATCACACATTTCCAAACAGTATGACTGTTTCAGATTTTAAATTGTCCCTATAAGCCTCGTTGTTCCACTAATCTCAGAGAGCCATGAACAAAATACTGCTTTTAACACAAACAAAGTTGTCCAGATTGCTTTAGTCAATGTCTTGCTGTCTGGTTCAAAGAGGCTGGGACAGTTACCGACAGTTCCTATGGTGGTTTGAGGACAACAAAATATGCTTTACAGCCAGAGCTAAAATGAGACATTTTGGACCTCCAAGGCCCATCATCCCCACTTCTCAATGTTGTTCATGTTTCTGACAGCTCTTGAATTTAATCAATCTTCTTGTAGCTCTCATCTCTTCCCATTCCTTTGGGAGGGAGGAGGTGGAGGCTGCTGGAGTGCAGATGGATGCAGTATGCATGTTCAGGTCTTTCCTTTGAGCAGCAGCAGCATGTCTGATACCCTGTTGTGCACCCCTCTATTGCCACTCTCTTGCAAACAACCAAGCATTTCATTTGAAGACAATTTTGTAGTGTAGACTGGTTGATGAGCTGAGGACAAGAAATAGAAAATGATTAGGTGAAGAAATTTACTATTAACACCAATATACTTATTTTTACAGAAAAATGTTTAGCTGAAGAAAACCCTCCAAATTATTTTTGGCCAGATACCAGGCCTACTGTGACCAACTTCACATTTTGCCATGGCAGCTCAGTTCAGACTGCATCAAGAACCTGGTAGGTGTTCAAATATCTGAGAAGCTGAGTTGTTTCAGGTGCAACTTTCTGGTTATCTATAGTTATTATTTAGTTATATGTAATGGTTGCCATTGGCTGGTATTGTATTTCAGGAAGATTTTTTTAATACTGTGAGAGATTAGGTGGGTGCACTAATAGTATGTATTTCATTGTTAAGAAAAGGAGACTCATCTACCACTTCTGTAGGGAATATTGGGGCCCACAACTAATACATGTTCAACAGGACTATAAAAATAACACTCTCTTACAGAATGAAACTCTTTTATCCAAGTCATAGAATCATAGAATGGTTTGGGTGGAAGGAACCCTGAAGATTATCTAGTTCCAAACCCCCCTGTGATGGGCAGGGACACTTCCAACTGGACCACATTGGTCAGAGCCCCATCTATCCTGGCCTGGAACACTTCCGAGGATAGGGCACCCACAACCTCTCTGGACAACCTGTGCAAGTGCCTCACTACCCTCAAAGTAAAAAAAAAATCTTCCTAATATCTAACTGAAACCTAATGTCTTTCAGTTTAAAATCATTTGCCATTGTCCTGTAAACAACATGCCCTTGTAAAAAGTCCCTGTCCAGATCTCTTGTAGCCCCCTTTAAGTGCTGGAAACTCCCCAGAGCCTTCTCTTCTCCAGGATGAACAACCCCAACTCTCTCAGCTTCGTTATAGGAGAGGTGCTCAAGCCCTCTGATCATCTTCATGGCCCTCCTTTGAACTTGCTCCAACAAGTCCACATTTTTCTTATCTTGGGGGCCCCAGAGCTGGAAGCAGGTCTCCAGGTGAGGTCCCAGGAAAGCAAGAGTGGAGGGGCAGAATCACTTCCCTCAGCCTGGTTGCACGCTGCTTTTGATGCACCCCAGGGTATGGTTGGCTTTCTGGGCTGCCAGCACCTATTGCCAAGTCTTATTAAGCTTCTCTTCAACCAATATCCCTGAGTCCTTCTCCACAGGGCTGCTTTCAATCCATTCTCCTCCCAGGTCTCAAGTTGTGCTTGAGATGGCCCTTACTCACACACAGGACCTTGCACGTGGCCATGGCATTCATGTTACTGTACCCAAAGCTTCACATTTGCTACCACTTCACCACCACGGTCTGAATTGTGTAAGGATTAGAATGAGATTCTATGAAGATGAGATGTGTATTTGGTTTAATCCAAAACACCTCATCTCATTAGGGGTAAAGTAAAAGAAATCACGAAACGAATATTTTGCCAGTAGTTAGTCATAGTTGAAGGTGGGGATAATCATATGCTCAAATATTTGAACTTGAGTTTTTTAAGGTTTAAGAATTCTTCCCTAATGTAGGGATTTTTTTGCAAACATCTACCAAAGATTTTGACTCTCTATGTCCATTTCCCATTTGTAAAATGGGGATATTATTACTTCTGTTTGTATATTACCAAAACGTTATGGCTTTGATCTCCTTTGAGTGCCTTAGACAAGGTTATGATGATGCAATATTAATTAATTCTTTCAGTATTTAGGATGATTACTATTAAATGCAATATATTAGTCCTATCCACCCACATTGCATCTGGAACGTGTTCTGAGAAGACTAGATATTTTACTTTTTCCAAACAGTATGGCAACATGGATATGAATCAGCTTTGAGGTTCAGTGCCAAACAGGAAAGCAACCCGCATTATATTTAAATAACTCACTTCCTCAGCCTCCTAATCTTGTACAAGAGTGCAGAAATCAAATTGTTTTTATGTCAGACTCTCAGAATCATTAAAAATTAAGGTTTCTGGCCTTTGCTGTCCCAGTATTGCTTATCTTTATTATTCATTTGTGGTCTACACTATACTATTGATTGCATCCAGCACATAAAAAAAGAAAACCATTTCTGGGTTCTGCCCTGTGCTGTGCCTTCCTTGGCTCTGCCTCCAATAGCTTTTGCCAATATGGAGCAGTGGTGGGATTTGTTTGGAGAGAAGAGGAAGCTCTTCTAACAGTCTCTTCTAGTCATCTTCATTCCACAGTAGGTGATTACCTATGATGTTATAATAAATGTGATCAGCTGAGCAATAACATTATTTTATCATGTGCTGAGTAAAGGGCTAATTTTTTCCCATTTACCATCCTGCCATTTTCCATGCTGTGACAACATGATTGTCTTTAAAACTGAGGGAAAAAGTGTGTTTAATTTTGGAGCCATTTTTACAAGGTGACAAATATGATTACGAGATTGGAGCATCTCTCTTATGAGGAAAGGCTGAGGGAGCTGGGCCTGTTCAGCCTTGAGAAGAGACGACTGAGGGGGGACCTCATCAAGGTCAGCGAGTGTCTGAAGGGAGGGGGTCAAGAGGGTAGAGCCAGGCTCCTCTAAGTAGTGCCAAGCAATAGGACAAGGGGCAATGAGCAGAAACTGATGCACAGGAAGTTCCACTTGAATGTGAGGAACATCTTATTAACTGGGTAGGTTACCAAGCACTGGAACAGGTTGCCCAGAGAGGCTGTGGCATCTCCCTGGCTGGAGATGTTCAAGAACCATTTGGACGCCATCCCATGCCATGTGCTCTGGGGTGACCCTGAGTTGGTGAGTTGGGAGGTTGGACCAGGTGGTCCACTGTGGTCCCTTCCAACCTGACCCGTTGTGTGATTCTGTATTTTGCTATAGTAAGCTTTTTTTTAAAAAAAAAGGAATCTTCGTATCTGCCCCTCCCTTTGGATCTGGATCCGATAGTGACCTACCATAATTTTCATTGGTGGAATAATTTTATGCCTTCAGGTGGCTCCTGTGCATGTTCTTATGAGAGATATCACAGCTTGCTATTGACCAGATCAAAGCCATTTATGCCAAGGAGAAATTACAGAAACAGCATCTGACTAGGCCATAATAGGGCTATAATAGTTTGTGTCAATATTTGGGTCTTTCCTGAAATACAAGACCAGAATTTCCACTGAAGAACTGGGGTTTCTCTCAGCACTATCATTTAATCAAGCATATATTTTCACTGTCGTATATACATATTGTGTTTCACTAGGGGCCATGTTGCTAGGAATATTTGGAATTGAGAAAAGTGGACCACTGTGACACCTACATAAGAATTATGAAATATTTATATAATTTTGTTACTATATTTAATGTACATTTTGTTATTTTTCCTCTTTAGCTATTTGGGTCTGCAGAATTATACATCATACTGGGGTCAGCCTGATCTTAGAAATTGCACAGGTGGGTATATTGGTGATGGTCTTTGCAAGGATATATTTTCTCTTTATGCTAAGTTGTTTAAAAATCTTTCTAAAAAAAAATCAGTGCAAAGTAAATAAACTCTGGGAAAGTGCATGCAAGTTCAATTCAGTTCACCCATTAAAAACTCTGGATACCAGTAACTAAATTAAATCAAACTCTTCAGGCAATTTAATCAAGAGTACAGGAAGGTGGCATCTTACCTCTATTTGATATTCAAGTTAGGACAAATTTTTAAATATTTCAAATGCCTGCCAGGGGAAAGACTCCTGCTCTTCACTGGACTTATAATCAGACATTTTCAGATTTATTCTCTGTTTCTAAAATAACCCCTGATGTCATTCTGGCTGTGAAAGAGTAATAAAATAACAAGACAACAATGTTATGGTCCCTTTTTTTCCCCAGCGAAAAGGAAAGAATAGCATAAGGAGAAAACAAGAGAGATAATATGCATTTTATTCCTCTCTTTTTATTTCAATCACCCCTTTCAATAATAGTTCTAATTTACAAAATCAAATAATAAAAAAAGATAAGAAAGACAGAGCAAATGAGGACAGTATTAATCAGCAGGTCCTCTATACTCTTTAAAGAAAACTGCAAGTTTGACAAAATACAAAGTACACTACAAGTACCATAGAACATAATCTACTTTCAACAGTGCTGATAAAAATATGTGTTTCTGGATCATTTCAGGACTGTAATGCATTATTTTCTCTTTTTGTTTGATTCTGTATGTCCACAGAAAATGCAGCAGATATTGCCAATCAGCTTCTGAATCTCACTGGAGAGGGGCAGCAGCTGACCTCAGACAAAGTAAATGATGTTGTGCAGAAGCTCAAAAAAATTGTGAATGATGAAGAAATCGATGAATCTCTGGGTTCTACCGTGGTGACAATTTTTTCCAATATTCTGACCAGTTCAGATAGTGTACTGGCAGCCTCATCTTCAGAGTAAGTATTTCTGCGTTTAAGAAAAGCTTTTGAGTGCATCCTGCAAAGCTGTAAGGATTTATCCTTCCATGTATAGGCAAACCAGAAAATCAAAGTTTTCTGATTTCCATTAAAAAGTATTTTCCAAAATAGATACACAAATATTTCTTTTAGTGTGCATGACAAAGAAAAAGTATTTGGATGCAAGTCTTCTGATACATGATACAGCCTAGATGTAAGTATTGTTGGAAAATTATTTCAGGACCAGTGCTATGTAGTCACACAGTTTCTGTCAGTCAAAAGCTTTTGTTTTCAAGAGAGATACATAAATTTACAGTCTAACATTCTCCTTGTGAATACACAGATGGGTGATAGAAACATAGTAACAAGAGGATCATCTTGTGATGTGAGGGGCATGCAGAGCATAGATGGGGATTTTTTCTGTATTCGGATTTCGGAGTAATCTTTATTTCTGTTTTTAGAGCTCTAAAAACTATTGATGCCTTGGCTTTAAAGATCCATTTTGCTGGACCATCCATGAGTATTTCAACACGAAATCTTGCACTTGGAGTGTCTTCTATAAATTCAACTTCATTCAAAGGTGGTTCTTTCAGTGTCAGCCCACAGAATAATGCATCAGATTTCCAGGTACAGAACAAGCAGTTGTATTTGAACACGAAATGTGCCTGTTGTTCCAAGCGTGTTTACTGTGGTTCCTATAAATCCACTTACAACTCCCAGTTGTCCCCCACTTTCTATTTCCTTTTTCCTACAATCAACCAAACAGATAACAGATTAATGTAGTATTTCCTTGAGTGACAGGAAACACAGATAAACTCACATTCCATGCAGATAAAAAGTAATTTGGCTTACAAATCCAGAACACACTTGACCTTTTCTTTAGCTTTGTTGGTATTTTTTTCCTAGTGAAAAAGGAAATTAACCTTTAACAGTCTGTGGTACTGACCATTGTACAATATCTAACAACTCTTTTGATGTCTTTCAGCTTTAAAATAAGATACCTAGATATAGGTATCTACATATAGATTTCTGCAGATACAATAGCTCTTCAACCTTCCAGTACAGTTTAAACATTTAGTGCTAAAAGAAACCTATGTCTAATCCAGTTGTCCACACTTAGTTGATTGGCTTGTACCATTTAGGATATCTGGGGCAGTTCAAGTCATTCATGTGGAGCTTGACTAGCCTAGACATTAAAAATAAAATGAAGAGAGATCACACAAAATTTAGGAAGGTCTCCAGTGCTACAGTATCTAGACAGGTTACTATAGTTAAGATTTTTATCATCACCTCAAAAATATTTTTTCTTTGATTTTTACCACAAATAGAAAAAAAACCAGACATCTAAAAGTTTGAAATACTGTTATAGATGCACATGAGCATCTATGGGATTTTCCAAATGTCCTTTTAGAATCAGTAGTAATGAGGTGCCAGACATTTAGAAATTTCCCTACATGCCTGTCTGTATCTTAAGGCACCTAAATGCTTTTAAAAATGCAGCTCAATTTTTTTTTCTCAGTTAAATAGGAAGTCTGTGACAGAGGGAATGTAATCTCAGTTTCCTGGGTGTTTCACCATTTAAGTACAGTGAGTCTTACTTGGAGCACCACACAGAAAATATTACAAAGAAAAAGAAAAAATCCATCATTTGGGCCAGAGGAACTAAAACTGAATTCAACAAAATATGGCATTATATAAACAGTTAAAGACTAATCACTAGAGTATAAGTACTGTATGGAAGCTAATTCCTGCTGCAAACCCGCAATACAGCAATCCTAATAAATGTCTGATCATTTTAGAAGATACTATATACTGTAAAAATCAAAACAAGAATGAAAGCAGAAAAAAGTCTACTTTCTAGAAAAAGTAGTAGTAATATAGTAGGCTTTAAGAGTTGTGCATGTATATACACTTTGGATCAAAACTCAAATGCTTGTTTAAATATATAAAAATAGATTTAATGTACTTTAGTTTTCACACATTTATATTCCTAGATATTTTAGCTAAAATTTCTTCGAATCAATTTTATCAGAAATTTTTGATGATTGTAAATCTACTTTTGTTTAGTTAATGAAGCTTAACAGCTGTTTGTGAAGCTGAGTAGTTCTTTGTTATCAAAGGAGTGTTTCTCCTGCAGATTTCATCCTTTATTTATGGAAAGAGGAAAGGAAAATTCTAAAGCCAGGTTTTGGATGATCACATGTATAACAGGAATTACCATCTGTGGCTTGAGGGCATCCAGGAATTTTCTCGTCCTGGAATCATTTATTACAGCACTGTCTAAATAATCATAAAATCCAAACTCCATCAAATTATTTATAATGTTCCTCTTGGAACACGAGCTTCTTTTCAGACTTTCACATTTCCAACAGCTGATTGAGAATTCTTAGCATCCTTCCTACCAGAAAAGTTGCAGCAGCTGTGGGAACCGTTTATATTTTCCATGCCTGTCAGAAAGATATTTGCTATCCCTACTGAAGGGAGATTCCCTTGTGAAAGCCCAGGTTTTTCACCAGTGATGTGATAATCTATCCTAGGCTCATTAGGGAACATTAAACTCTTCAAGATGTATGTCAGAATGTTTCCAGATCTCTTTTTTTTTTTT